>JAKWJD010001755.1:16325182-16741334 GCA_027705065.1 Solanum peruvianum
GGTATATTTTTATCTTTTAGATACATAAATTAATTTTTTGACGTCTTTGATTATCATTATTTAAATTTCTTATTCTTATTTTTTTTTTCTATCATTCCTTAGTGTAAAGAAAAAAAAACTAAGACTTATTTTTTGTGGTTATATTATAATTAAATACCTTTTTTTAACTATATTGTTATTTAGTTTTTGTATTCGAAAAAATAATTGGGTTGTATATTATAAAGTGTAGAAGAATATTAGTGAAACATGAATTAATTTGACCATAATAATAATAAACTTAAGGGGAAAAGGACAAATATACCCTTAACTATCATAAATGGTATACAGATAGCCTCCTTCGTACTTTTGAGACATTGGTGCCCTTTAATCTATCACCACTAGACATCTTAAAATTCAACTAAGCACTTACACATCACCTACTAAATCAACTCGCTCCTAGATGACTTAGAATTTTCCTAAGCAACAAATAATGTTGCCCACTAAATCAGTTAGGCTCAACTGGTTTAGACTTTTACAACGAACACAAGATCTGAATCCTTTGTAGATTAGGAACAAATTTACAATGAAAGTATAGAAGATATAATCCTAAAACAACTAGACAACTTCAGCTCTTATCATGTCCTTATTGTTCTTTATGATGATTTTTCACCTTTTGTTATCCTTTGCAAGAGTTCTTGAGAATTTTCAAGTTTTTAAGACTTGTAAAATGATAAACACAAAATTTAAACTCAACAAAGATGCTTCATCACTCTATCAGATCCTTTTGTTGAGTATGAGTTTTTTCTACCTTGAAGATGACTTTTTTTTTAATATTATGTATTTTAAATATATTTTAACATGAATTAACTAAAGTTAAACTATGAAAAATAAGAATAAACAAAATTGTAAAGAAGTTGGGAAATCTGGAAAATTTCCAGATTTCAAAAGTGAGTCTTGGTCATTTCCAAACGGTCATAACTTCCAGCTCATGAGGAGTTTGCGTGAGTTATTTATAAGGATGAGAATATCGTCGGAAGATATTTCTAACAAAGACAAGTTTTCGAATATCCAATGTCGTATGAGGGAGATATGACTTTCGGAAGTTGAGCTATTGAGCAGGGAAAAGATCCAAATCTGGATTTTTTAAAGGTGTTTTGGTCTTTTCATAAATTAATTATTAATTTCGTGTTGGGATTTTAAGTTGGGATCTAAACTCATCGCAATCATTTTTTCCATTTAGAAATAGGCTAGGGCTTTGAAAGAAAGAATAAATGTGAAGAAGGAAGAAGAAGACAAGAATGTCAAGATTTCAATTCGTAGATTTCATCAGGGGTAATCCCTAACAAGGTATGTGAGATCATTTGGTGGAGGTTCTTTCACCACCCTCTAACTTGATTATTCACGTAAATTTAGAGTTAACTGGAGGCGAACCTTGAAATTCTTGATGAAAAGATTGAAGTTCTTGTTGGTTAAATTGTTGTTTATCTCTCTTAGTTTTAATCCATGTTTCCGTACTTTATCATGGCTAAACTATTGGGTGATGAGTTATTTACGGATCCTAAGTGTTTGGGGTGGGATCTATGGGAGTTTGGGAAGGTTTATAAATGAAAAACAAAGAAGAAAGTCGGGAAACCCGTCTGTAGGGCATTGGGGCGCCACGCTTCCAAAGTCCCTCGAGACAGAGTCAGTCCATCAGGCTCTGGCGCGCCGCGCCAACCAGAGCGCCTAAGGACAGTCTCTTCCCATCAGGCTCTAGCGCTTCACGCCTGTCAGAGCGCCCTGACCCCCTGGAGACCTCGTTCTTTCCCTATCTTTTCATATTAGTTGCTCAGTGATGTACCCTTCACTCATAGAAATTTCCAACAGTATAGAATACATCTTAACATCATGAATCATCTATAAACATGACCTCATTATCCTTGAATACAGTATCCAATTCAAGGGAAGCTATCTTCAAAGTCAAAGAAGTTAAGAGTCAAAGTTTAAACGTTAAGAAGTAAGTCAAAAGTTAGTTATTAAAGTTTTTAAAGAGTATTAAGTAATTATTTATACTTTGTTTTAGGGATCAAGTTACAAGTTCAGTAAAGACCAAGAGTTGAGTTCATTTCTCAAAAGCTATAAGGGAACTAAGTATTCCCTAAGGCTTAAGTACTTTCAAGTTAAGTAAAGAGCAAGAGTCGAGTTCATTTATCGAAACTCTAAGGGAGCTAAGTATTCCCTAAACGTTTACAAATGTTTCACATCCAGTAAAAAGGGAACTAAGGGTTCCAAAAGTGTTTTATACTAAAAGGGAATATTGTTCCCAAAAGGAGATTTTAAAGCTAAAGGGTTCAACAAATTATCTCAACCCAAAGAAAAGAAAGTTTTATTAAAAGTATGAGTTAAAGTAAGTTTTGGGAGTAGAATTGAGCAACGATATGGGGATGAGAGTTCATATAAACTCAAGTCCCCATGTAAACCATGAAGCCATCATGGGATTTGACAGATAATACTTTTTTAGATGATCACGTAAGTTTATCTTGTGGATCCACTAACAAAAGTAAGGTCCTATACCGTTGGCAAGGTATAGGACATTTTTAGAAGCGAGGGAAATATGATGTATCACCATTTAGGTTGATAGTGGTTGTTGTCGGTTGGAGAATCTCCAACCGAAGTTATATTACTTTCGTATATAAGTAGAGTTGAGTTTATTATTCTTTTATCTTTAATGAACTAAGAGTTTACACTCTTTTATAAGTTTTTTATATATATACTGTATAGGTTCTTATTGCTTTATGTTGAGTTATTATCTTATAAGTTGAGCAGAGCCAAGGTAAGTTTATCTTCACTCCACTTCAAGCTTAGCCTTGTTCTAGTTGACCTGCATCATTTTATGACGTAGACACAGGTATCCAGGAACATCACGCAACGCCTTCGTTGATCCAGACCGAGCTCCAAAGTCAGTGGTGAGCCTCCTTGCATTATGGGGAAGATTATTTTCATTGCTTTACTAGTTTATCTTTTAGGATGTTGTGGGGTATGTCCCAACATCCCTCCTCAGTTAATTTAGAGGATTCGTAGACAGAAGTATTTTAGTTTAAATTATTTTCCTTGTTGGGACTTAAGTGCCCTTTTATCTAGAGTTTATGAAGTATTTGTTTAGAACATGTTTTATAAGTTGAATTTAGTCTTCCGTTGAGTTAAGTGAATAAGGCCAAGGGTTTTATCGAGAACTAGCATAGTCTTCAAGTGTCGGTTTTGACAAGGGTTTAGGCTCAGGGCATGACAAACTTTGTATCAAAGCACAGAGTTGAAGAGTCCCAGGGAGTCTATGAAGCCGTGTCTATACAGTCGTAGTCATCGCTATGAAGTACGCCACATCTATGATTAAGAGGCTACGACATTTAGGAATGTTTCATTTTTTTTCATTTTATTTCGTGCGAAGAGTTTATCTATAAAAGTATATCTCTCTAATTTGTTCTTACACATATTTTAAAATCATCGTGCCTCTAAGAAGAGCAGTCAGAGGTCATTCGCAAAGAAATGTTGAGGACTAAAAGGTCACTAATGCACCAGAGGTGCAAACCCAAGGAGAGATTATTTATGATGAATTTCGAGAAGCTATCCGGATGTTGAGTAACGTTGTGACTAACCAGGTCGGGCAACAGAGAGGAGCTCGACAAGAAGAGGCTGATACTTGAAGAGTTCGTGAGTTCCTTAGGATGAATCCTCCTAGTTTCACCGGATCAAGCACTACTGAAGATCCGAAAAACTTTATGGAAGAGTTGAAGAATGTATTTAAAGTGATGCATGTGGTCGATGTGGGGAGGGTTGAATTGGTTGCATATCAACCGAAGGGTGTGGCAAGATCTTGTTTTGATCATTGGAAAGATGGTAGAACCGAGGATGCACCACACCCATGTTGGGCTTGCTTCAAAGAAGCCTTCTTGAGGAGGTTCTTTCCTAGCTAAGTGAAGGAATCCAAGGTGAGGAGTTACTTACTTGAAACAGGAGTCCATGAGTGTACATGAGTGAGGGGTGAAGTTCACCCAGCTATCTCACTATGCTCCAGAGATGGTGAAAGACGTGAGGGGCAGAATGAGTATATTTGTTGCAGGGTTGGGTCGTGCTTCAAGTAAGAAAGGTAGGGATGCTTGTTGATAGGAGACATGAACATATCAAGGTTGATGGTGTATGTTTAACATGTTGAAGAAGAGAAGATGAAGGATAGAGAAGAGTACCGAAACAAAAAGGCAAAGACTGGAAATGAATTTATCTAATAGAAAGGTGTTTCAAGTCGACCACAATTCCATATATTAAAGGGGTATGCACCATCATCTGCTAGTGAACCTGCGCCAAGAAACAGAGGTGAGTATAGTGGCCATATCTCGCAAAACTGCAAGCCTAGACCGGCCCAATCTCAAGGTTGCGTGGCATAAAGTAATAATGGGATTTTTTGGGTGTGGTAAATCTGGTAGGTACCACCCTGGAAGATGTCGTGATAGTCAGACATGTTGCTTTAAATGTGGTCAAGAGGGTCACTTTTTTAAAAAGTGCCCTAATTACAAGCAAGGTGGTGGATATATGGGCAATACATCCCAATCTTCATCAGTTGCTTCACCAAGCAGAGCAGCACCTGGAGGAGACACTTCTGGTACTGGCGGAGGGGCAAATCTTCTCTATGCAATCACTAGCCGCCAAGAGCAAGATAACTCTCCAGACATTGTAGCGGGTATGATAAAAGTCATTGGTTTTGATATTTATTCTTTATTAGACCCAGGATCAAGTGTATCCTTTGTAACTCTTATGTTGCAAATGAGTTTGAAATTCTCCCTGAAAAGCTTTACAAACCCTTGTGTGTTTCTACACCTATTGATGAATCCGTAATAGCATAAAGAGTCTATTGTGATTGTCCTATTTTTGTCAGTCACAAGAGTACCAGGGATGATTTAATAGAGTTAGACATGGTAGATTTTGATGTCATTGTAGGTATGGACTGGCTTCAAGCGTGTTATGCATCAATAGATTGCAGAACTCGAGTTTTTAAGTTTAAGATTCCAAATGAGCCAGTCATAGAGTAGGTTAGTAGTTCAGCAGTTCCTAAGGGTCGTTTCAATTCATACCTTAAACGCAAGAAAATTAGTTTTTAAGATATGTATGTATCACTTAGTCTGAGTTAATGACTTCGGTGTTGAGGTACCTTCCCTTCAGTCAGTTCCTATAGTTAGTGAGTTTCAGGAAGTCTTTCCTGATGCTCTACCCTTAGTCCCTCCCGAAAGAGGGATAGACTTACGCATAGACGTCATCCCAAATAGTCATCCCATCTCTATTCCACCATACAAAATGGCATCAGTAGATTTAACTAAAAAAAACAGTTGAAAGATATGTTAGGTAAAGGTTTCATTCGACCAAGTGTATCACCTTGGGCACTCCGGTCTTGTTTGTTAGGAAGAAAGATGGGTTCCTTAGGATGTGTATAGATTACCGTCAGTTGAATAAGGTGACCATCAAGAAAAAATATACTCTTCCAAGGATAGATGATCTCTTCGATCAACTTCAGGTGATTCTTTCTTTTTCAAATTGACCTCAGATCAGGCTACTCATCAGTTGAAGTTTAGGAAATGTGATTTTCCCAAGATAACTTTTATAACAAGGTATGGGAATTATAAATTTTTGGTTATGTCCTTTTGTTTGACTAATGCACCTGCAACGTTCATGGACCTTATGAACAGAGTCTTCAAAAGTTATTTAGATCTGTGTGTCATCGTGTTCATTGATGATATACTGATTTATTCAAGGAATGAAGAAAATCATGCTATTCACCTTAGAAGTATTTTTGGATTTTGAAAGATAAGGAGCTATATACCAAGTTCTCAAAGTGCGAGTTTTGTCTTAAGTTTGTGGTATTCTTAGGCAAAAAATTGTTTCTAGTTAAGGTATTAGAGTTGACACTTAGAAGATTGGAGCAGTTTAGAGTTGTCCTAGACCTACATCTCCGACAAATATGAGGAGTTTCTTGGGCTTGGCTTGATATTATAGGAGATTTGTTGAAGGATTCTCATATATATCTTCTCCTTTGAACAAGTAAACTCAAAATACAGTCAAGTTTCAATGGTATGAAACTTGTACGAAAAGCTTTAAGGAGTTGAAAAAGAGATTGACTACCGCTCTGGTTTTGACCTTACAGAGGGTACTTAAGGTTTCGTGGTGTATTATGATGCATGAAGAGTTGGCTTGGGTTGTGTATTATTGTAGAATGTTCATGAGAAGAATTATCCAATTCATGACTTAGAATAGGCTGCAGTAGTGTTTGTTTGGAATAATGGTGTCACTATTTGTATTGTGTTCATGTGGATATATTCATTGATCACAAGATTCTCCAATATGTGTTCACTCAGAAATAAGTCAACCTCAGACAGAGATTGTGGTTGGAATTACTCAAGGATTATGACATGAATATTCTTTACCACCCAGGTAAGGCTAATGTGGTTGTTGATGCCTGAAGCTTGTTGTCCATGGGAAGTACTTTCCATTTCGAAGAAGAAAAGAAACAGTTAGCAAAACATGTGTATTGACTTGAACAGTTGGGAGTCAGACTTATGGATTCCACAAAAGGAGGCATAGTGGTGACCAATGAGGATGAGTCATCATTAGTGTTAGAGCTGAAAGAGAAACAATACCAAGACCCTATCTTTCTTGATTTGAAAGCAAGTGTCCATAGCCGAAGAGTATTATCTTTCGAACAAGGGGGAGATGGTGTGCTGAAATACCAAGTCATATTATGTGTACCTAAAGTGGATGGACTTCAAAAGAGGATCTTAGAGGAGGATCATAGCTCCAGATATTCCATTCATCCGGGTTCAACCAAAATGTATCGTGATTTGAAGGAGGTATATCGATGGAAAGGCATGCAGAGAGATATTGCTGAATTTGTTTCCAAGTTTTCGAATTGTCAGCAAGTGAAAGTGAAACACCAAGGTCCTTGAGGTTTAACTCATAGAACTTCCAAAGTGGAACTGGGATATGAGTAATATGGACTTCATCCAATATTGCCAAGATCGCGAAGACAACATGATTATATTTGGGTAATTGTAGTCAGAATGACAAATTCAGCCCATTTCTTGCTAGTAAAGACTACCTATTTAGCCAAGGATTATGCTATTTTTTACCTCCAAAAAGTGGTAAGACTTTATGGAGTTCAAGTCTCCATTATTTCAGATAGGATTGCACATTTTACTGCACAATTCTAAAAATCTTTCCAAAAAGTTCTGGATTCAAGGGTGGATTTGAGTACTGTTTTTCATCCACAGACAGATGGCAAACAGAACGTAATATCCATACCTCAGACGACCTGTTTAGATATTTTGTGGTCGACTTCAAGGGAAATTGGGATGATCACATACCTCTCGCTGAGTTCTCTTACAACAATAGTTATCATTCTAGCATCAAAATGGCTCAAGATGATGCTCCCTATGAAGAAGGTGTAGATCTCCTATTGGGTGGTTTGAAGTTGGCGAAGAAGGGTTGATAGGACCAGATTTAATTCACCAAGCTATGGAGAAGGTAAAAGTAATTCAACAAAGGTTTAAAACAATGCATAGTCGCCAAATCCTACACACACGTTAAATGAAGGTCATTAGAGTTTGACGTAGATGATTGGGTGTATCTTAAGGTTTCACATATGAAGGGTGTTATAATTTTTGTAAAAAGTGGAAACTTAGTCCTTGTTATATTCGACCTGATAGGATCTCCAAAAAATGGAAAATGCGGCTTATGAGTTTGATCTACCCCAAGAGTTAGCAACGACCCATCCAATATTCCATATTTCTATGTTTAAAAAGTGCTTGGGTGAACCTTCATTGAATAGTAAGAACGGAGAACTTTGGGATTAAGGATAGCGTATCCTATGAACAAGTTCTGTTTCAAATTTTGGATCAGCAAATTCGCAAGTTGAGGACATAAGAAGTTGCTTCAGTCAAGGTCCTTTGGAGGAACAAATTTGTTGAAGAAGCGAATTGGGAAGCAGAGTAGGATATTAAAAAGAGATATCCACATCTATTAGAACCTGAAGAGAATGAAGATCCAGGTACTAGATTTTCTTCTTAGCACTTTATAAGGTTTCATATAAACATGTTATTACTTGTTTTGGATTGTTGAGTGTTGAAATGATGTTACTACCCTTAGCTTAGTGAAATAATTCTCATTCAAGGAATAATGTTCCCAAGGGGGAGATACTGTAATATATCATAACTTAAATTAACTAAGGTTAGGTTAAGTTAATCAAGAATAAACTAATTTGGAAAAAAGTTGGGAAATCTGGAATATTTCCAGATTTCAAAAGTGATTCTTGTTCATTTTCAAATGGCTATAACTTCCATGTAAGAAAGAGTTTGGGTGAGTTTTTTATATGGATGGAAAACTCGTCAGAAGATCATTCAAAAAACGCCAAGTTTGCAAATTTTTGAGGTCGTATGATAGAGATATGAATTTCGTAAGTTGGGTTATTGAGCAGGGAAAAGTTGCAAATCCGGATTTGTAAGGGTGTTTCAGTCTTTTCCTAAATTAATTATTAATTTCGTTTTTGGGGTTTTAGGTTAGGGTATATAATGATCCCAATCAGTTTTACCATTTAGAAAATAGTCTAGGGCTTTGAAAGAAAGGAGAAAATAGGAGAAGAAAGAAGAAAGAAGAAGACACAAGAACGTCACGATTTCAATTCGTGGATTTCGTCGAGGGTGATCCCTAACAAGGTATATGAGATCGTTCGGTGTGGGTTCTTTTAGCCACCCTCTAACTTGATTATTCGCATAAACTTAGAGTTAATTGGATGTAAACCTTGAAATTCTTGACAAAAAGTTTGAAGTTCTTGTTAGTTGATTTTTGTTGATCTCTATTAGTTTTAATCCATGTTTCCGTACGGTTTTCGGGTCTTAGCTATAGAGTGATGAGTTATTTAGGGATCCTAAGTGTTTGGGGGGATCCATGGGTGTTTGGGAAGGTATAGAAATTAAAATCGAAGAAGAAAGTTGAAAAACCCGTCTGTTGGGCATTGTTGCGCCGCGCTGCCAAAGCCCCTCAAGAGAGAGTCTGTCCGCTAGGATCGGGCCCGTCGCACCAGCCAGAGTGCCTGAGACAGCCTCTGTCCATCATGCTCTTGCGTCCGCGCCTCTTAGAGCGCCCTGACCCCCTGGAGACCCCGTTCATTTCCTATCTTTTCGTATTAGTTCCTAAGTGATGTACCCTTTTTTTTTTAGTTTTTTCCAACACTCTAGAGTACATCTAAACATATGAAATCATCAAAAAACATGATATCATGATCCTTGAATCCATAATCCAATTCAAGGAAAGTAATAACATGAATTAAGTAAGCTAGACCAAGGGTTCGCTCGGGGATCAGCAATGGTCTTCAAGTGCTGGTTTCGACCAGGGTGTAGGCTCGGGACATGAGAGTGTTGTTGTTTGCCAAAATCTTGTGTTTGTTTATTGGAGAAGAGATTAAATTAAAATGGACACAAACCCTCGGGACAAGGTCAGTGGATGAAGGCCTATTGTCATGAAAAATTGTGCAGCAACCACATCAGTTGGCAGACTGTTGAAAGTTTCTCTTTTTCTCCTTTTCTCGTTCGCATACTTCCTGGGGACCAGGTCCCTTGCTTCATGCTGTTGACATCAAATTTTTGCCTAACATTTTCAAAATTCTTAAATTTTAAGTTCTATTTATATAATTGTTCATAATGATTTTTTTATAATTTTAAATAAGTTTATCAATAACTATCTTTATTTATCAAAATTTAGGATTTTTTATTAGTTAATTTTGATAGTGCACTTTCACATGTCATTAGTTACGTTTATTATATTTTTTTGATTCATTTTATTTGTTACGTTTGTCAATATTCATGTTGATATTTTGCACTGTCTAGAAATTTATTCAAATATGAATAAAATTTGCATACACAGTTGATCGATAATTTTGGGCCACAATTCCAAGCAAACAAAATTTGAGTTCATTACATAATTATTTATGGGAAAATTGTATATAATGACAAACTAATAATTTAAATGAAATGCTATAACTACACTTTGATTTATTTTGTAATGTTGAAAAATGTTTGTTAGTTGCCTCTCTCCCTCAAACTCTCGCACGCTACTCTCCCTCTCTAACTCCTTCTCTCACTCACTCCCTCTCGCTTGTATACAAACAGAAATGTATAAAAATAAGCTTGTGTTTGTATAAAGCGAGAGAAAATCAGATATATATATATATATTTTCATTCCCCTCTCTCCCAGATCTCGCTCGCCACCCTCCCCTCTCTCGCTTATACAAACAGAAACGAAATGTATGAATTGTATAAAGCGAGAGAAAATTATATATACACATCCAAATACATGTATCTTCGTCCTAACACTTATAATTTTACAACACAATATTCCCCTGCCTATTTCTTTTGTCTTTCTCTCTTTCTCGTTTTATACATAAACAAATTATACAATTGATTTTTTGTACATGTATAGCGAATTATACAACTGATTTCTTTATATATGAATAGCGAATTATACAAAAAAATTTATATGTATCACGAATTAATTCCCTCTGTTCCAATAAAATATAATTCAGAGAGAAATATTTCCAAATAATGTCCAAGCGCCTACACACACTCACACAATGTTCTTTTTTGCCATCACGCTCCTATATGACAAACACATTTTTTTTTGAATATGTGCAAGTTATTAATCAATATTTTAAAAGAACTAAAATCCTTAATCTTTCATATCTTCACATCCAGTCGTGGATTCAGGATTTTCATTAAGGGGGTCAAAAAAAGAGTAGTGATTTGAACCCCTAAATCACTAAGTCAATCACTAATCTTATATTCAAGAGGTTCAAAATAAATATATCAACATAAAAAATTTTAAAAAACCTTAAATGTACAACGTAATTTTTATGTCCGCCCCTGTTTACACCACCTCTGTATATGGATGGTGAATCAGAAAAGTAAATATCTATACACAATGTGAATCTGTATGGATGGTATGAACATATTGCCTGTGCACCGATATGGAATTTTGATGTCACTATTGATAGAAAAGAATAATACAACTCAAATGCTATCGAACTCAGAAAATAGGAAGTAACAGATATTTTTATCATTTCAGTTGCAATTACACACGTTTGGCATTGCTTGGTTGATTTTTGTCCATTTTTTAACTGTCCGATTATTTTATTTATTTTCGTATTCGATTAGTCGCTTAGATGGTTCCTGTTTTAGTAAATTGAGGGATATCGAAAGTGCAGTATTTCTACTTTTCAACTTTTTGTTCTGAATTTTTTGCATAATATTTTGTAATCTCTTCGCTTTCCTTCACTACAAAGGATTGAAGTTATTATGTAGAATGTTGATCGACATCAAGACATTTCGGAAGATTGCAAAAGAAAGGTGTTCATAGTGACAAAAAGAGTTAATATCTCATATGCTCACTAAATTAAACACTCTTTGCTCAGAAAGTCACACAACTATGTTTTTAAATGCAAAAGTCACTCAACTATTAGTTCTTTTCTCAGAAAGCACTCAACTATAAGTGTTTCACTTTCTAAGTCACTAAACTATGAATGTTTTACTTACAAAGTGACCCAACCTATTTAATTTAATTTTTTCATTAAAACTTACAAACATGAAATTTTTATTTCTTATTAAAATATAAAAAAATAAAAAATATTTACTTAAACTATTTAATAACTTGATTCCTTAAAAGTATATTTATTAACCTTTTATATTACCTTTTTTCTCCAATTGTGTGTGAATACAATGGTCTCCATGCATTGTTCATAAAATATAGAAATTACTAAATTACTTTTATTCAAATTTGATTAGTTGCTTAGATGGTTCCTGTTTTAGTATATACGCATTAAAATTTGGATGTCACGGGCACTAATGTCCCAAAAATATGATTGAAGTTATTTGTATACCATTTATGATAGTTTGGATACATTTGTCCTTTTTTCTTAAATTTATTATTATGGTCAATTTTTTTATGTTTCACTAATTTTCTTGTAAACTTTGTCATATACAGCCCAATTATTTTTTCAAATACAAAATTAAATAACAATATAGTAAAAAATTGTTTTGTTAGAAATCCACTTAATTGTGTGGATGTTTCTTTAACCTATCCTAATGTAATGTAAACATTTATTATGTTAATTTTATATTATAGAAACATATTATCAAATATTGTAAAAGGATGATTTAAACATCCTATAAAAGAACGATCTTCCACCCTTAGGAAATACACAACAAAAGTGATAAAATAATATTGTCTACTCTATATTTCTCATTATTATTTTTCTTTCATTTCATGTTTAGTATTATTGCATTTTTCTCTCGTTTTATAACACGTTATCAACATGAGTCTCCAAAAAAAATAAGACATACTTAATTCTTAATTAATTCCTAAAAGAAAGTTAATCAACTTTTTTTCAGAGTCAAGTATATATTTGTGTGTTTATAACATCTCTAATAGGACTTGCATAAATCTTTAATCTACAATTTAACTACGGCATATATAACTTGATTTAGCTATTATTATGATACTTTATTTGGCATAATAATCAATCCGTTATAGATTTATATTGTTATGTGATTTACTAACTTATAACTATATATTAGTTACTAAAGTAATATGATAGAATGCTAGTTATGATAACTATTTTCATACATTATGATAATATATTGGCGTGTGTCATAAAAAAGAATATTATTGTATTAAATATGACTTCAAACTCTTAAGAATAAAATTGGTGTTATATTGTATAACAATTAAAATTACATATTAATTCTATTGTTTCAATACGTCATTAGTTTATATTTTTTTAAGACATTCAATGTGCATGCATGTAACATATAATTAATGATATAATTATATTATAATTTATCATTTGAACATGAAATAATATTTATTCTAAAGAAACAATCATCATAGAATTAACTCAATTATTTTATGATAGTTTCATCATGTCAAATTTGTAAAAACTTGAATTTCTGGCACTTGACATTTCAGGAAAGAATTATTAGTCATGGTACTTCATGCTGCAATTCACCTTACCGCTAAGGGTCTTGGTGATAGTATTATCGAAGGAAATATGACATCAAGTCAGGATAAAGCGAAAGCATTGATTTTTCTTCGTCATAATCGTGATGAAAGCCTGAAGGTTGAATACCTAACAGTGAAAAATCAAGTTGAATTGTGAATAGGTTTGAAAGAGAGGTATGACCACCTCAAAGCATGGTATTACCAAGGGCTTGTTATGAGGGGATTCACTTACGGTTTCAAGATTATAAAACCCTAATTGAGTATAATTCTGTTGTATTTAGAATAACTTCCCAATTGAAATTATGCGGGGAAACAATAAAAAATGAGGACATGTTTAAAAAGACACTAACTACTTTCCATGCCTCTAATATAATATTACAACAGCAATATCGTGAAAAAGATTTTCAGAAATACTCTAAACTGATCTCATGCCTTCTGGTGGCTAAGCAACATAATGACCTTTTGATGAAAATCAGGAAGCCCGTCCTGTTGGAAGTGCTCCATTACCGGAGGCATACGCGATTGAAGCACATGGCCAGTCTGAAATAAGAAAAAATAATCAGGACCAGGACAATGTGCGCGGGCGTGACAAAGACAAAAGACGAGAAAAGGGTGGAATCAAAATAATATTATGGTGGATAATATTTTTGCCTATAATGCTGCAGTTGAAATAATGCAACAAGATGAGGATTTGGAAGCAAGATCTATCAACGAATATACACAGAGAAATGATTGGCCAAAATGGAAGGAAGGAATTCAAAGAGAAATGGCTTTACTTGAAAAACGTGATGTTTTTGGACAAATAGTCCGAACACCTGAAGGTGTCCAGCTAGTGGGGCATAAATTGGTTTTTGTGCGAAAATGCAATGAAAGTGGTAAAGTCGCATGACTTGAGCCACAAAGATTTTCACAAAGGTCCGACATTGATTATGAGGAGAAGTATTCTCCTGTGGTAGATGCAATAACCTTTAGTACCGTCACCTGGTTCATACCTTTTTGGATTAGGCTTTAAACTGAACAACATGGCCTTGCCGTATTTGATAATTATGATAGTTCATGACGAGCTTGAAATGCATCTAATGGACGTTGTCACATCTTATTTATATGTCTCAGTATACGACAATATTTTTATTAAAATTCCTGAAGCACTCAAAGTGTCTGAAGCATATAAAAATTCAAAAGAAAGTTGTTTAATAACGCTTCAGAAATTCTTATATGGATTAAAACAATCAGGACGAATGTAGTATAATCAGCGTAACAAATATTTGCTAAAAGAAGGGTAAAAGAATGACCCTATTTGCCCTTGTATTTTTACACTAAGGTCTAATATGAATTTGTAATAATATATATTTATGTTGATAAATTGAACATTATTGGAACTCTTAAAGAGATTTCAAAAATCGTTGAGCGTTTGAAGAAATATTTTTAAATGAAAGATCTTAGTAAGACAAAATTTTGTCTTGGCCTTCACATTGAACATTTGATAAATGTAACATTTATCCATCACTCAACATATATTTAAAAGGTTTTGAAAAGATTTTACATGGATAAATCACACCCATTGAGTACTCTGATAGTTGTGAGATCTCTTTATATAAATATAGATCAAATTCCGACCTCAAGAAAGTGATGAAGAGGTTCTTGGTGATTATACATCATATCTCAGTGCTATTGGGGCACTAATGTACCTTGCCAACAAGCCCGACCAGATATTTGTTTTGGAGTAAATTTATTAGCAAGATTCAGCTCATGTCCAACAAGAAGACATTGGAAAGGTGTTAAGCATATTTTCAGATATCTTCAAGGAACAATTGATATGGGATTGATGTGTTCTAATGCATCCAAGTCTGAATTGATCAATTATGCATATGCAGGGTATTTGTCTGATCCTTTTAAATCCTGATCTCGAACAGACTATTTATTCACCTACGGAGGTACAACTGTATCGTTGCGTTCGATGAAAAAAACAATAGTTTCTCCTTCTTCAAATCACGCTGAGATAATTGTCATTCATGAATCCAGTCGAGAGTGTGTATGGTTGAAACCAATGACTCAACACATTTTGAAGTTATACAATCTTCTTGTGCAAAAAAAGTCTCCAATAATATTGTATGAAGATAATGATGCTTGCATAGCACAATTAAAGGGAGGATATATCAAAGGAGATCGAACAAAACGTATTTCACCTATGTTCTTTTTCACACATGATCTTCAACAAAATGGTGAGATAAATGTCCAACAGGTTCGTTGGAGTGATAATCTTGCAGATTTATTCACTAACTTATTGCAAACGTCAACATTTGAGAATCTAAGATATAAGATTGGGAAGCGTCATCTCCAAGATATCAAATAAGTTTTTCATCAAGCGGAGCAAATACGCGCTGTATTCTTTTTCCCTTAGCCATGATTTTTTCCCTTTAGGTTTCCGTGGTAAGATTTTAAATGAGGCAGCACTCAAAGTGTATTACAAGATGTGTGTACTCGTTTTCCTTTTCTAGGCTTTTCCCAAAGGGTTTTTCCTAGTAAGGTTTTAACGAGACACATTATCTATAAACATCCAAGGGGGAGTGTTACAAATTCACTTAATTGTGTGAAAGTTTCTTTAACCTATCCTAACCTAATGTATACATTTTATTGTATTAATTAAATATTATAATAACGTACTATCAAATATTGTAAAGGATGATTTAAGTATCCTATAAAAGGATGATCTTTACCCTTAGAAAATACACAACAAAATAGATAAAAGAATATTGTCTATTCTATATTTCTCAATCGTATTTGACTTCCATTTCTTGTTAAGTATTATTGTATTTTGGTCCCGTTTTATAACAGTTTTAAACTATAATATAGCCACAAGAATTAGTTTTAGTTTTTTTTCTTTACACTAAGGAATGAATGAAAAAATTTAAATAAGAATAAGAAATTCGAATAATGATAATCAAAGACGTCAAAAAACAATTTATGAATGTAAAAGATTAAAATATACCTTGAACTTTTCTACCAGGATCATATATGCCCCTACATGAACTTTTTAAAAAAGGAATAATACATAAACATGATCCTTAATTTTATGTCAGTTGGCAACTATGACCTTTAACTTTGGGTGTGCACAAGTAGACACTTAAACTTATATAAAATTGAACAAATAGACACATTCATCCTACATTGCACCCGACATTGCAATTTTGTGTCCTATGTGGTATCCTATATGTATTATATCATGTAGGACACGTGTGTTTACTTGCTTAATTTCATACAAGTTTTAGTGTATACCTGTGCAGTTGGAGGGCATAGTTGTCCGCTGAACAAGTTAAGTGTCATATTTATGTAATATGTATTTTAAAAAATAAACGTCAAAAATATTATCAAGACATAATACATAAATATGCCCTTTAAATAGGTTTCAAATCACATTTATACCCTTCAACTTTAGGTGTGCACAAGTAAACACTTAAACTTGTATAAAGTTGAACTAATAGACACACATGTCCTACATGTCATTTTTTGTCTTACGTGTGTTGTGCCACAAAGGACTCATGTGTCTACTTATTCAAGTTTATGTGTCTACTTGTGCATCGATAGACTTTCGATAGTAAATTAAATTGACTTTAAATATTTTATGTTTTTAAGTTTTATAATTTATAGTATTTTTACGTATTTTTGAAATAATCTATATTGCTTATCTTGTCTCACATATAGAATTAAAGAGTCAGTCAAATGTTATTAATTATTGAGATTTACAATATTTTCTACGTAGGTTTCAAATTAAATATAAGGAGTACATGTTACTTCTTCGATTATTTTAATTTATAGTACTTTTTATGTAAAACTTTTATAATGTATGTTACTTCACGTATCCCAATGTATGTAGCACAAATAAAATTCAAGAGTCAATCAAATGTTGTCAATTATTGAGATTTTCAATACTTTCTACGTAGTTTTCAAATTATATAATACGATGTTACTTCTTTTATCACATTTTATTTGACATAGATATATTAATTTTATGAATCAATCGATTTTTTAAATATATTTTTACAACTACTTTAAGTTGGTGATTTTCATGATTTATAGTATATATTTTAAATATTTAAGAAATTAAAAAACAAGACAAAAAAAATGAAAAAATCATCAAAAAGGAAAAATAGTACAGCTGACAGCCTGATTATTGGCACTTATTTATATACTAGATTTATGCCGCCCGTGCTTGCAAATTGCTTACTGAAATTTTTGATAAATTTTAATATTTATTAGATATTTGAGGTCAATTAGTTGTATGACAAAGTTGTAATGAAAGCAAATTTATAATCAAAAAGATACTTTAGAAGTGCCTCACATATAGAGGAACGTCAATAGCCCTTTCTTGTTTGTCAAAAATTTAACTAAAATAAGAAACTTAAGCTTTTAGATTGATAAGAAAAAATAAAACAAACAATATAGATTGCTGACAGAATACAACTCCAACTTTATTTTAACTGTTGCGTCTCATTCAAACTGCACAATATGAATAAGCATTAATGATGACCTAGTTAAGCTACAATTGAAACTTTATTTTGAATCGTCAATAAATAATAGCATAAAAAAATTTATTATTCAAATTGATGGGTTTGAAACATATAGTATCTTTTAAGAAACTATCAAATATGCCTATTCACAAATTTCAATTCATAATAATTTGCAACATTTCAACTTAATTGATGTCCTTTAGATGATCTCCGAAAAAACCCTCATAATTTATCGCAACATGTAGTAGTGTAACAGAAATCAAGACTGGTGGATAATTAAATTAGAACTCTAGATCAACCATGTTCCTTTCCTAGTTTTGAAATATCAAAATGCAAGATATGCATTTCAGTAAGTTTTGCTACAATATAAGAAATGAAGATAATAATTATCATAAAATTCATTCAATAGAGATAAACTTGCTTCAGGATGCCATTGGTCTCTATTGTGCAACCATAAATTGCATGAAAACTTTCTTTTAAAAAAAAAAACAAATTTAAAATCTAAGTAAAAGAACAAAATATAAAAATTGACAAAAAATGACGATATATGTTTAAATTTTAACTCTTTACTTTGTTGGGTTCAACATTGTTCAGTCGATTCTTAGAACCATCAGACATGGTTTTTCTCATGCAAAGATACAAATTATCATTTGACATACAAAAAGTGCTAAGCAAAATTTGTGATACGAGAGTCAAGAGAAAATGCATAATACTATTACTGATGATTCGTACATGAGAGAACCTCCTTACTGTTTGTGCTTTAAGTTCAAATTGTGTATAAGCATACTCTAATGGTCCAATGTTTTATACCTCTAGGAGCTCACTTATAGATGCTCCAAGTGCATAATTTCCAAAAAACTAAAGATGTCTAATAAGTAGGGAATGAAATAATTGAACATTTCATATGGTTTTGATGCAGAGGAGAACCATGTTCTAAGCAAAGACCCGGGCATATTAAATGCAACATCACAAGGAGGAGTAACACATTCCAACTCTAATCGTAAAATAAAAATGTAAGTTCTATATATAAAGCTTATCCATTGACCAACAATATATGTTAACTATTTTATCCATCCTAAAATACATTTGTGGACATCTAGCATATCATCTCATTAAAAGTTACTTTCGAATAAGTCTCTTTTTCCTTCTTCTCCCTCACCCTTCCATCCTTTCTTCTCTTTGATGGTCGTTCCCTCGAAATAGAAACACTTTGTTTTTCTTCTCTCTTTTTTTAACGCTGAAAGTTGCAGCGTGTCTGCCTAAGGGTTTTAGCCCAATCCATTTTTTTACGTTTAAATCAAATAGCTTATGTAATTCCTTTTTTCATAAACTAATGACATATATAACCTTATTTAATTATACGGTATTACGATTTTGGAGAATCCAATACACATCCAATGATATTTTCTTTGAAGAATTCGAGCAACATAGATAAGTAACGTAAACTTTTGCCATGTTTGTGCAATTTGAAGTTCAAAATTTGTACCACTACAAATTCAATAAGTGAGATAGACGGCCAGAAATTTTTCTAAGTATGTGAATAATGCAAAATTAGGTTGAAAATGGATCTTATCAAAATCGGGAAATACATTGACAATGTTATAGTGAAATTCAGATTACATTTTATAGGTTACGTTGCAAAATACTTTATTATAGGAAAAAATATTATTAACAAATAATAAGTTTTCTTTTATTGTTGTATTTTACATAAGCTTTGGATCCATGCGGTCCAAGCCAAGTTCCTTTGTACATGAAGGATCTTGGACTAAAATAGAGCCTCCACACCCCGAACGGTGATGCTAGTCATGCAATACTAAGTAATCCAATATCAAGTTAAGGAAAAATTAATTGATATTGAAGACATTAGTATGTTGATCATACTGAGGTTCACACAGTTGAGAAGGATGTGTAAGTTTGTATAAAGGTATATCTGTGATAAAAATGTGAATATAAACAACACTTATGCGTCAATTCCAAGAAAATTGGTCTATTTTTTGTTGGAATTAATGCATAAATGTTTAGTCTTCTGAAATTTTCTTAGTTTTTCAAGAAGTCTCTTTAGAATTTCGTAGTATATGTATCTAGTAAATTGTGATACATGTATTTAGTTATTTGCGCAAGACTTTTTGTTTTCTATTTTGAGTAGTATAAATAGTGATGTAGTTTATGATTGTAATCATCTCAAGTGACCTTAAGTAGCCTATAATAAACTTGAACATTCTCAAAAAATATTATTTTTCCTTCCATATTTCTCACAAATTTGTATCAAAGAGGATTTTCGTTCTTAATCTGGAGTTAGGTGAAGAAAAAAATATGGCATCCAAAACAAATAAAGGTGCTGATTCTTCAGTTGTTCTAACTCCATTTTTTGATGGAACTTATTTTGAATACTGGAAGATAAGAATGAGAACACATTTGAAAGCTGATGGTTTGTGGACTATTGTTCTAAATGGATTTGAAGAGACAGACAATGATGGTGATCTTACAACATCAAAGATGAAATATCTTGAGGCTAAGTATTGTTAAGATGCAAAAGCCTTAAGCAACATCCAAATGAGAGTCTCAAGAGATATTTTGCAAAAATTTCTATTTCTGAGACTGCAAAGGAAGATTGGGATTTTCAGGAAACTGAGGTGTATGGTGACAAAAAGGTACGCACTATAAATCTTCAAACTTTCAGAAGAGAGTTTCAAAATTTAAAGATGATGGAATTTGAAAAAATTGATGAATATTGCACAAAAGTCATGAATATTGTTAATGAAATGAGAAAACATAGTGATACAGTTTTTGACCAACAAGTTGTGGAAAATATTCTAATTAGTGTCATAGAAAAGTATGATTACATCTTTGCTATTACTGAGGAGACGAAAGATCTTTCTATGCTTTCTATCAACGAGCTAGTTGGATCATTTCGTGCACACGAAAAGCGAATTTTTTTTCGTGAAGATCAACCCAAAGAGACGACTTTCCTGTCTAAAACAAATGAGATTCTCAAAATTTCTCAAAAGATCTTCAAGAGAACAATCACAAGCCAAAAAAAGAAGCAGGATCATTATGGTTCTTCCAAAAAGGTTGAAGAAAAAGTTGAGAAAAACTCTATTCTTTATTGTAAAGTTTACAAAAATACTAATCACAATGCAGAAAAATATTGCAACAAAGGCAACGCCCAATGTAACTTTTGTAAAAAATTTAGCCACGTTGAAAGGGATTGCACAAGAAATAGTAGCAAGCAAATTTTTGTGAAAAATAGGAGGAATAAAGGGACGAAAACCTTTTCTTTGCTTCTACATTTGATGCTTCAACAAAAAATAATGATTGATATGCCCAGTTGTAGTAATCACATGACTGGAGATGAAAAAACACTACTAAAGTGAAGATGTGGAATGAAGCCTTATTTGATGCGAAAGGTAAAGATACTATTTTGATCAACGTGAAAGGAAGCGGTAAGTAAATTCATCATGTTCTTTATGTTCTTGACTTGGAAGAAAATTTGCTTAGTGTTGGTAAACTCATGGAAAATGGTTATGCTCTTGTATTTAGAGATAATTATTGCAGGATTTATAATAAAATAGAGTCAAATCAATTCATTGTTGAAGTGAAGATGATAAAAAGAAACTTCCCTTTGCAATCTCATTACAATGCATTAAAAAATGAAATTGTAGATGATTCCTGGCTTTGGTACAAAAGATTTTATCATTTGAATTTTCATGGATTAAAGCTTCTCAAACAAAAGGACATGGTGCAAGGAGTTCCTAAGATGCATACTGAGGTGGTTACATGTGAAAGTGGTATATTGGCGAAGCAACACAAGAAGTGTTTTCCAAAAGGGGTGTCTTGGAGAGGAAGTATATTTTTAGAACTAATTCATACCGACATTTGTGGACCAATAAAAACGCCATCTCTTGGAAGTCAAAGATATTTTATAATCTTTATTGATGATTTCTCAAGAATGACTTGGGTCTATTTCTTGAAAGAAAAGTCTTGAAAGAAATTTAAAGCCCTTGTTGAGAAGCAAAAAGGTTGCAGCATCAAAACCATTCGCAGTTATCAAGGAGGTGAGTACACAAGTCGAGAATTTGAATCATATTGCCAAAATGAATGCATGTCAAACATAACTTACAACAGGGTATACTCCTCAACAAAATAACGTATCTGAAAGAATAAATAGAACAATTGTTGAAATGGCCAGAACTATGATTAATGAGAAAGGGCTAGCAAAATATTTTTGGGCAGAAGCAGTGCATATAGTTGTTCACATCCTTAACAGGTGTCCAACAAAGGCACTAAAGGACAAGACACCATTTGAAGCTTGGAGTGGAATTAAACTTCTGCATGTCATTTAAATTTTTTTGGGTGTATTTGTTATGCTCATGTACCTGCTGAGAAAAGAACAAAATTTGATGAAAAAAGTCAAAAATGTATCTTTCTTGGTTATAGTGATGTGAAAAAGGTCAAAAATTATGAAGAAGCAATAAAGCATGATGTTGGAAGAAAGAAATGGAAGAAGAAATTCGAATGATCGAAAAAAATAATACTTGGGAGCTTGTGGTTATACTTTGATAAAGAGAACTTGTAAGTCTAAAATGGATTTACAAAATCAAACTCAATGAGGAAGGAGATATTCAAAAGTACAAAACAAGGTTGGTTGCTAGAGGCTTCACGCTAAAACCAGGCATTGATTTTTATGTAACTTTCTCTCCAGTTGATCGTCTTGAGAGAATTATAACTGTAATTATTATTGCTGCATAAAAGAAATGGAAGATATTTCAACTTGATGTTAAATCAACATTTCTAAATGGAAAACTTGATGAAGAGATTTATTTTGAGCAACCTCAAGGATTTTTTGTTCAAGGGGGAGAAGAAAAGGTGTACAGGCTAAAAAAAACTCTTTACGGGCTGAAGCAAGCTTCAAGAGCCTGGTACAATGAAATTGATACATACTTTCTGAAAAATAATTTTCTGAAAAGTAAAAGTGATGCCACTTTGTATGTGAAGAAAGAATATGGTAGCATTTTCATTGTTTGTCTCTATGTGGATGACTTGCTCTTTACAGGAAATGATGTAAAGATGATGCAAAATTTCAAATAAAATATGATGCAGGCTTATGAAATAAGTGAATCTTGTTAGATTACATGATGACATGAAGAGTACTGCTAGTTATGCATTCTTATTTGGTTCAATTAATTGTTCTTGGTTATCAAAAAAGTAAAGTATTATTGCTCAATGCACTGCCGAAGCAGAATATGTTTCAGCATCCAAGGCTACATCTCACGTTATTTGGCTTAAGAGAATATTTGAAGACATTGGTGAAAATAAAAAAAAAGGGGATTGTTCTGTATTGTGATAACAAATCAACAATTGCAATTGAAAAGAATCCAGTCAGCCATGAAAGATCAAAGCATATTTCCGTCAAGTATCATTTTATCCGAGAAGGACAATATAAAGGCGAAATTCAGTTGCATTATTATCAGACAGGAGAATAACTTACTGACATCTTCACCAAACTACTTCCTAGAGAAAAAATTTGCTATCTTCCAGAACGCATTGGAGTTATTAAGCAAATGCATTAAGGGGGAGTGTTGGAATAAATGCATCATTGTTTAGTCTTCCGAAATTGTCTCTTAGCTTTTCAAGAAGTCTCTTTAGAATTTCATTTTACATGTATCTAGTAAATTGTGATACATGTATTTAGTTATTTGTGCAAGACTTTTTGTTTTCTATTTTGAGTAGTATAAATAGTGATGTAGTTGATGATTGTAATAATCTCAAGTGGTCTTAAGTTGCCTATAATAAACTTGAGCATTCTCCAAAGATATTATTTTTCCGTCCATATTTCCTACAATTTTCTACTGGCATATTAAATATCCGACTACATTAAAGATTCACATAGACTCATTTTCAACTAATTGTATCCCTCAGATAGATCTTTTCCTACCATTGTACTTGGACTCAAGATATTGTATTGCGAATGTGATTTCACAATATCGTGTTCGCAATGGAATATTCAAAAATGAAAAAAAGTACATTAGATGCTTTCTTATAGAACGGGACAAAAGATCAGGATATCTCATGAAACAAAGGACTATAATTCATTGAGGACAAAGAATGGGGAAATAATGAAGAATAAGAAATATTTAAGTTAAAATCTTAGTAAAATAGTTCATAGTGAGAGACACTAAGTACGACAACATAAGAACAGAATTTCGTGAGTGTAGTCTAAAGTGAGACTAATTAACTGTGAAATAGAAAGAAGAAAAAATAATTGGGATGACTCTTCTTTCCCATAGACATAAGTTTGACAGGCTCATCACTCTTTCTCTCACCGTGTTCATATTTAAAATGATCAAATTCACCGTTTTCTGTCCTTCTTTATAAGAAATAGATTTAAAGCCCTAACAACACTATTCATTATTAGTAAAGAAACAACAGTACTTTAAAACAAGGTTGGAAAGTTCCACAAACATTAACCATTGAGTTTTTGAGAGCATAGTCCTAGCTCAAAAGCTAGAAACCCATTTGATTTTTTTGAAACTAGAAAGTTTAATAGGACAAATCTCAACAATACAATTAGGGTTCAATGTATCTCCACTTCCTTAAGTACTATTCAAGAAAAAAAACACTAAGAGTTAAGTCAATGCATTTTGATATTGTCATTTTTGTATCTTATGTCATCTGCACTTAGATACATGTGGCAATAGATAGAGATGGCAATTAAAATATGATACTACCTCAACTATTACTATTGTGTCTTAGTTTCAAACAAGTAGGATCTGATTATATGAATCCTCTCAGATCATCTTTCTCTATTATAATTTATATTATGCAACACATTTTAAGTATAATAAACTACACACATATGAGGAAAGAACAGTCCTTATAACAGAATATTAGACATCTCAATCTAAGTAACATTGAATGTTGAAGCTAGTTCCTCAAGTAGAATACATTAGAAGGAACAATAAAAGTTCTTGTTTTTACCTTTTAAGGAACCACATCTACAGCTACACATAAACTGTACTCTTTAAATGGAACACATCCGAAACGAATAAAATATTAGCACACCTAAAAGAATTTAGTATGAAAAACTTTTCAATCTCCCGATTTGAGCTCTATAGCTCAAGACATAGCATTTTTAAAATGAGGCATAAAGCCTGAGTTGTGATATTTTTCGAGGACAACGCATCGGCGAGCTTGGAATCTGGTTTGGGGTTTCCCTTTTGAGGTAAAATTTGTAAAACACCTGCTGTCACGACCCCCTTTTTATGAGCTTGATTTTGGAAGTTTAAGACTTGTTTTCTCAGCAATTTTAGGTTCGATTGGAGTGATTCTTGAGGCTATCTTGAGTGGTGTTCATGGAGAACGTGCTGGCATGGTTTGAATTATATTTGAAGTTTTGTTGAAGGTAAAAATTGTTTTTAGCTTCTGTTTTAGTTCATTTTCGAGATCAACTTTTGGAAAATTTTAGAATATGATTTTCCGGCCATTTTAGGCCCGAATTGGTGATTCAAGAACCCAAATTGTGGGTTTTCATGAGGATCCTCGTGGTATGATTGGTTTCAGCAGTTGGACCTTTGTTTCTGGTAAATTCTTTTAAATAGTTGCTGCCATTATTGTTGTTTTCAGCTTAACATTGGGGTTTTGGTTTCATGTTCGTGTTTGGACTATTTTGAGCACCAAATTGTGTTCCAATTTGAAACACAAGTTCGGAAAGTTGTTTAGGACCTATATTTAGGGTTAATTTTGGAATTTTCAGAGCGGTTCGCACTTTTCTTGTCACGTCCGGAATCTAGACCCCAGACGAGACCGACGTCGTTAACCTCTTAGAGATCGCAGACAAGCCTACATACATTATTCTTATCTCACCTAGATTAGTTTCAGCAAAAAATTTGAATTTTTTTATCTTTAACATACTTGCTAAATATTCTTAATATTTTATAATTGTTCATGATCAACAATCTAATATTAAAGAGATAAGCAATTGAAAGAAATATTTCATTAAGTATTAATTGTACAATGGTCAAAATGGCACCAATACAAAGTCTGAACCAAAACAGGAAAGAAACTCTAGTGGAACATGGTTCACTAGATCAACTCTAAAACTACGCTAGAATGTAAAATAGTAGCATCCTCGAAAGCGCGAGGACCTACCGAACTCCGGATGAATACTGACGTCCGGATAGCTGCAACATTGAACCTGTAGCTCTATCGCCCACCTGTTCCTGCACCTAAGATAGTATAAATATGTAGTATTAGTACACACTTGTACTAAGTATGGGTATATGCAAGCACACACCAAGTACATGTTTAAGAATGAATATCTCTTTCCTAACGATATGATTTTTGGAAGTCAAGTCAGTAGAATTGCCAAATTGAGATTAAGAAAGTTAGTGAACTTTCCAAATTGAGTTAGGAAGCTCATGCAATTAGAGTAATATACACCATTATGAATATCGTATTGCACCCAACAAATAACTTGTTCACACAACACATATCATAGCATATAACATATGACACATAACTTCTTTCATATCATTCATTCATATGCCATGAGACCTTGGAATCACGGAATTGACATTAAGACTTTCCAAAATGAGGGATCAACACATGGGACCTCAACTAGGGAGTCTTCATTAGCCAACACAGACTCTGCTTCCTTCATTCATACATATTTAATTTCATTTCATTCATAGGCTAGTACGAACACCAGCTATACCTAGGGTATAGTTTAAGACTTTCATCGGGTTTGCTGTGCAATGATCAAGAATAACCTAATGTCATTACCTGAATCTAGCTCACCTCTTGATTATCCTATCCTAACATCTTTGGTATCATTTCATTATGTGCTTCATTTGAGACTGTCCTCATTAATTCATTAAGAACTTTAACTTTAACCAACATAGATCATGTGAGCATCATGAAATCCAGTGTCTCCCCCACACCAAAAATAGGTGGACACCGGCCAAAGTGACTCAATTACATGCTAGCGTTTATGGGAATTTAACCACGCGATATCCCTATATTGGCAGTGTAGGTTCAAAAAAACTAGGAGATATATGGAGACCCATACCTGGCAAGCTGGACAGTGTGATCTCATGAGAGTTACGCGAACCATCGCCCTTCCCGTAAAAAGGCATCACCTCTCTTAGCTAGCCTATCGGTGCTCAGTATAAAGTTCCATTACATTCAACTCATACGTCATGGAAGCTGAATTCTAGTATGAGGACAACATAGCTCATTAGATGGTTTCTCATCTCATCATTAGCATTAAGTGTGTTAAACTTAATACTTTCATTAGAGTGTTCATAGAGACTGGTCTCTTCATTATCTTACACTCTCATTGGTGAGTACATATTGGTAACATTTACTTAGGCAAATTATAGATTGCTCTGATCATATACATCAGCCTCATATAATGTTGTCACCACATTCTTCATTATTAGCACCTTTGGTTTTGATAGTTAGTCACCTCTTATTACGTGAATGTTAATTTCTTCATTTCATAGTTCATCTAATCATATGCCAATGCACTTGGCCATTGAGTGTATCTTACACTCATACTTAACCCTCCTAGGGTTCATCATTTCATTACGTACATCTTAGGTTCACTTACTTTTAAACGTATGTTAGACTTATGTGTCTATACATACAAGCCATGGGGCTTCATTCATAGTTAGCTAAGTGATTCTTACTTTCCTAAGATTATGTAGTACAAGACTTATGTATCTTGTATATATGCCAATATCTTGATGTTTGATCTAAGTAGATGGCATTACTCTTAGATATTTTACTGATGTATGACTTATGTATCAAAACGGAAGTTTGGGCAAGCGAACCCAAATCTTGAATCACTAGGATATCATATATATTTTCATTGATTTTATTTCTAATATTCATAACATTATAACTCTTAATTAAACCTCAACATTTAAATGGAATGATTAATTTTCTAGTTTAATTCTAGTCTTAGTTAACTGTAGGGTTGGGGGTTCGAAACTCCACAATCCTTTTAAAATTTTTATTAGTCTCTTGTTTCCCATTCTTGCTTAAACCAAGAGGTTGTGGGTTCATTTTTCCACTCCTTTTATTTTTCCTTCAATTTTCGCTGGGGAAGAGAAGTTGTGGGTTAGAACCCCTATAGTCCCCTTACATTTTTTTTAATTTCGCTCGTGCTTCAGTCCTTGAGGTCGTCGGTTCGATTTCCACTCCTCGCGTTTTTTTCTTCTTATTATTATTTTTTCTTGCGCGTACCTAGAGGTCGTGGGTTCGAATACCACGCCTCCCATTTATTTGCTTAATTATTTTTTCTCCTCTTACTTCCCCAAATACACGAGATCAATTCCCCCCAGCCCTATTTCCTTTTCTCTTTCTCTCGAAAACAGTGGCCAAGGGTTCGATTTCCCCCAGCCTCTTTTTTTTTTTCTTTTTTTTCTTTTCCTCCCTCGCGAAAACTAGCAGTTAAGGGGTCGATTCCCCTTAGCCGCTTCATTTTTTTTCTTTTTACCATCCATTACAACATGTAAGGTCTTGGGTTCAATTCCCATTGACCTCACTTATTTTATATTCCCTTTTAAAACCCAGATTTCAACATTATTATAGAGTAGCCAAATCTTGAAAATTCTTGTCATTATCCAACTCATTTTTAGTCACATTGTTCATATGTTTAGTTAGTTCAAAGGTGGTTATTTCAATCCACTATATTTCATGGTAATGAAAAACACATTGTACACACATTGCAAACATAAAATACACAAGAAATATATGATTCATACACCACCAAAATAGTGTCCAAAGCCACTACCCACGTGCACACACACACACCAACTTTCCGATCACACTTTCAATATTGTTTTTGTAATTTCCCTCACATAAAACATATTCACAATTAATATAAATACATCATTCATGCCTAAATCGAGCAGCACAACATACCCATCCTACGAATTCGTTTGGGAGCTAATGACAAGGACATACAAAGGGGAACAACATTAGTTTTCATGACCTTGAGAATCGTTCGAATGAAAATACTCTTGGAGAAAGAATTCCTGGATAGAAACCCATACCTTTTGATGTTATTCAAGTGTGAATCTTCTGCAGGAAAACACCTCCAAACCGCGCCCAATTCTCCTCAACTTACACACCACTCGAGAAAGACCTCCCTTTGCCTTGACGTTTTTGATTACCTTGCTTTACTTAAAACTTTTCATGTGTTTTTCAAGTGTGAAGAACAATTGTTATTAAACTATTCTTGAGCCTTCTTGTTAGTTAGAGCGTGAGAGAATGATAGTTGGGACACGTGGAAGAGAGTTGAGAAACGTGACAGAGAGAGTTATTAGGATTAGGAGACTATATTCAAGACTTAGTCAAAATAGGATTTAATTAAATTAATACAAAATCTGATTTATTTTAATTAATACGTGAAAGGACCATTATGCTCTTAAAATTTTAGACTTTTAAATAATAATCAAATCACCTTAAGTATTTATCTATTCGATTTTAGGGTTGTTACGTTATCCCCCCTTTGGAACATTCCTCCTCGAATGATACTACCACTACACATCGTAATGCCAATTAGATCGTAACATAATCACTATGCATAGTCAAGCAATTGCAACAAAATACGGACGGATAAGAAAATATAGCCTTAAGAGTAGGAAGTCTAACCATAAGAGCTGGAAAGATGAGGATAGCAGGATCTCATGTCTGCCTCAGCCTCCCATGTAGCACCCTCAACAAGATGATTTCTCCACCATACCTTCATTGTGGCAATGTCCTTGTTCCTCAACCGCTTAACCTGTCTATCTAAGATCTCAAGAGGTACCTCCTCATAAGACAAGTCTTCACCAACCCCCAAAACTTCCACCTCATCAACACGCTGTAGGATCTCATATGGCCCCATATACCTCGGACTCAGCTTCCATTTTCTGCCAAATCTCCTCACCCTTTCATAGGCGATATCTTCAAGTAAACTTGGTCATCAACATTACATTCTAAGGTCCACTTTCTGTTGTTCATATGATTTCTGTCGGCTGTAAGCAGTAGCCAACCTATCCCTAATCACTCTAACTTTCTCCAAGGCCTCATGACTGATATCTGGACCCAAAATGTATGACTCTCCAACCTCGAACCACCCAACTTGAGACCTACACCTCCTACCATACAATGCCTCAAATGGTGACATCCCAATGCTAGAGTGATAACTATAATTATACAAGAACTCTATCAAAGGAAAATGGTCATCCAGTTACCTCTGAAGTCAATCATACACGCTCTCAACATTTCCTCCAATGTCTGTATGGTGCGATTTGCCTGCCCATCTGTCTGAGAATGAAAGGCATTGCTAAGTTTTACCTGCGTGCCCAAGAATTTCTGGAAAAATCTCCAAAAATTTGAAGTAAACTAAGATCCTCTATCTGAAATGATAAACAAAGGAATCCCATTACACCTCACAATCTCATCAATGGAGAGTCTCGCATAATCCTCGTTTCTGTAAGTAGACTTCACAGCGATAAAATGGGCAGACTTAATAAATCTGTCCACAATAACCCATATGGAGTCATGCTGCCTCCTAGTCCTCGGAATACCAACCAGGAAGTCCATATTAATGGCCTCCCACTTCCAAGTTTGAACCTCAATAATCATAGTAAGAACACTATGCTTAAGAGGCTCTACCTTAACCTGTTGACAATTAGGACACTTAACCACATATTCTGCAATGTCTATCTTCATGCCATCCCACCAATAAATCTGCCTAAGATCATAATACATTTTGGTGGAACCTGGATGTATGGAATATCTTGAACCATGGGCCTCTGCCACAATCCTTGTCTGTAAATCATCCACATCTGGTACACACAGCCTGTCCTAAATCTAAGTATGCCATCATCTCCCAAAGCGAAAGACTCATTCATTTTTAACAACATTGAGTCCTTCAGCTCCATGAACACAGGATCAAGATGCAGACCCTTCTTGACTTCAACTATCAGGGATGATTCAGAACTAGGGTGAACTGAAACACCCCCACTAGTAGAGTCAACCCAACCGCACACCTAGTCTGTCCATTGTGTATACCTCTTTTGACGACTCCTTATTCTCGTCCTCAGTGTGGGTTGTACTCCCCATGCTCATCCTTCTCAAAGCATCACACAAAACATTAGCCTTACCTGGATGGTAGTGCACATTCATGTCATAATCCTTCAACACCTTCAACCATCAGCACTAACATATATTCAACTCCCTTTGTGTGAACACGTACTCGAGACTCATATGTCTGGAAGCATAGGCTATAACCTTACCAGCCTTCATAAGACACAACCGAAATCAACCCTAGATGCATCACAATAAACCGTGTAATTCTCACCACAATAAGGTAAAGTAAGCACCGAGGTTGAATTGAGTCTGTCCTTGAGCTCCTGGAACTGTTCTCACAAGTCTCCGTCCATTCAAACATGGCTTAAAATTCTTCATCAAAGTTGTAAGTGGGGCAGCAATGAAAAAAATCCCTCCGCAAACATGTGGTGATAACCAGCTAATCCCAAAAAGCTACAGATATCAGTGGGAGTAAGAGGCTTTGTCCAGTTTTTAACAGCCTCAGTCTTCCTGGGGTCCACCTCTACACCTTGATCGGATACAACATGACCCAGGAAGGTCACAGATCTCAGCCAAAATTCACACTTGTTGAATCTGGCATACAACTGATGTCGTCTAAGTACCTTCAAGGTTAGTCTCAAATTTTATTCATGCTCTTCCTTGGTCTTAGAGTACATGAGAATGTCATCAATGAATGCTATGACAAAAGATTCAAGGTATTCATGGAATACTCTGTTCATAAGATCCATAAATGCAGCAGGTGCATTGGTGAGACCAAATGACATAACCAAGAACTCATAATGACCATAACAGGTACGAAAGGCTGTCTTTGAGACATCTCCCTCCCTAACCCTAAGCTGATGATACCTTGAACTAAGATTAATCTTAGAGAAGAAACTTGACCCTTGAAGCTGATCGAACAAATCTTCTATTGTGGGGAGTGGATACTTATTCTTTATAGTGACTTTGTTGAGCGGCCGATAATCGATACACATTCTAAGGGTCTTATCCTTCTTCTTTACAAACAACACTGGAGCGCCCCAAGGGGATATGCTCGGCTGAATGAAACCCTTATCGGTGAGATATTTTAACTGCACCTTAAACTATTTGAGTTCTGATGGAGCCCTTCTGTAAAGATGAATTGATAATTGTTTAGTATTGGGTTCTAAGTCGATCTCTCGAAGGGGAGGAACTCCATGCAAATCTTCATGAAAAACATCTAGGAACTCATTAACTACATGCCCTGATTCTATTGAAGGGATGTCATGATCTTAATCATTAATACTCACAACATGACATAGTAACCCCCTGGACATAATTTTAGTGGCCTTTAGATTTGAAATCAAGGGATTAGGACGACTCGAATTGTAACCCTCCCAAACTAACTCTTCTTCATTAGAGAAGTGAAATCTCACCACTCTACTACGAAAATCCAAGGAAGCATAACAACTGTAAAGCCAGTCCATGCCAAGAATAATATCAAAATCATGCATGGGTAATTCAATCAAGTTTGCACATAGTCTTCCCACTTACAACTATTGGGCAATCCTTGTATACCCTGTCAGTTATTAAATTTTCTCATAAAGGCATACTAACCACTTTAGGATCATGTAGAACTTCAGGTAGTATTTCAAAAGTAACGGCAAGCAGAGGAGTCACAAAGGAAAGCGTAGACCCTAGAACAAGTAAAGCATAAACAGAAATTGAAAATACTTGCAGCATACCTGTGACCACATCAGCAGACTTCTCTTGCTCCTCCCTGCCCTTCAGGGCATAGAAATTGTTCCTCTTGGGATCCTCGGATGCTACTGCACCCTGTGGGTTAGGCCTAGGCTGAGCATTACCTCCGGCCTGATCTCTGTTATGTGGACAGTCTCTTACCATGTGTCCACTCTTACCACAACCGAAACAGGCGTTAGTGAGTTGTAAGCACTCTCCAATGTGAGCTCGGCCACGCTTAGCACATTTCTTCTTAGGACGCTGCGTATCACCTCTATTGCCCCTCTTCGGTTCAGGTCTGCCTCCTCTAGGTGTTGCACACCTCTGAGAGTTAGAATTCCCAGAACTTTGTTGTCCCTTCTTGAACCTGGGTTGCTCACGGACGCTAAATATTTTATGTGGCCTCCGTGGCTGGGACCTTCCTAATCTTGAGGCCTAGGCCTCCTACATCACGAACACCTCTCTTCTTGCGGCTGTCCTCTACCTGCTGGACATGCACCATTAACCTAAAAAGGTCCATATTATCGTGGAGCATCGCAGACCAACACTCCTCCTCCAGGTCTCCAATTATTAGCATAAGGAACCTACTCATCTCATCTATATTATTCAAAACCATGGAAGTAGCATATCTTGATAGCTTAAAAAACTTCAGGGAATACTTCCTGACCCTCACAGAAACTTATTTAAGGTTGATGAACTCCTCAACCTTGGCTTCCCTCATTTCTCTAGGGAAGAACCTCTCTAGAAATGTTGTCTAGAAGAATTCCCAAGTGACTGGCACTCCCCCCAAAACATAGATATCTTTCCATATCTTGCACCAAGTTTGTGCAACATCCTTGAGCTGATAGGAAGCCAGCTCAGCCTTCTCAGTATTTGTGGCCCCCATAGCCACCAGAATCTTATATACTTCGTCCACAAACTCCTGAGGATCTTCTGATGGCTTAGACACTTTGAAAATAGAAGGATTCGTCCTCGTGAAATCTCATAGTCTGTTAGCCATGCTGCGAACCAGTGGGTTCTCCATCTGAAAATCATGCTGGTTCACTTGGGCAGTCACACCGTGAGACTGCATCGTGATGGCATGTGCCATCTGGGTTAGAGATTCCCTCACCTAAGTATCAGTCCACCCAGTTGGGTTAACTGGCATGGCCATTCATCCAGTTGGGGCTTGGGGTGGATTCTGATTACCCCTAGCGACTGCTCCTCCCTTCCTCAGACCCTTAGTTCTCCAAGTTATCATTCTCTAAAAACAAAAAATATTGATGTAAGGAACGTTCATAAATCCAAGAACTTAGACATTAGGAAAATCTTGATAAGATCAAAAAAGGGAAATTTTTCCTACGCTTCATGCAGTCTCTAACCCTAGATAGTGGTGCACTTCACTACAATGACTTAGAAACTACTCAATGTGGTTGATGTGACCTCATTATTTTTGGAATTTAACCTAGCGATCTGATACCAACATTGTCACGTCCGAAATCTATACCTTAGAAGAGACAGGCGTCTTTAACCTCTCAGAGGTCGCATTTAAGCCTACATACGTTATTCATACCTCACCTAGATTAATTTTAGCGGAAATTTTGAATTTTTTGTATCTTTAACATACTTGCTAATTTTTTTTTAATATTTCATAATCATTCATCATCAACCATATAACATTAAAGAGATAAGCAACTGAATGTAATAATTCATTAAGTATTAATTGTATAATGGACAAAATGGCACCAATACAAAGTTTGGACCAAAACAGGAAAGAAATGCTAGTGGAACATACTCCACTAGCTCAACTCTAAAACTACGCTAGAATTTAAAAAAGTAGCATCCTCGAAAGCGTGAGGACCTACCAAACTCCGGATGAATGCTGACGTCTGGATAGATGCAACAATGAACCTGTAGCTCTATCGCCCACCTGTGCATGCACCTAAAATGGTATAGATGTATAGGGTTAGTAAACACTTGTACACTTAGTAAGAGTATATGCAAGCACACACCAAGGACATGCATGAGAAAGAACAGCTCTTTCCTAACGACATGATTTTTGGAAGTCAAGTCAGTAGACTTGCCAAATTGAGATTAGGAAAGTTAGTGAACTTTTCAAATTGAGTTAGGAAGGTCATGCAATTAGAGTAACATGCATCAATATGAATATCGTATTGCACCCAACGTATAACTTGTTCACACATCACATATCATAGAACATAACATATGACACATAACTTCTTTCATAACATTCATTCATATGCCATGAGACTTTTGAATCATGGACTTGACATTAAGACTTTACAAAATTAGGTTTTCAACACATGGGACCTCAAGTAGGGATTATTCATTAGCAATCACGGAGTCTGCTTCATTCATTCATACATACTTCATTTTATTTCATTCATAGGCTAGTATGAACACCAGCTATGCCTAGGGTATAGTTTAAGACTTTCATCTGGTTTGTTTGCAATGATCACAAATAACCTAATGTCATTACCTGGGCTTAGCTCACCTCTTGATTATCCTATCCTAAACACTTTGGTATCATTCATTTCATTATGTTCATCATTTGAGGCTGGACTCATTCATTCATTCCGAACTTTAACTTTAATCGATATAGATCATGTGAGCATCTTGAAATCCAGTGTCTCCCCCACACCGAAAAGAAGTGGAATCACCGGCCAAAGTATCTCAATAACATTATAGGGTTTATAGGAATTTAACACCGCCAGATCCATATATTGGCAGTATAGGATCAAAGACTAGGAGATATATGGAGACCCGTACCGGGCAATCCGGACAGTCTCATCTCATGAGAGTTACGTGAACCTTCTCCCTTCCCGAAAGAAGGCATCACATCTCATAGCTTGCCTATCAGTGCTCAGTATAAAGTTCCATTACATTAAACTCATACGTCATTGAAGTCGGCTTCTAGTGTGAGGACAACATAGCACATTAGATGATTTCTCATCTCATCATTAGCATTAACTGTGTTAAACTCAATACTTTCAGTAGAGTGTTCATAGAGGCTGTTCTCTTAATTATCTTACACTCTCATTGGTGAGTACGTATTGGTAACATTTACTTAGTCTCATTTGAGATTGCTCTCATCATATAATTAGCCTCACATCATGTTGTCACAACATTCTTCATTATTAGAACCTTTGCTTTACATAGTTACTCATCTCTTATTACGTGAATGTTCATTTCTTCAATTCATAGTTCATCTCATCATATGGCAATGAACTTGTCCATTTAGTGTATCGTACACTCATACTTAAACCTCCTAGGGTTTATTATTTCATTACGTACATCTTGAGTTCATTTACTTTTGAACGTATGTTAGACTTATGTGTCTATACATACAAGTTATGGGGCTTCATTCATTGTTCGCTTAGTGATTCTTACTTTCCTAAGATTATGTAGTACAAGACTTATGTATCTTGTGTCAAGATTTTGATTTTTGGTCTGAGTAGATGACATTACTTTTGGATATTTACTCACGTATGACTTATGCATCAATACGGAAGTTTGGGCAAGGAAAACTAAATCTTGATCACTAGGATATCATTTATATTTTTCATTGATTTTATTCTAATATTCATAACATTTGAACTCTAAATAAATTCTCAATATTCACATGGAAAGACTAATTTTTAATTTTTAATTTTAATTTTACTCTTAGTTAACCGAAGGGTTGGGGGTTCGAACCTCCACAATCCCTTTTTTATTTTTTATTAGTCTCTTGTTGCCCATTCTTTCCTAAACCAAGAGGTTGTGAGTTAAAACCCCCACAGCCTTTTGATTTTTCCTTAAATTTTTGGTGGGGTAGGGAGGTTGTGGGTTCGAACCCCCACAGCCCCCTTATTTTTTTTAATTTCGCTCGTGCTTCAGCCTTTGAGGTCATGGGTTCGATTCCCACTCCTCGCATTTTTTTCTTCATATATTTCCTTTTTCTCGCGCGTACCTGGAGGTCGTGGGTTCGAATCCCACGCCTCCTATTTATTTGCTCAATTTATTTTTTCCTCTTTATTCCCCCAGTTCGCGAGTTCAATTCTCCCCGGCCCCATTTTCTTTTCCCTTTCTCACGAAAATAGTGGTCAAGGGTTCGATCCCTCCCAGCCTCTCTCTTTTTTTTCTTTTCCTCCCTCGCTACAAGTAGTAGCTAAGGGGTTCAATTCCACTTAGCCCCTTCATTTTTTTTCTTTTTTCCAGCCATCTCAAAATGTGAGGTCTTGGGTTCAATTCCCATTGGCCTCACTTATTTAATGCTCCCTTTGAAAAATCAGATTTCAACATTATTACAGAGTACCAAAATCTGGAAAAATTCTTGTCATTATTCAACTCATTTTTAGTCAGATTGTTCATAAGTTTAGTTGTTAAAAGGTTGTTATTTCAATCCACTACATTTCATTGTAATGAACAGAACATTGTACACACATTGCACACCTACAAGACACAATAAATATATGATTCATACAACCCCAAAACAGTGGCAAAAGCCACTGCCCACGTGCACACACACACACCAACTTTCCGATCACATTTTGAATATTGTTTTCGTAATTTCCCTCACATAAAACATGTTCACAATTAATATAAATACATTATTCATGCCTAAATCTAGAAGCATAACATACCCATCCTACAAATTCTTTTGGGAGCTAATGACAAGGACATACAAAGGGGAACAACCTTAGTTTTCAAGACCTTGTCTTACGAAGGAAAATACTCTTGGAGAAACAATTCCAGGAGAGAAACCCATACCTTTTGATGTTGTTCAAGTATGAAGCTGCTAACCAAAAACTCCTCCAAACCATGCCCAATTCTGCTCAACGTACACACCACTCGACGAACAACCTCCCTTTGCCTTGACGTTTTTGATTACCTTGCTTTTCTTAAAACATTTCATGTATTTTTCAAGTGTGAAGAACAATTGTTATTAAACTGTTCTTGATCCTTCTTGTTAGTAAGAGCGTGAGAGAATGCAAGTTGAGAAACGTGAGGGAGAGAGTTATTAGGATTAGGATAGCAAATTATAGACTTAGTCAAAATATGATTTAAAGAAATTAATATTAAATCTGATTTATTTTAATTAATACGTGAAAGGACCATTATGCCCTTTAAATTTAAGATTTTTAAATAATAATCAAATAACCTTAAGTAATTATCTATTCGATTTTAGAGTTGTTACATTTCCCATTTTGAATGTGAAGTTGGTCCATCTCCATTTCTTGTGATTTTTGAGTATAAACGGTCGTAATATTGTAGCTACATTTTTGATAGTGTGTAAGCCTTTTGAGACTGTTCGAAAAAGAAACGCTCCGGAGAAATGATACTTAGAGCGCTCGTGATCTGCCGATAGGTAGGCTACAATTTCCTCCTTTTAGGTTGAACTCGAACATGTTAATGCATATTGATTAGTTAGGATTTGAGTTGGGTTGTTATTGAATCATGCATAGATTTTAGAAATCATGTTTTTGGCCTATTTTCGGGAATTAGCGGGTAACTGTGAGTATGCTTGGTGTTATTAATTGACCCTCTTTGCTATGTGAAGTACTTGTATACTTGATTACTGTTAATTTGAATTATTTTGGGCTTAGTTTAAGTTTACTAAGGCTTGCCTTAGAAATGCATGATTCGAAATTGGTAGGACTTAGTTTAGATCCAATGTCCCTCGGACGGCTTAAATCCTTGTAGACTGGTGTAGCAGACTTGAGTCTATATTTTGGGCCTTATCTAGGCAATAATCTTGCTCCGGAGATAGTTATCCTTTTTTTCTTCGATGTTAAAACTTCACGGGTTACGTCGGTGATAATGAGTTCCGCTCTTCAATTTGAAGTTGATTTTTGATTAGGTTCCAACGACTTACCTTGATTGGCTAAGTGTGGATAGCATTCCACGGGTATTTATTATTATGGATAGAAGAGATTCCATAAGCAGATATATTAGCACCTTTAACGGGCATCCGAGTTCAAGTCCCGGCCTCGACTTTATTGATGATTTTCGAAAAGCATCACGTTCAAGGTACGAACTCGATCATCCGCATACTTATTTAGAGAATCCGGTTCAAGGTCCGTCTTAATCACCCGCATACTTAAGTAGAGCATCTAGTTAGAGGTCCGACCTAAGTTATTTATACTTGTGATTGTCTACTTGGGTACTTCTGGCGAGAGTCAAATTCGAGGTCCGGCCACCGTACCGTCAGATTTTACTAATTGGGTTTTAGGTTCTAGTTTGATGTTCTCCGACCTTGGGTTCTATTTTCTTTAGTTATAGTTATTCGCTGTACTCGTCGGGCTTATGGGGGTCCGTTCGGGTTTTTATTTACCTTTTAGGCTTATGGGGTCCAGTTAGTGTAGCTAGATCATATATATTACTTTAGTTAGTTCTTTCCACAAACGTGTGCATTCCATAGTTACTTAGACTTCCGTTCTTGACCTCTAGTTGTGTTATTCCTTCTTTTCATATTGCTTTTACTTTTCAAGTTCAGTTGGCGTATGATGCCTACTAGGTACCTATTGTTTGGTACTCATTCTACGCTCTGCATCTATTTTCGTGATGTAGGTTCGAGCACCAGTAGCCAGCGTTATGAGTTCTGGAGACAGGGATGAGAACACGGTGTTTTGTACAATTTCAGTCTCCATCATTACATATATAGACTTGTCTTTTACCTTTCGAAACAGTCCTGTTTGGTAGTCCACTTTTGGAACTTGTACTCGTTTTGTTGGTAGCTCTGTACTAGTGACTTCCAAGTTCTGGGAGGGATATTTATTTGTATATATGTTTTGGTTTCCTTCCACTTATTTATATTTTTATAGTAAATTTTTCCTACTCTTGTTTAGTCTCTACCCTCTGACCCATTACATGATGTTCTGGGTTATTGGTCGGCTTACCTACTGCTGGGTTATGTATGTACCATCATGACTCAAGAAATCGATCATGACAAGTTGGTATCATCAATTCATTTTCTTTTTAAAACCACATTTTGATATACTTCATTGATTCAAAATAAAACTTTGCAAGAAAGGAAAATCTATAAGCAATAACATTCACCAACTGCCATAAGAGCATATTAGTAAAAATCATAATCAGTGCCATTGAATTTGAGGAACTCTATGTACGTAGATATGTAAAATTTAGCTATAAAATTTCATCATGTGTTAAATAAGAAAACTTACGGACTAATAGAGATACAGATTTCACTGAATCAAATCTTGTTCGTCAAAACTAAAATATGAAACAATGAACATTCATCTCATATATTTCACTGAAATTAAAAAGGAAAAATTACTTCATTTTGCAACATGCCTCATGTCGTCAATTGTCGTCCAGTAAATCTTTGGACATTATATCTACCAAAATGTTAACCATTAGGTCTTTATTTTGTGTAATATCTTTCTTTGAGGAATCTCTATTATGAAGTAGTAAAAGCGTTGTGTCTTCAATAGTGGTGTGGATAAATACATGATGGAGGGGTTGGAGAAACTTGAGTAAATAAAACAAAAAATGAGATATTAATTTTTTTGGTGAAACTCGAAATTTTTTGGTTCGATAAAGAAACATTGAAAAAATCCAAAAAAAATTGTCTTAATATCAAGGGTTTCTACAATATTTTGTGTTCTCTTTAAAGAATAACTTGCTATTTACACATTGATGATTGGTATTGCATAACATCCATAAAGAGTATATAAGAACGGCAATACACTTGTAAGATATTCATTATCACAAAGTAAAATTTAGCTAACCTTTATAGATCGCATATCTAAGTTGAACTTCTAAATGATTCAACTAACTTTTGTTACAAAACATTATTCGAAGTCTACATGTATTAAATGAGTGAATTGTATTGAATTAAATAGTCTATACAGAAAACTATAACTTTTATTTGCAAAGACCTTAAATTTTTTTTTAAAACCTCGTCGTTTTGATATACTTCACTAGGGCCGAAGAAAATTTTACAAGAAACAAATCTTACTCATCAAAATTACAGATATCACAGTTCACAGAGTCAAAGTTTGATCATCAAAATATAAAAAATTAATCAACGAACATCAGGAATATCTTTTTTTAAAATTGTCTATCAAAATTCTGAAATTACAAAGATAAAAATTACCTTTGTTCCTACAAGTCTCACGTTCACTTGCTAATTGATCTTTGGACATTTAATTCTTAACAAAACATTGTGAAGTCTATTAAAAAACTTTGTGAATTCTAAAGAAAGCTTTAAATTAGTAATAGTTTGGCCTCTATTTCCTCTTCTCTCGTATCTGTCCATCTTTTTGGGGGTGACAATAATAATGTAAGAAATTTTATTTCAGTTAGTCAGAGTGCGTTTAGTTACACTGTAAATAAACATTGAAACTTGGAACTAAATACTTTTTCTTTTTGTATGATTCTGATTTAGTGTGCCCACATTTTATGTTTTGCTCAATACACACGTTAAAAATTACTGTCTCTCAGTATATCTTTACTTGTAGATGTTTTATTTAATTCTCCTTTTCAAAATAAGAAATAAAAAAATAATTTTACTACATTGATTTTATCAATTATAAGCTATTTAAATATTTGGGAATGAATAATAATGATAAAAAAAAAAAAAATGATAAATTATCTGTTAATTTTTCAAATTGAATAAGTAAATTTTGATAACTATTTTTAATATAATAGACAAGTAAAGATGGACGGAGAAAATATTCCCTATACTGAAAATAAATGTTCCTTTTAACTTATTTATTTTCACTAATCAAGATGGTGTTTTTATGATACCCATAAAATTAAATAACCACATAAAATAGTAGAGTATTAATCAAATTTAAATTTACATTAAAACTTTCTTCTTCAGTTTTATTTGTATATTCTAAAAGTTATTTTCATTCAATACATTCATATTTTCTATAGTATATGGTGGTTCCTAGTCCTGTTATGAGTGTAGTGAGTCGGGACAAATCAATAGAGAATGCTCTAGATTTAGAGTAGGAGACCGACATTAATAGTGTTTTGTAAGTGATTATTACTTCATTTCAATTTTTATAAAAGTCAAAATTGACTAGTGTTTAAAAAAGAGAAATGACTAAAATTTCCAAATTCGGCTTGAAAAAATGAACAATTTCATGACAAAACACTAATATGGTAAAAACATAAAATATGTTATTTTAAGAAAAGTGAATACAACTTTTTTTCTTTTCCCATATTCGTATTAGCTGGTCTTGATTCATTAAATTCGTATTTGAACGAAATAACATTTTTACCAAATATAACCACTGCTAATTAATGCAAGGAATGTCCATTTTTGGAAGAAAAAATTAGATTATGAATTTAACATGTGATTTAGTTCCTTTGAAAAACTCTAAACCTTCTTTAAAGAATGAAGAAAGTTGAAGAAGATATGGTGTTCGTCCTGTTCAGTGCGTCTCCATAGATTAGAAAATTGGGAAATCGTGGCTGCTAAATTCTCAAATTTCATTTCCAAACAATGACTATGTATTTTTCAATTTATGTATGTAGAATGTCATGTCAAGTATGAAAGTTTATAAGGGCGTTTTAAGAGTGTATATCAGACAAATTTTACTGAAGAAGAAGATGAATGTGGTTTCATAAATTTGATGGCAGATAAACTTACAAAGACTTATAGAGATTATTGGACAGAGCAAGTCATATTAGGAGATACTCAATTCAGTATGATTCATCTTTTTTATAATTTCATATTTTTTTCCTTTTTTTATTCTTATCATATTTGAAGAATTGTGCATTTTAAGAAATTGAATGTTTGATCCAAATTGATATGCTGATTATTAAAAAAAATATTATCTAAGAGACACAAAATATATTAAAAGATATATATCTTTTCTAAGATTAGACGTTGGGGCGTAAATAAAGTATCACTAATTTGTATGATCTACACCAAAATGTTTCAATCTTTTTTGTCAAAAAAAGTGTCCTTGATTCCAATTATATCATTACAGAAAAGGAAAGGAAAAAAACAACCACTATCACTAAACATCAAAACTACACTGTAAATATATTTAGGAAAAAATGTCAAAAATATTATTAGCTTTACTTTTTAATAAGGGATAATGTCCAAGTACCCCCTCAACCTATGCCCGAAATCTCAGAGACACACTTCTACTATACTAAGGTCCTATTACCCCCCTGAACTTATTTTATTAATAATTTTTTACCCCTTTTTAGCTTACGTGGCACTATCTTGTGGGTCCAACGATGGATGACTTTTTTTTTGAACAAGTGCCACGTAGGCTAAAAAGGGTAGAAAATTGTATATAAAATAAGTTCAGGGGGGTAATAGGACCTTAATATAGTATAAGTGTGTCTCTGGGATTTCGGCATAGGTTGAGGTACTTGGGTATTTTCCCTTTTAATAATGAATTTCATAACTAATTCATATTTTTTTTTATACAAATCACTAATTGATTGTTAGCTTTGAGGATTGGCCCCATATAATTATTCATTAGTTTTGCACTTTTAAATAACAAATTAATATTTGTAAAAATTACTTTTTTGGTACACTGAAAAATAACAAAGAGTATAAAATTAAATTTTGATAAGTAAAATTGCTTAAATCTTCCAGGAGAAAAAATTCATATTATCGATGGAGTCTTTTAAAACCACAAATTCTTATTTATTTTTAAAAAAGAAAACAATATTGAGGTCAGGAAAGTTAAAATGGAGGAGAAGATTTTCAAGGTAGGAGTTGAACCCTCAACTATAAATTAAACTTTTAGCTAGTAAAAAAAACTGAGCAACTAAGATTCTCTAACTATGAATTCTTTGTATGTTAGGATCTGTATTTCTCAAAGAGTTTGTATGATTATTTTTCATCTCTCTTCAAATACACTTTCTGTTCTTCCCGAAGATTTCTATTAAGTGTTTATAATTTTCACCAATAGCCATATGAGGCTGAAATGATCTATCCACATTTGTTATTGTAAGTCTTACAACAAAATTGTATTCTAATTATTGATATATTTATTTATGCTATGTTTATGTAGGGAAAAATCTCAGAATATTACCAAATGGGAAGGTGAAGAAAGAATAAAACTAAATAAGAAAAAAAGTGATGATTAATCTAATAAAAAGATGGAGAATATTAATCAAGATTTCGTAAATATCCTTAATGTGGTGAGATCTCACAAGCATTCTTGTCTTTTTAAATCTCGATTTTTCAAGTTAATACATTGTTAATCTATATATCGTGGTTTGTTATCCTTCTAATTTATATCTCGACTTCCCACACGCTTTTCTCTTTTATATATTACAAAAAGGAAATAGTATTTTCTTAATTGAAACATGATTATCTTTAAAGTTCACATCTTTTTATCTTTAAATACATTTTTAATTTGGCTCAACACAAAATATAGAATTCTGAAATTTGTAGTCTTAAATACATTGGAATATTTGTGTTACTATAAAACTTCTTACTAATGATAAAATAGAAATTTTATAGCATGATTGTTTTGAAATATAGACATATGTCATTTATTTTTAATAGATTGATAATCAAATAATGCTACAATCGGAAAGAAGAGAGTATCTGATATCTTTATTACCAAAGGTCATTTTTTTCTTTTTAAACTCATTGTGAGGTAAAATTTATAGTATAATCATCATAACACAATGCTAATATATAATCCTTATTATTGCAAATGTTTATATTTTTTTAGAAAGATCTATATTATTTTAAACAAATGAAGCAGCATATGGATTTACAATATGCTTTACAGATTATTCAAAAAAAGTTAAAACAAGATGTTTAATTGAACGTGAAAATCAGCAGCTTCATTAGAGTTCTCTAGTTGATTTTCAACGATGTTATTATTTATTACCCAAATTAAAATCTTCAATATTTTGTCGCGCTTAAACTCAAAGACAATATTATGATAGTAATGGGTAAGAAACTCTTATTTTGTCGTGAAATTGTGTGTGAATTACCTGCAACAGGTAATCCAATGTTTCCCAACCAAAAATTGGAGAAAAGGGCATATAAGGCACGTAACAAAGCTCAATAAGTTAGGTCATCAGTTAGGGTGCGTGAGAGAGTGAGAAATAAGTTGGCTTGAGAATTCAAGAACGATCAAGTTTATGATTACAAAGGGTAACATAGAAGAACGTCAAAGAAAAAATAAGAATATTTTGAAAATAATGAGTGAAGCTTATTAAAAGGTTGTTGATATATATAATTTTTAGGTGTATTAAATTTCTTTTGTTTCGTTATTCTGGTAATAATTTCACAATATATTATCAATGTAGATTGGAGAGAATAATAAATAACCTAACCCTCGTCATGTGCTTTTTTTTATCTCTAGGTTTTATTATTTGCATCAACATCTTGTGTTAGTAGAACTTTGGGAGTAATTGCCGTTTTTAGTGACTGAATGTGGTCAGCCATGATCATAACTTCTTATTGTTGTTGGGATATTGCCCATGTTCCAGCCAAAGGCCCATGGCCTAATCCTATTTGGAAAAGAATTGGAATTATTTTCTTTATTTGGTTTCCAATTCTATTAGGAAAAGGATTGGAATAGTAATCCTATTTGTAGTTGGTTTTGGCTTTGTAAGGAAAAGCATAACTCTATAAATACAGGATGGTATTGATAGAATAATTAATTGGTCATTGATATTGTCTTTGAAAGACATTAGAACATAAGATAGGTTTTTTGAGAGAGTTTTCAACAAGAGAAAAAGAGAGAAAAAAAAGGGTTCTTTTGCTGCATATTTTTCTCCGACCAGCAACCTTCAGATCATGTTTTCCGACTAAAAACTTTTGGATCGGGCTGAAATTTGGACCGAGTGTCCCTGACATCTTAGTGGTTGATCTGAACGGTGGAGATCTGATTCGGATGTCATAAAAATCCTGTTTTAGGTCCCGAACAAAAGATGGATTTGGATGGTGTTTCTTTCTATTTATCTTTTGTTGGTGTAACTATTGTTTGTTCTCTTTTGGCACTTGTTGTGTAGTCATTAGAAGAATATTTGTAACCCTTGTTATAGTGAAGCAATTCGATCTTGTCGATCCCGTGGTGTTTACCTTTGGTTTGAAGGGTTTTTCCACGTTAAACTTGGTGTTCTATATTGTTAGATTTGCAGTTTCATCTTTTCATCACAACAACTGGTATCAGAGCTACGGTTATCTATATGGAGGGTAATATGAGTAAGATGGTATGTCTAAACCGAAGAAATTACAGGATATGGAAAAGCAAGATGAAAGATCAATTGTTCGTGAAGAAGATGCATCGTCCGGTTTTTTCTACTCATAAACCCGAGAATGTGACCGATGAAAATTGGAAATTTGAGCGTCAACAAGTATGTGGATATATAAGACAATGGGTTGAAGATAATGTTCGCAACCATATTGTGAATGAGACACATGCTAGAACATTGTGAGAAAAGTTGGAGACACTTTACGCTTCAAAATCTGGCAATAACAAGTTGTTCTTGTTAAAGCAATTGATGACCTTTAAATACAAGGAGGGAAGTCCTATTCTTGATCATATAAATGATTTTTAGGGTATTCTTGATCAGCTATCAGGAATGGGTGTTAATTTTGATGATGAAATATAAGGACTTTGGCTTCTTAATACTCTACCAGATTCTTGGAAACTCTTCGTATTTCATTAACACATTTTGCCACTGGTGGAAAGGTGACTATGGAATATGCAAAGAGTGGTGTGTTGAATGAAAAGGTTAAAAGAAAATCTCAAGACTTATCTTCACATTCAGATGTTCTATATACAGAAGATCGAGAGAGACATTAGAAAAGAGATCCGAGGAGTAGAGGTAAAATTAGAAGCAAGTCAAAATTCAAGAATCCAAATATTACGTGTTATCATTTTGGAAAGAAAGGACATATTAAAAGATTTTTTAAACAATTGAAGCAAGATCTTAAAGAAGGGAAGAAGGAAGAAAACAATGAAAATAATGTTGTTGTTGTTGTCCATGATGACCTTCTCTTCGCTTGTGATAAAAACGTCATCAATTTTGTATCTCAAGATACAAGTTGGATAGTAGATTCTGGAGCTACATCACATGTCACACCATGAAAAGACTTCTTTTCATCTTATACTTCTGTTAACTCTGAGGTGTTAAAGATGGGTCATGCTGGTGAGGTTAAGGTGTTTGGTGTTGGCACTGTTTGTTTGAAAACCAATACTGGTTCAACGTTGGTCCTTCAGAATGTCAAGCATGCTCCCAGACATTCAAATAAATTTGATCTCTGTAGGACAACTAGATGATGATGGCTATCATAATGACTTGTGCAATGGCCAATGGAAGCTCACCAAACGCTCACTGCATTTAGCTCAAGGGAGAAAACATTCAAATTTATACGTGACACAAGGATCGATTCTTGGTGACTCTATAAATTTGATGGAGAGCGAGACTTTATCATAATTGTGGCACAAGAGTCTTAGTCATATGAGCGAGAGGGGGATCACCTATTTGGCTTAGAAGAATTTTCTTGCTGGTATGAAACAAGCAAAGGTGAAAAGATGTGTTCATTGCTTAGTAGGGAAACAGAAAAGAGTTTCTTTTCACAATCATCCTCCTTCAAGAAAGTCTGAGCTATTGGAGCTAGTACGCTCATATTTGTGTGGTCCTTTCAAAGTGAAGTCAAAAGGTGGTGCACTTTACTTTGTACTTTCATTGATGATCATTCTCGAAATATTTATGTATATCCTTTAAAATCCAAAGATCAAGTGCTTGATGTGTTTAAACAGTTTCAAGCCTTATTTGATAGGCAAACGGGAAAGAAATTAAAATGTATTCGCACTGATAATGGAGGTGAGTATATTGGTCCCTTTGATAACTACTGAAAATCTCAAGGAATTCGTCATCAGAAGACTCCTCAATTAAATGGTTTGGCAGAGAGGATGAACAGAATTTTAGTTGAGAGAGTTAGATGTGTGCTTTCAGAGGCTAAACTTTCAAATTCTTTTTGGGCTGAAGCACTTAACATTGTTGCTTATGTTATCAATTTGTCTCGTGTTGTTGCTTTGGATGGTGATGTTCCAAACATAGTTTGGTTTGATAAGGATGTTTCCTATGATCACTTGAAAGTGTTTGGGTGTAAAGCCTGTGTGCAAGTTCCAAAAGATGAGAGGTTGAAATTGGATGTTAAAACTAAGCAATGTATCTTCATTGGTTATGGTCAAGATGAGTTTGGATATCGCTTTTATGATCAATTGATAAGAAACTCATTAGAAGTCGTGATGTTGTGTTCTTTGAAGATCAAACTATTGAAGATATTGACAAGATGAGAAACTAGATTCTCATATTGATGAGAGCTTAGTTGATGTTGATCCAATTCCTATTATTGATACATCTTCTGCACATGAGGGAACACAAGGTAATGATCAAGATAATGATGAGAGTGTGAACATATATTTGTTCCTATTGATGATGTTGTGGTTGATAATCAACCAACTCATGTTGGGATGACCGCTTCGGATGCTCCAGAAACCTCTTGTAGAAGATCTACTAAGAGAAGCGAAGCTCAACACGTTATTCTTATGATGATTATATTCTATTGACTAATATGGGAGAACCTAAAGGTTATGATAAAGTCATGTTAGATACTCATAGAGATAAGTGGAAAGAACTCATCGTAGACAATAATGAGTTTTGTAGAAGTGTGGCAGGCACGAAGCCTGTCTAAAGATCCTCCACTTGATGTCCATTTGGCCCCTTGGCTGGAGGAGGAGTTTATTGGGCTATTTCCCATCTTCCAGCCAAAGGCCCATGGCCTAATCCTATTTGGAAGAGGATTGAAATTATTCTCTTTATTCTGTTTCCAATTCTATTATTAAAGGATTGAAATAGTAATCCTATTTGTAGTTGGTTTTGGCTTTGTAAGGAAAAGCACAACTCTATAAATACAGGATGGTATTGAGAGAATAATTAATTGCTCATTGGTATTGTATTTGAAAGACATTAGAACAAAGAGAGGTTTTTTGAGAGAGCTTTCAACAAGAGAAAAAGAGAGAAAGAAAAGGGTTCTTTTGCTGCAGTTTTTTTCTCCGACCAGCAACTTTCAGATCGTGTTTCCCGATTAACTAACCGTTGGATCGGGCTGAAATTTGGACTGAGTGTGCCTGACATCTTGGTGGTTGATCTTAACATTGGAGATCAGATTCAGAGGTCAGAAAAATCCTGTTTTAGGTCCCGAACAGAAGTTGGGTTTGGTTGGTGTTTCTTTCTATTTATCTTTTGTTGGTGTAGCTATTGTTTGTTCTCTTTTGGCACTTGTTGTGTAGTTATTAGAAGAATATTTGTAACCCTCTTATTGTTATAGTGAAGCAATTCGATCTTGTCGATCCTGTGGAGTTTACCTTCGGTTTGAAGGGTTTTTCCACGTTAAACTTGATGTTATTTATTGTTAGATTTTCAGTTTCATCTTTTCGTCACAACAATTGTAACTCTATTATTTCACTCATTATTCTACCTTTTAATGCCTTGTAACTCATGCAACATGATTTTAGATCATTTATTTACCTCATAATCATCCTATTCATTACAAGGGAAAATTCTCCCCTCTTATAAATACTGATGATCTTACTTTGTTTTTGTGTATAAGTACATATAGAGTTCATAAAATTGAGTGAAAAGATAATGTTCTTATTAGTTGAAGGGGGTGTTTTCTTTATGGAGCTTTTGACTCAACTTTTAACTGGTGTATGTAGAGTTGTACTCTAGTGGTTGGGATTTGTTGTACCCTAGAGGGAACAAGTAAATACGATTACTACTGGACTGATGAAAAGATTTATTATTGTGGATTTCAATCTTCATAAAAATGAGCTAGATATCCATGTCTCATCCAGAAGATATTTTCTTCTTCAGTTTATTTCAACTAGGGAATTTGGTCGTGCTTCGCGCGCTCTTTGAAATAAATGTTAAAGAATTACTTTTTAAATCAATTATATATATGTTCTTTGTATACCCAAACATAATATTATCATTTCTTAATTATATATTAATTATGAAGATCATTTTGAGATGACGATTGAAATGAAACTTAACAAATTTAACATCTATAATCTAATACAAATGGGTACCTTTTTTTTAGTATCTAAAAATTATTTTGCAAAGTAACTGAAAGTACTAATGACAATATCTACAGGTCTTGTTATTCTTGTCATATTGATATGATAAAAATCCTTTAAATATTTGGTTTTTAAATCGTTCTTGTTCTTTTTTCTAATATACAATTTAGATTTGTATTGTTTTTTCATAAATCACGTAAATTAATATTTTAAATTTTTAGTTGCAGTTATATCAAAAGATAAATGTTATGTTGCATTCGTTAAATATGATTTTTTAGAAAGTAATTAAAACGTTACACTACTGATTATTAAGTATCGATATATTCAAGTTCGAATGAGAACATGATTTTTGTATTAACTCGCTTACTATATTTTATAACTATATCTTTATGTGTGTATGTGTGTGTGTGTATATATATTTATATATATAAAGAGATAGAGAGATAAATAGATTCATTTTAACAATACAAAATTTTTTGATAGATAATAAAGTTCTTCACATATTATTTAGTGATTAATATAATTGAAGGTTAATTGAATCAAATACTTTGATTATACGTTTTAATTTCAAATATACTCCTTAAATTTTCAAATTAATGGTTAACCTTTTTCTCCATAAAATTAATGTATGGATACCCACGTGAGATATATATTCATAACTAAGTATATTAAAATATAATTTTTAAATTTAACATGAAAATTTTTATGCTAAATTTTGTGATTTATTTTTAAAATATATCAAAAATCTAATCAATTTATTTAAACATTTGTATTCAATATGTTTAAAACAAAATTTAAAAATATACATATTAAACAAAAACAAAGTAATTTATCAAATGCATAAATAAATATTTGTCCTATTTTTAAATTTCATAAAATAAATATATTAAATATTTATATTCACAATTCAATTTATTTTAATAATTATATTTTAATAAACTTCTAAGGAGTTATAAAATTATGATTTTGATAGTATAAAGAATAAAAGTATTTAATATTAATATATATGTGTGGAGTACAATTTATATATAAGTAAATCAAGGTAAAAAAAGAACAGTTTTGACTCAAAAATTTGCAATTTCATCAATTATGGGATCAATATTTTTCACTCATTAGATATAACTTTTTATTACTTATTTCAATTTATAAAATGTAACGTGAAATAAAAAATAAAAAAACTAGAAGTGGGATAAAAAACAATAAATAAAATAATAAAAACACAAGTTATAGTATTGGTTCATTAAATTACACTCTTTTTTTAAAAAATGTTATTTTTTATTTTGGCAAAAATACTTTCTATCATACTGGGTTTTCATTTTTTTTAAGGAATAAGTTGCGACACAAGCTGAGAAATTTTGACATTATATTGTTTTGTCTTAATCAAGTTCTTTCAAAGTTTAGTTTTAATGTTTTTCAAATTTTCTATTCTTTAATCTCCATTCTAGTTCAAGGTCCTCTATGTAATTTATATATAAACACAATAAGCCATCATAAGTTTAAACATTTTGATTTGGGGTTATGAGGAGTTATAGAGATTATGAAATATAAGTTATCAAGATAAACAGATACAAATTTCTTAGTTAGAAGACATAATTAATGAGATTATTTCAGTGTGAATGATAAATTAAAGTTATAATTATTTTTGTAGGATTAGTTTCTCCCATTATTTATTAATTGGATAAAATGAAGAGGTAAAGGTTTCACCAAATGAAGAAACATAAAATGTGATAAACAACAAATTACAATAATGAAAGTGTTCTACTCAAAATTAGTTGTATCATTCACAATTTTATATATATTCTCATACGAGTTTACTACTCAATTAATTAACATTGTCATGTGTTATTAATTCACATTAACAATATATCAACTTTATATGTTTAATTAAAATAATTTCAAAAGTGATATCGGGTGTGATAATTTAGAAAATATTATTATAAAAAATTTAATACTAAAATAAGATTTATTCATTTATTTTGTGATTGATTACAAATATGATAGATCATATCATATATTTTAAGGGTAAACAATCCAATAGATATAAAAAAATGTATCATAGGTAATATATCTTTAATTCAATCATGACAATATATATATACATATATACATATATATATATATATATATATATATATATATATATACATATATATACATACATAGATATATATATATATATATATATATATTTTAAGGGTAAACAATATCCAATAGATATAAAAAAATGTATCATAGGTAATATATCTTTAATTCAATCATGACAATATATATATACATATATACATATATATATATATATAGATACAGATATATATACATATATATATATATATATATATATATAGTACATATATATATATATATGTATATATACACACACATATATATATATATAGATATATATATATATATAGAGATACATATATATATATAGTATATACACATATATATATATATATATATACACAGATATATAATATAGATATATATAGATATATAGAATATACATATATATAGATATATATATAGATCTAGATACAACACACATATATATATATATAGAGATATATATATACATATATATATATATATATATATATATATATATATATATATATATATATATATATATTATATAAGTGCGTCTTTTCATCTTCAACGACAACAACAATGAATATAATATTCTTTTTTTGTTCAAAACGAAGAAATAAAATAAAATATAATAGAATAATATTATTTGAAATCAAAACAATACAACAATGAATATTCACAATTTTTGAAAATCATTCAAACTTTTATATAATATGACTCTATCTTCCGGAATATCCTAGATAATCAAGCTTCCTTCTTTATTTTGTTGAACTTGTACCGAATAATGTGATGAATCTGTGAAGAATATATAATATAATCTTCATCAAAGTGAAAGTTATATTGTGACATCATCTTTTCCATGTCTTCTTATTTGTAATTAAGTACATGATTGATGAATAAAAAAACGAAGAAAAAAATTTTAAAAACCTATACTACTAAAAAGAAAGAAAGAATAAACGGAAATTAACATTCAACATCTCTACATATGATTGGTATTTATAGATCGGATAAACCATAAAAATAGTTAAAAGGAAATTGAAAAGACATGTTTTTTAAGTTGAGAATAATCAATAGATGGAGGATTTCTTGTAACTCATTAGATATAATCACAATAATAATATGCTTGATTTTTTTAATCAATAAACAAATTATTTAATGAAAAGAAAGAAGAGAAAATGACAAAAAAGATAAAAAGGAATGGAGGCCTTATGGAGGTGTCACATAACCTCCTCTATGATCCTCTCTCTCTCTCTCTCTCTCTCTCTCTCTATATATATATATATATATATATATATATATATATATATATATATATATATATATATATATATATATATATATATATATATAATTCTAATTTCACCAACAAAAAACTACTTGATTTTCCATATATATATATATATATATATCATCCTGCATTTTTATATTTAATTTTTAAAAAGTTTGTAATATTTGATCAATCAAAGTACATCTACGAGTAAATATAAATTTGTTTTATCTATTGCTATTTTGTTGTCATATTTTTTCTTTACAACCAAGTTCAGAACTTTTCTTTTGAATCGTGTGTATATTACAAACAACATTTTTTATCACACAAGGATATGTGTAAAATTTGTGTGCACCTTAGTCTCCTCAAACTCAGTTATAAGATTAAGCTGAATATATTGTTCACTACCAAAAACACGTGACTTCAAAAGAGTTATGAACAAACTCATGTTCTAAATTGAAGATCAATAAGAAACAACCTCTTTATCTCGAAAATATAAGCGAATCTGTGTACATTCTACCTCCTTATATTGAATATGTTGTTCGCTACTAAAAAAGTCCTCAATCTGATATAAAAAATCTGACTTCAAAAGTAGTTTGGAAAAATTGACCTCGCGAAATCAAATATTTAAAGAATCAAAATCAAATTTAAAAATCCAAAGAAAATTTTTTGTTCAATTTTTAGTCATACACCATAGTGATTTTTGCACACACACCCTCCCCCCAACTTCAGTTTAAATTGTGTAACTAATTGACCCACCAAAACGTTCTATGAGGATGGGAGGGGAGAAGGGGGTAATGAGTTTCCCACCCAGTAACTAGAACTTCTATAAAACAATGGGGCTAAATTTTGCAAAAAGAGGTAGTTTTTTAGATCCGTTTGAGAATTTTGATTGTAAAAAAGCTAAGATTTTTATATATTGATTGTTTCATGTTTTAATTTTGATGGATTTGTGTCAAAAGCTTGTATAGAAAATTTAAAAAAAAAAACTTTATTGATATGGTGAATTTCAAATTTGGGTACCCATTGTTTAGTATTGACCAAATCCATCTCAAAAAAAATAACATTTGGGTGGCTAATCCCCACTCGAATTGCCACATCTATTTTATTGAGAAGGATGTGAGTATCTCACCTCGGTACAAACACGAGGAGTACTCTATCCTAATGTGCCTTGGATGTTCCACACATTCTTCATTGTCCTATTTCTAAGATATAAATTGATAAATGAACCACACATTCTCTAGATCGTTTATTTCACCTCAATGTGGTGAGATTTCTAGCTTGATGCATCATGATTTGTCGCATTCATATTCTTCAGGTCTAATCCCTTCACTTCATGACTTCGACATGAGTGATTGTAATCTCTCAGTGCCTATTCTTAAACCTCTATGGAATCTCACCAACATAGAGGCTTCATACCTTGGTAATAACTATCTTGAATGACCAGTTTCCGATTTCCTTAGATTTGGAAAGCTCAAGGAGTTATCAGTTGGCCAATTTGATTTCGCTAGATTTTTCATCCAATTACCTGACTGGTCTATTTACACCCAATTATTGGAGATGTATTTGGACTTAGTAGGTTGAACTTATCTCATAATGTCTTGGAAGCTCATAGACCAGTGACATTGGAAATTTATCTGTTCTAGAATTATTGGATCCTTATCTTAAAAACTAAGAAATTCCGCATCATCTTGAATCCTTCAGACTTCTTGATTCTTAGATCTCTCTCACAGTTATCTTGTTTTATGCATTCCCACGAGAATTTTTTTATAATACATTTGATAAAAGTTCTTATCAAAGAAATTATGGTCTACAAGGGTTGCCACTCTCAAAACATTGTGGCAGTGATGATAGGATATAATAAGTGATAACTCCAACTGAGAAGAAGAAAAAGAAGAAGAAAAATGTCACAACTTGAATCTAGACCCATGATGAGACCGGCGTTGTTGACCTCTCAGAGGTCGCAAGCAAGCCTACTTATGTCACTCTTACTTTACATAGGTTAATTTTAGCAGAAAATTTGAATTTTTTGATTCTTTAACTATACTTGCTAAACATTTTTTAATATTTCGTAATCGTTCATCATCAACCATCTAACATTTATGATATAAGCAACTGAAAGAAATAATTCATTAAGTATTAATTGTATATAGGCCAAAATAGCACTAATACGAAGTCTGAACCAAAACAGGAAAGAAACGCTAGTGGAACATGCTCCACTAGATCAACTCTAAAACTACGCTAGAATGTAACACAGTAGCATCCTCGAAAGCGTGAGGACCTACCAAACTCAAGATGAATGACGTCCGGATAGATGCAATAACGAACCTGTAGTTCTACTATCCACCTGTGCGTGCACCTAAAAGTAGATGTTTGTATGGAATTAGTACACACTTGTACTAAGTATGGGTTGTGCAAGCACACACTAGGTACATGCATGAGAAAGAATATCTCTTACCTAACGACATGATTTTTGGAAGTCAAGTCAGTGGACTTGCCAATTTGATATTGGGAAAGTTATGTCATGAGAGTGACATGCATCATTATAATTTTCGTACAACACACAACACATAACATCTTCATATAGCACATAACATATAACACATAGTTTCTTTCAAATTATTTTTTCATATGCCATTAGACCTTGTTATCACGGACAGGACCTTAAGACTTTCCAAAATGAGGGCTCAACATATGAGACCTCAACTAGGGAACCTTCTTTAGCAAACAGAGAGTCTGCTTCATTCATTCATATGTACCTCATTTCAGTTCATTCATAGGCCAGTGTTAACACCAGATATACCTAGGATGTAGTTTAAGACTTTCATCAGGTTTGATGTGCAATGATAAGGAATAACCTCATGTCATTACCTGAATCCATCTCACCTCTTGATTATCCTATCCTAACACCTTCACTATCATTCATTTCTTTATATGATTCATTTAAGGCTGACCTCATTCATTTATTGGGAACTTAAACTTTAATCGACATAGATCATGTGAGCATCATGATGTCACGACCCAAAACCGAGCCGCGACTGGCACCCACACTTACCCTCCTAGGTGAGCGAACCGACCAATCTAACCCTTAACATTTCAAGGTATATCAACAGAAAATAATGCGGAAGACTTAAACTCATTAATAAAAACAATTCAAAAACTATTATTATTATCCCCAAAATCTGGAAGTCATCATCACAAGAACATCTATGACCAAATTACTAAACTAAAAATGTCTAAGGAGCTAAAACAATTAAAATCTAGTCCATGCCGGAAGTTCAAGGCATCAAGAATTGAAGAAGAAGATCCAGTCCAAGCTAGACGCATTAGCTCACCCTGAATTTCCGATGTAGTGAAGACTGGCTAGAATTACTGCTGAGTTGAAGATGACGGAACGTTTGCTGCATTCCACAAATAACAAAGAAAGAAACAAACAAGTAGGGGTCAGTACAAAACACGGGTACTGAGTAAGTATCATCGGCCAACTCAAAATAGGGAACAGTATATATCAAGTAATATTATAAAACAACTATAAAGCTTAACATGTAGCAACAACGAGTACTATAATCATCACAAGTACCATCAAGTTCATCCATAAGGGCTCAAGCCTCAATACCATACTCATTTGGGAATTAAGTTTATTAGATTGAGTATATTTATCATCTTTCAAGATTCATTATCTTTCTTCCTCTTGTGTCGGTACGTGACACTCCGATCCCCTACTACTATGTGTCGGTACGTGACACTCCGATCCCCTAATTCTACGTGTCGGTTCGTGACACCCGATCCCCTATATGTGTCGGTACGTGACACTCCGATCCCCTAATTCTACGTGTCGGTTCGTGACACCCGATCCCCTATATGTGTCGGTACGTGACACTTTGATCCCCTAATTCTACGTGTCGGTTCGTGACACCCGTCCCACTAATACTATGTGTCGGAACGTGACACTCCGATCCACTAATCTCATTCTGTCAATTCATCAAGCCTTCTCTATACCAAGGCATCATCATTAATAATGTATATTAAAGTTTCTTTCAAGATTTGGGATTCAATAGTTTTCATCATGCTTGTTTTATCAAAATCACATAATCATATTCATGCAAGCATACAATTAAGCATATAGACAGGTTTACAATACTACCAATACATATCATTCACTATTAAGAGTTCACTACGAATATCGTAAAAACCATAACCTACCTCCACGAAGACTAGTGATCAACAAGCAATTTCCCAAGCTTTGTTTTCTCCTCTTTGATCGACTGCTCTCTCTCTCTCTTTCTCTCTCTGTCCTTTCTCTTTTTCTTATTCAAAACCCTCTTTCTTTTACCCTAATTAGCACATAATTAAGTATAAAAGATGGCAATAATAACCCACTAATTAACTTAAGGTTACCTCTTTTAACCCTCAAGTAATTAGACTTATTAATATTAACCCTCTAACTTTAAATTAAGGAAAGAATAGTCTAAAACGTCCCTTAAAATGTGTAAAGAAATCCGATTCTGACTGGGATTACGCAACCTGTGACGGCCCGTCGTGCCTGCGACGGTCCGTCACGCAGGTCGTCGCGAGGATCCGAACTTCTTTTTCACTAAGGAATCTGTGACGGTCCGTCACACCTGTGACGGTCCGTCCTGCACTTCCGTCACGATGTTCAGAGACTCGTTCCCCGTACCAAATTCTCAAGAGTTGAAGTGTTTTGAAACGGGAGCTCACGACGGTTCGTCGTAACTATGACGGTTCGTCCTGCAGGTCCGTTACAGATTACAGAGAGTCGATTTTAATACCCAAATTCCAGAATTCTAAGTGTTCTGGAATGAGACACCCTCGACGGTCTGTCGTGCCCATGACGGTCCATCGTGGTGTCGGTCATCTCAACCAGTTTTTCCAGAAATAAAATCTGCTGCTCAAAACGACTAAACAGGTCGTTACACATGAAATCCAGTGTCTCCCCCACACCTAAAAGAGGTGGAATCACCGGCCAAAGTGACTCAATAACATGCAAGAGTATATGGAAATTTAACCCCGCCAGATCCCTATATTTACAGTATAGGTTAAAAGACTAGGAGATGTATGGTCTTCCATACCCGGAAAGCCGGACACTCTCATCTCATGAGAGTTACATGAACCTTCTCCCTTCCCGAAAGAAGGCACCACCGCTCATAGCTAGCCTATCGGTGCTTAGTATAAAGTTCCATTACATTCAACGCATACATCATGGAAGCTGGCTTCTAGTATGAGGACATCATAGCTCTATAGATGATTTCTCATCTCATCACTAGTATTAAGTGTTTTAAACTCAATATTTTCATTAGAGTGTTCCTAGAGACTGGTCTCTCCATTATCTTACACTTTTATTGGTGAGTATGTATTGGTAACGTTTACGTAGGATCATTTGAGATTGGTCTCATCATGTACATTAACCTCACATCATGATTGTCATTACATTCTTCATTATTAGCACCTTTGGTTTTCATAGTTACTCAACTTTTATTACGTGAATGTTCATTTCTTTATTTCATAGTTTATCTCATCATATCCCAATGTCTTTGGCCATTTAGTGTATCTTACACTCGTATTTAACCTTCCTAAGGTTAATCATTTCATCACGTACATCTTAGGTTCACTTATTTTTGAACGTATGTTAGACTTATGTGTCTATACGTACAAACCATGGGGCTTCATTCATAGTTCGCTCAGGTGGTTCATATCTTACTAAGATTATTGAGTACAAGACTTATGCATCTTGTAGATTTGTCAAGATATTGATTTCGATATTTAGAGGCAGCATTCATTAAATATCTATTTACGTATGACTTATTTGTCAATACGGAATTAGGCAAGGGAACCCGATTTCGAATCCCTTGAACAACACTAATTTTTTTAAAAAAATTTGATAAGTGCATTTTTCAGATTTGGGAGACCCTAGTTCGATTCCCATCAACCCCATAATATTTCTTTATTGTTCTCCTCCCCTTTTTCGTTTTAAGGCAAGGAGGTTGTGGGTTAAATCCCCCACAAGCTCATTATTTTTTTCTTTTAATTTATTTCTTAACTTTCCCACCTATCCAAGAGGTTGTGGGTTCAATCCCCACTCTCCACATTTATTTTCTCCTTTATTTTTCTCCTCACTCTCTCATCCATTCAAGAGGTTGTGGGCTCAATCCCAACTCTCCACATTTTATTTACTCCTTTATTTTTGTCCTAACTCTCTAATCCATTCAAGAGGTTGTGGGTTCAATCCCCACTCTCCACATTTTATTTTCTCCATTATTTTCCTCCTAACTCTCTCATCCATTCAAGAGATGGTGGGTTCAATCCCCACTCTCCATATTTTATTTTTACTTCATTATTTTCATGGTTTTTAAAATGGTGAGGTCACAGGTTCAATCCTCCATGACCTCACTTTTTTTTAATTTATTTTTATCAACATTTTGAACCCTCTTTGCTTACCGAAATTTATCAATAGAAGCTGCAAATTTTATTTTAATTTTTTTCAGCATCCTTTAATCAATTTACACCTTAGTTCTTAGGGGAATTTCGTAGTGCATTTAGAACGTTTTAGGTGTGTCTTCATGTATTCGTTTAGACAAGACATTATCCCTCAAATCAGCCACATTTCAACTTATATGAACATCACATTTACATCAACATGTGTTCATGAAATATAAAGAACTATCATGCATTTCAAGTCATAAACCATGAACAATAGCCACGGCAACAAACACATACACATGTAGTAATATTTTCGGAAATATCAACATAAGTCACATAATTCCAAACATACATATAAACACATAATAATCATGAGAACACATTTCATCCCTAGTTTTCTATCAGCAAACATAACAAACCTATGATTCAATGGGAGCTAGTGACAGGGACATGCAACGGGGAACAATCCAAGTTTTAGGAATGAATATTTTGAACCTTAAGGAGTCTCTACCTTAATCGATGTCCAAACGTTGATGTTACTGCCCGAAAACTCCTCAAAACCACTCCCAATTTACTTCAACGTACACCTCACTCGACGAACCTCTCTTAGCCTTGACGTTTTGATTACTTTGTCTTTTACTTAAAAATTCTTGTGAGTTCTTCAAGTGTGAATAAATCTTCATGTATTTTCAGTTCTTGAAATTGATATTGGTAGAAACTAACGTGAGAGAGAGAGATATGGAGAATGTGAGAGAGAGATAGAGTGTTATTAAGATTAAGAGACTAAATTCAACACTTAGTCAAATAGGATTTAAATTAGATAAATACAAATCTGATTTATTTTAATTAATATGTGAAAGGACCATTATGCATTAAAATTTCAGATTTTTAATTAATAATTAAATAACCTTAAGTACCTATTTATTCAAATAACAATTCCGGATCCTTACAAAAAGAAGAAGAAGAAGAAGACGAAAATTCACCATGATCAGTTAGAAGACGGTTCTCATGGGTTACAATTGTGGTCTAGTCATTGGATTGTCTCAGTTAGAAGACGGTTCTCATAGGTTACAATTGTGGTCTAGTTATTGGATTGTCTTAGTTAGAAGACGGTTCTCATGGGTTACAATTGTGGTCTAGTTATTGGATTGTCTATAATATTCATAATGTTGTCAACTCAATGTCCAGTGTGGTTTTTAATTATACTTGTAAAATTGGAACATAAAATTATTAAGATAATGAAAATGAACAAGAAAATATATTAATGTGTCACCTCCAGGAATTCAACTGATCTTTATCTTTCAGAAGACCACCTTTTATGTAGAATGTATTTTAGAAATCCATCATCCTTAAGACTCTTAAGTTTAATTCTTTATCTATCATAGTTTGTTATCTTTGCATAAAGCGTTTGTTATTCTATAAATAATAATACATGACATTCATTTCTTTGAGACTTGACCATATGTAGAAATGCATTCGTATGATAAACATAAATCAGACACAAACATGAATCTTTCGATTATTCAATCGAACAATATGTGCCATCACTAAAAACATTGTGTTTAACTCAATTCTTTCCCAACTAGTAACTAGTCTCGATTACATTGTATTTCATTAAGTTAAAAACTATATAATTTGATTCAACCTTGTTACCTTTTAACCCTTTTCAAGTATACCACCTTCGTGCGACCATGGAGAATGTGATGAGCGAATGTTAAAAGTGGTGCCTCAAAACCAGGAGATCAACTCCACTTTTTGATGTATCAATATACAACTTAAAAGTAAAATTAATTTATGATAGATTAGGTTGTAGTAAATGACTAAATTTGATTAATTAGTTGCTATATTTTAGGCTTTAGTTATTGGCGATAATTTTAGCTCATTTTACTCCTTTTTTTTGGTTTTTTAAGTTATAATTTATGCATTATTTCAATAAACAATGAAACAAAACCTTGTTTCTTATCTTTTCTTTCTTAGTAATCATGATAGATTGGAATCAGAGCATTTCCATCTTGAGTGACCTATAAGAAGACAGTAAACCATATAAACCCTTCTTTGAACTACAATCTTAAATATCTTGTGAAAAAAGTGAATTTTGAAATAAGCTTCTTAACTCCACAAGTCTTCAATGGTGAGAATTATCAAGCTTCGACAATTAAAATGACGGTTCATCTTGAAGTGTTGGATCTTTGGGAAGCAGTAGAAGAGGAATACGAAGTAACTCCTTTCGGTGATAATCCAACAGTGAATCAGATGAAACATCACAAGGATAACAAGACAAGGAAATCCAAATCTAAAGCTTGCCTTTTCTCTACAATTGCCCTTTCGATTCTTACCAATATTACGCAAATGAAATCTGCTGCAGAAATTTAGGAGTATCTAAATAAAGAATACCAAGGAAATGAAAGAGTGCAGAATACAAGTGATGAATTTGATTCGTTAATTTGAAATAAAGAGAATGAACGAATCTGAGACTATAAAAGACTATGTAAAGCAACTACTCGACTTGGCCAACAAGGTGAGATTGTTCGTTAAAAGGTCTTGCACTTGTTGTTATTTTAGTGTTACCTCATCCGGAAGGGATCCTTATGGAGGGGTTTCATCCCCGCTTCAGTATACATGTTCATGCAATTATTCAAGTGTCTGAGGGAGGTTATATTGTACAAAGTTTCTACAACTTGGGTCAAGACTTATTAGGGTTGCTATTAGAGGTTTTCAGGTTACGGTGACCATTAAATATATTCAGATTTTTGTTAGTATATGGTGGTTCCTGGTCCTACTATGAGTGTGGTGAGTCAGGACAAATCAATAGATATTCCTCCAGACTTGGAGCAGGAGGCCGACAATAATAATGTTTTGTAACGTTGTTGCTTCATTTCTGTTTTTATAAAATAAAGTTTGGAAAGTTCTTTAAAATTGAGTAAAATTTTAAAAATTCAACTTGGAAAAAAATTAATAATGTCATGAAAAAACACTAATATTTTATAAAAAATGTTAATATTTTATAAAAATATTATTTTAAGAAAGTGAATGCAATTTATATACCATGATTTTTATGAGAAAATGACATTGAACAAGAAAACACTTATTCCTTTTTACCTCATTCGCATGAAATTGTCTTGATTTATTCAATTCATATTTGATCAAAATATTTTTTTATGAATCTATCAACTACTCATTAATGCAAGGTATGCCTATTTGAAAAAGAAAACATTTGATAATAATTAACAAGTGATTTAAATCCTCTAAAATAACACTCAAAACTTTTAGAATGTTAGATTTAAGTATGATAATTTAAAAGGGTGTTGTAAGTGTCTATATCAGACAAATATTAATGATGAAGAAGATGATGAGACTGCATTCATAAAGCTATTACATATAAACTTACAAAGACTTATAGAGGTTATTGGACAAACTAAGGGATACTCCATCATTTTCATAAATCTCTATTTATTTCTTTTTGAATATATTTTACTTATGATATTTGAAGAATTACGAATTTTCACTAATTTGTTATTTGATCCACATCTATGATGGTTTTTACAAAATTAAAATTATCTACGAGATACAAAATATATTCAAAGATCTATTATCTTTTCTAAACCTTAAGTGTTGGAGAACAAATAAAGTATCTTAAACTGGTACAATAAAAACTCCATTGTTATAATATCTAGGGAAAAATTCTCAAACAATACTATTAGCTATATACTTTTTAATAACGAATTTCCTAGCTAATTTATGTTTTCTTATAAAAATCACTAATTTATTGTTAGATTTGATAAGCGGCTCAAAATAATTCTTCATTAGTTTTACTTTGATTGTCCAAATCTATGTTACATATTTATTTTTTTGTACACTTTAATAAATCTAAAAAGGAAAAAAATAAATTCTGACAATTTAAATTGCTTAAATATTCCAAGAGAAAAAACATCATATTATTGTTGGTGTCTTTCCAAATTAGAAATTCTCCTTTATTTTGAAAAAATAAAAATAAATAAATTAGGGTTAGAGAAAGAGAAAATGTAGGACGGGATTACAGAGTAAGTGTCGAACTCTCACCAATAAATTGAAAGTTTTGCTAGTCAATAAACATACCTACTAAGATTTTCCAACTAGCAATTCTTTGAATGTTATGATCATTATTTCTCGGAGAGTCTGTAAGATTATTTAAAATCTCTATTCAAATGAATATTCTATTGTTCATTTCTATTGATTGTTTATTATTTTCACTAATAGCAATATGAGAGTGAAAATATATATATGCATTTTTTGTTTAAAGTTGACAGCAAAAAGGTAATATGGTTGACAACTATGTTTATGTAGGAAAAGATTTCTGAATTTTTTCAAACAATAAGTTGAACAAAGAATAAAGTTAAATGAAGAAAAAGTGATTATAAATTTAATGACATAATGGAGAATATTTATTAAGATTTGATAAAAATCTTTGATGTGATGAGATCTCACAACCATTGTTGCCTTTTAGAATCTCGACTTCAAAAGACAGGTAAATACATTGTTAATCTAAATGTTATAGTTTCTTATACTTATATTTGTACTTTAATTATAAACTAAAAAAATGACAATTAAAAAGAATACTTCATTTCTTCAATTTCTTGTAACACTCTTTCCTCTTTGACCTATTATGAAAAAAATAGTATTTCTTAATTGAAACAAGATGAACTTTGAACTCTATATTTTTTTTATCTTTAAAGACATGCTTAATTTGACTTTACATGAAACAAATATATTCTAAAACTTATGGTCTTAAATGCATGGTAATATATTGTGTGAGTTCAAAAATTCTCAATAATAATATAATAAAAAATTTATAGCTGGTTTATTTTCAAATACAGAAATATGTTATATATTTTTTAACAGATTGATGATAAAATGGTTTTACATAAAATCGAAAAGGAGCATATGACATGTTTTATACCAAAAGTTAGTTTTCTACTTTTGAAGCTTATTTTGATGCTAGTTTACAGTGTAAGGATCATAAAAAATTGGATTATATATTCGTTATTAATTCTAATATTTATATATTTTTAGATAGATATATATTATACTAAATAAATTAAGCAACATATGAATTTATAGATTATTTAAAACAAGTTAGCACAAGATGTTTTTTCGAATTTGAAAATTGTCAATTTCTTTAAAGATCTCTTATTGATGTTCATCAACATCATTGTTTATTACCCATATGAAACTGTTCAAAATGCTATTGCGCTTGAACTTAGAGCCACTATTGTAAGGGGAATTGGTAAGAAGCCCTTATCTTATGAGATAATTGTGTGTGGATTAGATGCAACAGGAAATCCAATGTTGGCCAAACAAAAATTGGAGAAATGGGGCATAAAATGCGTTTAGCAAAGCTCAAAAGGTGAGTCATCAGGGAGGAGGAGTACGAGAGTGAGAAATAAGGCTTGTGAATTCAAAAACGAATTGTTAGTTTTCAGTAATGTTTTGTTTGAACCACATTTGTAATAGTATTTACAAAATCAAAATTATATACGAGATAAAAAGTATATTCAAAGATATATTATCTTTTCTAAAGCTTAAGTGTTGGAGCACAAATAAAGTATCAAAATTCGTACAATTTGCAATACATTTTATTTTATTTTCAAATAAAATGTTCTTGATTCAATTTTATCATTACAAAAAAAACCACCATGATTAAAAAACATCAAAACTCCATTATTAAAATATTTAGCGAATAATTTTCAAAATACTATTAGCTATATACGTTTAAATAACAAATTTCCTAGCTAATTCATATTTTTCTTATAAGAATTAATAATTGATTGTTAGATTTTATAATTGGATCCAAATAATTCTTCATTATTTTTTATGTACTTTCAATGACCAAATCTATGTTGTATATCTATTATTTTTGTACACTAAACTAAATCTAAAAATGAAAAAACAAATTGACTAGTCAAATTGCTTAAATCATCCAAGAGAAAAAACTTCATATTATTATTATTGTCTTTCCAGATTAGAAATTCTTCTTTATTATAAAAAAATAAAATAAAATAAAATTATGGTTAGAGACAGAGAAAATGTAGGAGGGGATTACTATGTAGGAGTCCAATCCTCACCAAAAAATTGAAAGTTAAGCTAGTCAATTAACATGGTTAATAAGATTCTCCAACTAGCAATTCTTTGTATGTTACAATCATTACTTCTCAAAGAGTCTGTAAAATTATTTATAATATCTCTTCAAAATGTATATTTTATTATTCATTTCTATCGAGCATTTATAATTTTCACTAATAACAATATGAGGGTGAAATTATATATATGTGTTTTTAATTATAATTAGACAACGAAAAGGTAATATGATCATTGATATCTTTATTTATGCTATGTTTATCAAGGAAAAGAATCTCAAATTTTTTAAAAAATATGTTGAAGAAAGAATGAAGTTAAATAAAGAAAAAAGTGATGCTAAATTTTAATGAAAAAATGGAGAATATTAATCAAAATTTGATAAAAATCTTTGATGTGATGAGATCTCACAAGCATTGTTGTCTTTTAGAATCTCGACTTTCCAAGACAGGTAAATACATTGCTAATCTATATGTTATGGTTTCTTGTACTTATTTTTTCACTTCAATTATAAACTAAAACTTTGACAATTAAAAATAATACTTCATTTCTTCTATTTCGTGTGACGCTTTTTTTCTTCTTTAATCTATTATAAAAAAATAGTATTTTCTTAATTGAAACATGATGAAATTTGAACTTCATATGTTTTTTATCTTTGAAGGCATGCATACTTTGACTGTACATGAAACAAAAAAACTAAAACGTATGGTCTTAAATACATTATAATATATGTGTGACTATAGAACTTCTCAATTAAAGTAAAACAAAAAAAATTATGGTTGGATTATTTTCAAATGCAGACATATGTCATATATTTTTTAATAGATTGATGATAAAATGGTGTCAGAGTAAATAAAAAAGAAGTATATGACATGTTAAATACCACAATTCATTAATTTTTTTTAAACTCATTGTGAGGTCTAATTTACAGTGTAAAGATTATAAAATATGAGTTAAATATTTGATATTGGTGCTAATATATTCAAAACAAGTTAGCACAAGGTTTTTTCGAACATTGAAATTGCCAATTTCATTAAAGATCTCTTATTGATTTTCAACAATGTCATCTTATTACTCATATGAAGCTCTTCAAAATTTTATTGCGCTTAAAGTCAGAGCCATTGTTTTTAGGGGAATGGGTAAGAAGCCCTAATTTATCGCAAAATTGTGTGTGGATTAGATGCAGTGGGCAATCGAATATTGGCCAAAAATAAATAGGGAAAAAGGGAATATAACGCACATAACAAAGCTCAAGAAGTTGAGTCATCGATGAGAGGAGTATGAGAGTGAGAAATAAGGCTTGTAGATTCAAGAATGATCAAAATAATGATTGCAAAGAGAAACATAGAAGAATGAATTTTTTTTTTTTGAAATAATGAGTGAACCTTACTAGAAGGTGGTTGAATTTATAGAAGATTTTTTGGTGCATTAAATTTCTTTTGTTTTGTAGTTCTGGTAATATTTCATAATTTATCATCAATGTACATTAGAGACTATAATTAATCTCCTAACCCTTGTCATGTGATTTTTTTTATATCAAGATTTTATGTTTAATTTTGAACAAAAAAAAGTCACATAATTCAGTTGATAATGTGAACAATTGTTTTATACGTAATCTACATCAACCTTCTTTTTTTAGGAAATAATAATATTCAATTGCTTACTACATTTGATCATTTTAATAATAGTTATTATTGAATTTTATCCTATCCTATCCTAGTCTGTCGCCCACTCTTTCCAGTAGAACTTTGCAAGTAGTTATCTTTAGTTTAGTGACTCAACACGATGAGTTATGGACATAACTTCTCACTAAAACTTCATTATTTCACTCATTGTTTTATCATTTTATGTTTGTAATTTATGTAATATCTAAGCCATTTATGTACCAAATTTACTTCCCCTGTAATTTTCCTTTTCATCATTGGAAGGAAGACTTCTCCCTTATAAATAGTGATGGTATAATTTGTTAGCAAAATATTAAGAATAATTATATTTTGTTTAGAAAATGAATGTGGTCAACCATGACCATAACATTGAAACTTCATTATTTTATACTTTATGTTTTGTAATTCATGTAACACTTAAGCCATTTATCTACCCAATTTATGATTTCATATTCTTCCTATTCATTGCAAGGAAAAATTTCTTCCATGTAAATATGGACGGTCTAACTTGGTTAGGAGAACGTTGAGAGTAATTGTCGTTTGTTTAGGACAGAACGTGGTCAACCATATTGGGGATAACATCCCATTGAAACTCCATTATTTCAATCATTATTCAAGTTTTATATGTTTTCAAACTCATATATTTAACCTTTAGGTCATTTATATACCCAATTTACTATCCCATAATCTTCTTATTCATTGGAAGAAAAAATTTGTCCACTATAAATAGTGATGGTCTTACTTTTTTAGCACAACGTTGAGAGTAATTGCATTTTATTTAGTTATAAAATATGGACACTCATATTGGCCATAACTTCTCATTTACACTCTATTATTTCACTTATTATTCTATCTCTTTATGCGTTGTCACTCATGTAACATCCACATCATTTTTCTACCCAATTTACTACCTCATAATATTATTCATTACAAGGAAGAATTTCTCTATTACAAATAGTGATGATCTTACTTTTTTTTGTTGTATTAGAAAATATAGAGTGCATAAAAGTGAGTGAAAAAGAAACTTCTTATTAGTTGAAGGGAGATGTTCCTTTTATGGAATTCTTGATTCAACTCTTGTCCAATATTTATTTAGCTGTTCTTTGAAATTCAGGTATGTTGTTTGGAGGGGAAAAATTAAGAAGATTATTGCTAGTTTGTAAAAAGAGTTTTTTTCATGAGCTTAAATCTCCTTAAAGAGAAAAAAATATATATTTATGCCTCAACGTGAAGATAATTTATTTTCAAATGTAATTTTAAATTTTCACCATCAAGAATTACTTGACTTTCCCATATAAATATATATAATCTTGCAATTTTCCAGTTCATTTTTTTAAACAAAGACTTTATCATCTAATCACTTGAAGAATATCTACGTGTAAACCTAAATTTGTTTTCTATATTGCTATTTTGTTGTCATATTTTTTTCATACAACCAAGTTTCAAAATTTTCTTTTTGTAACGACCTATTTAGTCGTTTTGAGCAGCAGATTTTATTTCTGGAAAAACTGTCTGAGTCGACGGAACCCACGATGGACCGTCATGGGCACGACGGACCGTCGAGGGTGTCTCGTTCCAAAACACTTAGAATTCTGAAATTTGGGTACTGAAATCGACTCTCTGAACTTCGTGACGGAATGGCAGGACGGACCGTCCTAGGCACGACGGACCGTCACACATCTTCTACAGAAATTAAGTCTCTGAACTTTGTGACGGACCTGCAGGACAGACCGTCGTGGGAACGACGGACCGTCACAGACTCTTAAAGGAAATTGAGCCTCTGAACTTTGCGACGGACCTACAGGATGGACCGTCACAGGTTGCGTAATCCCAGGCTGGGTCGGATTTCTGTTTAAGTTTTAAAGGGGCGTTTTGGACTATTCCTGCTATAATTATAAATTTCGTGGGTTAATATTAATAACTCAATTACTTGGGGGTTAAAAGAGGTAACGTTGAGTTAATTAGTGGGTTACTAGTGACATCTTTTATACTTAATTATATGCTAATTAGGGTAAAACAAAGAGGGTTTGAATAAGAAAAATAGAAAGAACAAGAGAGGGAGAAAACGAACGAACAGGGAGAGAAGAAGAACAAAGCTTTGGGAAATTGCTTGCTTGATCACGAATCTTCGGTGGAGGTAGGTTATGGTTTTTAAGCTATTCGTAGTAAAATCTTAATAGCGAATGATATGTATTGGGCAGTATTGTAAACCCTTCTATATGCTTAATTGTATGCTTGCATGAATGTGATTATATAATTGTGATAAATAAGCATGATAAAGCTATTGAATCCTAAATCTTGAAAGAAACCCTAATCTACTTTATTAATGATGATGCCTTGGTATAAAAGAAGGCTTTATGAACGAAAGTAGTGAGATTAGGGGATCGGGTGCCACGTTCCGGTACCAGGATAGAAATAGAGGATCGGGTGCCACGTTCCGGTACCAGGATAGAAATAGAGGATCGGGTGCCACGTTCCGGTACCAGGATAGTATATGAGGATCGGAGTGTCACGTTCCGACACCAGGATAGTATATGGATCGGAGTGCCACGTTCCGGCACCAGGATAGAATATGGATCGGAGTGTCACGTTCCGACACCAGGATAGTATATGGATCGGAGTGCCACGTTCCGGCACCAAGATAGAATATGGATCGGAGTGTCACGTTCCGACATCAGGATAGTATATGGATCGGAGTGCCACGTTCCGGCACCAGGATAGAATATGGATCTGAGTGTCACGTTCCGACACCAGGATAGTATATGGAGCGGAGTGTCACGTACCGACACGAGAGAAATAAAGATAAGGAATCTTGAAAGATGTTAATATACTCGATATAATGAACCTAATTCCCAAATGAGTATGATGGGAGGCGTGAGTCCTCATTGATGTGATTGGTGTTGTGAACAAGGGTTATGATAATTTATATTGCTACAGATTGAGTATTGTAGTTGATTTTATGATGTTATCTGATATATACTGTTTTCTATTTTGAGTTGGCCGATAATACCTACTCAGTACTTGTGTTTTGTACTGACCCCTACTTGTATGTTTCTTTCTTTGTTATTTGTGGAGTGCAGCAAACGTGCCATCGTCTTCAAATCAACCGCAACTCTAGCCAGTCTTCATTACACCAGAATTCAGGGTGAGCTGATGCTTCTAGCTTGGACTGGATCTTCTTCTTCATGTCTTGATGCCTTGAAGTTCCGGCATGGACTAGTTTTTATTTATTTTAGCTTCTTAGAATACTCTTAGTTTAGTAATTTGATCATAGATGTTCTTGTGATGATGACTTCCAGATTTTGGGGATAATAATAGTTATGGAATTGATTTTTCATTTATGAGTTTAAGTCTTCCGCATTACTTTCTGTTGATATTATATTGAAATGTTGGGGTTTAGATTGGTTGGTTCGCTCACATAGGAGGGTAAGTGTGGGTGCCACTCGCGGCTCAGTTTTGGGTCGTGAGAAACTTGGTATCAGAGCATTAGGTTCGTTTGTCTCATCACACGAGAACGAGTCTAGTATAGTCTTAAGGAACGGTAGGGGGACGCCTTTACTTTTCTTTGAGAGGCTATAAGACTTTAGGAAAATTTCATTCTTTCTTTCTTTCTTTCGTGCTATTACTTGGATCCAATTGGTATCTAGGTGATACAAATTGGTATCTGACCATCTTCACTCTATTTCGCAGATGGTTAGAACTAGAGCAACGACTGCACCAACACCAACACCTGCAAGACAAGAAACGTCTGAGCCAGCCACTGGGGTTGTAGCTCGAAGAGGAGTAGTGGCGAGAGGCCGTGGAAGAGGTCGTGGGAGGACGTGATAAGAGAGGGTGAGGAAGGGGAGAATGAACAAGTACAGAATGAGGAATTGCCACCCCAACCTACCCCAGAGATGATCAATCAGGTTCTTGCTTATCTTAGCGGGTTATATGATCAGGGCCAGACACCTCCAGTGTTTTCTACACCAGCACCTCAGGTTCCGGAGGTACAACATGCAGCTACAGTGGCTCCCCGCATGGATGCCTCATTGGAAATAGGCATGTTTCCTCGTCTGACTACAGGGCCTATAATGACAAATGATCAGCATGAATTTTTCAGTAAGTTCTTGAAATTGAAACCTCCAGTCTTCAAGGGTGCTGAATCTGAGGATGCTTACGATTTTCTGGTTGACTGTCATGAGCTACTACACAAGATGGGTATAGTAGAACGGTTTGGTGTTGAGTTCGTGAGTTATCAGTTTCAAGGGAATGCCAAAATGTGGTGGCGGTCACATGTTGAGTGTCAACCAACAGAGGCACCACCTATGACTTGGGCATCATTCTCTAGCTTGTTTATGGAGAAGTATATCCCCCGAACCTTGAGGGATAGGAAAAGAAATGAGTTCTTGAGCCTAGAGCAAGGTAGGATGACGGTATGCCACCCAACTTTGTTTCAGTCCACAAGAGCGGATTCGCCGTTTTGTGAAGGGGTTGAGGTCAGAATTTTGGATTTCGGCCTTATAGGTAGCGGCTACGGCAAAATCCTTTCAAGAAGTGGTATACTTTGTGATAGAGGTGGAAGGAGTGAAGCCAGATGACTTCACCACATCGACATCAAAAGGGTTTTGAAAGGGAGGTGAGTTTAATAGTTCTTACTCTAGAGGACAGGGTTCAGGAGGTTACTCAGTCCGACCATTCAGTCTTCACTACAGACTGTAGTTGGGGGTCCACCTCAGACCGGGCAACATTCTCACAGAGACCGATGCTTGAATCCAGAGAGTGTTATGGATGTGGGGAGACTAGACACATTAAGAGGTATTGTCCAAAACAGAGTTACAGACCTCCCATAGTCACAGGTAGAGGTGGTCATGGAAGAGGCCGTCATTCTGGAGGACGTGGTGGCCGAGGTAATGGTGGTCACCAAATCGGCCGGGGTGATGGGAAAACTGGAGCCACTACAGCGCAACATGGTAGGGGCAACGGACAGACAGGCGATAGGGCCCATTGTTACGCTTTCCCTGGGAGATCTGAAGCGGAAACATCTGATGCTGTTAATCACAGGTAATCTTTTGGTTTGTGATTGCATGGCTTTTGTATTATTTGATCCTGGCTCCACATTTTCATATGTATCTTCCTCATTTGCTACTGGTCTTAATTTACCTTGTGAATTGCTTGACATACCTATTCGTGTGTCTACTCCGGTGGGTGAGTCTGTGATAGTTGAAAAAGTATATAGGTCTTGCTTGGTGACTTTTGTGGGTAGCAACACTTATGTAGATTTGGTTATCTTAGAAATGGTTGACTTCGATGTAATTCTAGGTATGACTTGGCTTTCTCCAAATTTTGCAATCTTGGATTGTAATGCTAAAACTGTGACGTTAGCCAAGCCTGGGACAGATCAGTTAGTGTGGGAGGGCAACTACACTTCCACTCCGGTTCGTATCATCTCCTTTCTTCGTGCTAAGAGAATGGTTAGTAAGGGGTGTTTAGCTTTCTTGGCACATCTCAAGGATGACACTACCCCAGTACCTCCAATTGAGTCGGTTTCGGTAGTCCGTGAGTTTCTGGATGTGTTCCCTGCAGATCTTCCTGGTATGCCACCGGATAGAGATATTGATTTTTGCATTGATTTGGAACCGGGTACTCGCCCCATTTCTATACCCCCTTATAGAATGGCTCCCGCGAAGTTAAGAGAGTTAAAGGCCCAACTTCAAGAGTTGTTGAGCAAAGGCTTCATTAGACCAAGTGCATACATAACCTTGGGGTGCTCCGGTGTTATTTGTGAAGAAGAAGGATGGGAGTTTTCGGATGTGCATAGACTACCGGCAGTTGAACAAGGCAACTATTAAGAACAAGTATCCCATTCCTCGCATTGATGACTTGTTCGATCAGTTACAAGGTGCTTGTGTCTTCTCTAAAATTGACTTGAGATCCGGTTATCATCAATTGAAAATACGGGCAACGGATGTGCCAAAGACTACTTTTCGAACTAGGTATGGGCATTACGAATTTGTGGTAATGTCTTTTGGTCTTACGAATTCCCCTACTGCTTTCATGAGCTTGATGAACGGGATTTTTAAGCCATATCTGGATCTCTTTGTGATCGTATTTATTGATGATATACTGATCTACTCAAAGAGTAAGAATGAACATGAGGAGCATTTGAGAATGGTATTAGTGTTGTTGAGGAAGAAAAAGCTTTATGCCAAATTCTCCAAGTGTGAGTTTTGGATAGATTCAGTGTCCTTCTTGGGACACGTGGTTTCTAAGGATGGAGTGATGGTGGATCCATCTAAGATTGAGATAGTGAAGAATTGGGTAAGACCTACTAACGTGTCAGAAATAAGGAGCTTTGTTCGTTTATCTAGTTACTACCGCCGATTTGTCAAGGGATTCTCTTCTATTGCTTCCCAATTAACGAACTTGACTAAGCAGAATGTTCCATTTGTATGGTCGGATGAGTGTGAGAAAAGCTTTCAGAGACTCAAGACCTTGTTGACTACTGCACCAATTCTTACCTTGCCAGTAGAGGGTAAGAACTTCATCGTTTATTGTGATGCATCCTATTCTGGTTTGGGTGCAGTGCTAATGCAAGAGAAGAATGTGATTGCGTATGCTTCGAGGCAATTAAAGGTGCACGAACGTAACTACCCGACCCATGATTTGGAGTTGGCCGCGGTAGTATTTGCATTGAAGCAATGGAGGCACTATCTGTATGGGGTTAAGTGTGAAGTCTATACGGATCATCGTAGCCTACAGTATGTCTTTACTCAGATGGATTTGAATTTGAGACAGAGGAGATGGATGGAACTACTGAAACACTACAATATTACTATTCTGTATCATCCGAGAAAGGCTAATGTTGTGGCAGACGCCTTAAGTAGAAAGGCAGGAAGCATGGGAAGTCTAGCTCATTTGCAAGTTTCTAAACGCCCGTTGGCTAGAGAAATCCAAAACTTGGCTAATGACTTTATGAGGCTAGAAGTAAATGAGAAGGGAGGATTTTTGGCTTGTGTGGAGGCGAGATCTTCTTTTCTTGACAAGATCAAGGGAAAACAGTTTGATGATGAGAAACTAAGTCGAATTCGGGATATGGTGTTGCGAGGAGAGGCTAAAGAGGCAATAATTGATGAGAAAGGTGTTTTGAGAATTAAGTGAAGGGTATGTGTGCCCCATGTTGATGACTTGACCCACACTATTCTTACAGAGGCTCATAGTTCCGGATACTCTATACATCCTGGTGCAACCAAGATGTACCGCGACCTAAAGCAACACTTTTGGTGGAGTAGAATGAAGCGCGACATTGTTGATTTTGTTTCCAAATGTCCAAATTGTCAACAAGTGAAGTATGAACACCAGAGGCCCGGAGGAACACTTCAGAGAATGCCCATTCCTGAATGGAAGTGGGAGAGAATCGCAATGGAATTCGTGGTTGGTCTTCCAAAGACATTGGGAATGTTTGATTCGATTTGGGTAATTGTGGACAGATTAAATAAGTCTGCCCATTTCATTCTGGTCAAGGTGACTTACAATGCAGAGAAGTTAGCCAAACTTTATATCTCAGAAATCGTTCGATTGCATGGAGTTCCACTTTCCATCATATCAGATAGAGGTACGCAGTTTACTTCTAAGTTTTGGAGAACATTGCATGCGGAATTAGGTACTAGGTTGGACCTTAGTACTGCGTTTCACCCTCCGACCGATGGTCAGTCTGAGCGAACGATTCAAGTATTGGAGGATATGCTTCGTGCATGTGTGATAGAATTTGGTGGTCATTGGGATAACTTCTTACCCTTAGCGGAGTTTTCATACAATAATAGCTATCACTCAAGTATTGATATGGCTCCATTCGAAGCATTGTATGGGAGGAGGTGTAGGTCTCCCATTGGTTGGTTTGATGCATTTAAGGTTAGACCTTGGGGTACTGACCTTTTGAGGGATTCATTAGAGAAAGTGAAATCTATTCAAGAGAAGCTTTTAGTGGCTCAAAGTAGGCAAAAGGAATATGCAGATCGAAAGGTTAGAGACTTGGAGTTTATGGAGGGTGAACAAGTCTTGCTGAAGGTTTCACCCATGAAAGGGGTGATGTGGTTTGGTAAAAGGGGTAAGCTAAGTCCAAGGTATATTGGACCATTTGAAGTACTTAAGCGAGTAGGGGAGGTGGCTTATGAATTAGACTTGCCTCCAGGGCTGTCAGGAGTGCATCCGGTATTTCACGTGTCTATGTTGAAAAGATACCATGGGGATGGAAACTACATCATTCATTGGGATTCAGTTCTGCTTGATGAGAATTTGACTTATGAGGAGGAACCTGTTGCTATTTTTGATAGAGAAGTTCGCAAGTTGAGGTCGAGGGAGATTGCATCCATCAAAGTTCAATGGAAGAATCGACCCGTTGAAGAGGCCACTTGGGAGAAGGAGGCTGATATGCAAGAAAGATACCCACACCTGTTTACAGATTCAGGTACTCCTTTTCGCCCTTGTTTTTCTTCTTGTGATCGTTCGAGGACGAACGATGGGTAAATTGGTATCTATTGTAATGAACTGTTTAGTCGTTTTGAACAGCAAATTTTATTTCTGGAAAAACTGTCTGAGTCGACGGAACCCACGACGGACCGTCATGGGCACGACGGACCGTCGAGGGTGTCTCGTTCCAAAACACCTAGAATTCTGAAATTTGGTTACTGAAATCGACTCTCTGAACTTCGTGACAGAATGGCAGGACGGACCGTCGTGGGCACGACGGACCGTCACACATCTTCTACAGAAATTAAGTCTCTGAACTTTGTGACGGACCTGCAGGACGGACCGTCGTGGGAACGACGGACCATCACACACTCTTAAAGGAAATTGAGTCTCTGAACTTTGCGACGGACCTGCAGGACGGACCGTCACAGCCATGACGGACCGTCACAAGTTGCGTTATCCCAGGCTGGGTCAGATTTCTTTTTAAGTTTTAAAGGGGCGTTTTGGACTATTCCTGCTATAATTATAAATTTTGTGGGTTAATATTAATAACTCAATTACTTGGGGGTTAAAATAGGTAACCTTGAGTTCATTAGTGGGTTACTAGTGCCATCTTTATACTTAATTATATGCTTATTAGAGTAAAAGAAAGAGGGTTTGAATAAGAAAAATAGAAAGAACAAGAGAGGGAGAAAACGAACGAACAGGGAGAGAAGAAGAACAAAGCTTTGGGAAATTGCTTGCTTGATCACGAATCTTCGGTGGAGGTAGGTTATGGTTTTTAAGCTATTCGTAGTAAACTCTTAATAGCGAATGATATGTATTGGGTAGTATTGTAAACCCTTCTATATGCTTAATTGTATGCTTGCATGAATGTGATTATATAATTGTGATAAAATAAGCATGATGAAGCTATTGAATCCTAAATCTTGAAAGAAACCCTAATCTACTTTGTTAATGATTATGCCTTGTTATAAAAGAAGGCTTGATGAACGAAAGTAGTTAGATTAGGGGATCGGGTGCCACATTCCGGTACCAGGATAGAAATAGAGGATCGGGTGCCACATTCCAGTACCAGGATAGAAATAGAGGATCGGGTGCCACGTTCCGATACCAGGATAGTATATGACGATCGGAGTGTCACGTTCCGACACCAGGATAGTATATAGATCAGAGTGCCACGTTCCGGTACCAGGATAGAATATGGATCGTAGTGTCACGTTCCGACACCAGGATAGTATATGGATCGGAGTGCCACGTTCCGGCACCAGGATAGAATATGGATCGGAGTATCATGTTCCGACACCAGGATAGTATATGGATCGGAGTGCCACGTTCCGACACCAGGATAGAATATTGATCAGAGTGTCACGTTCCGACACCAGGATAGTATATGGAGCGGAGTGTCACGTACCGACACGAGAGAAATAAAGATAAGGAATCTTGAAAGATGTTAATATACTCGATTTAATGAACCTAATTCCCAAATGAGTATGATGGGGAGGCGTGAGTCCTCATTGATGTGCTTGGTGTTGTGACCAAGGGTTATGATAATTGATATTGCTACAGATTGAGTATTGTAGTTGATTTTATGATGTTATCTGATATATACTGTTTTCTATTTTGAGTTGGCCGATGATACCTACTCAGTACTTGTGTTTTGTACTGACCCCTACTTGTATGTTTCTTTCTTTGTTATTTGTGGAGTGCAGCAAACGTGCCGTCGTCTTCAAATCAACCGCAACTCTAGCCAGTCTTCATTACACCGGAATTCAGGGTGAGCTAATGCTTCTAGCTTGGACTGGATCTTCTTCTTCATGTCTTGATGCCTTGAAGTTCCGGCATGGACTAGTTTTTATTTATTTTAGCTTCTTAGAATACTCTTAGTTTAGTAATTTGATCATAGATGTTCTTGTGATGATGACTTCCAGATTTTTGGGATAATAATAGTTATGTTATTGATTTTTCGTTTATGAGTTTAAGTCTTCCGCATTACTTTCTGTTGATATTATATTGAAATGTTGGGGTTTAGATTGGTTGGTTCGCTCACATAGGAGGGTAAGTGTGGGTGCCACTCGCGGCTCGGTTTTGGGTCGTGACACTTTTGAACCGTGGGTCTATTAGAAAAATATTATTATAACACAAACATAGGAAAAAATATGTATACGTCTTAGTTCTTACCCTCCTCAAATTCACTTGTGAGATTATACTAAATGTTCACTACTAGAAAAACCGACTTCAAAAGAGTTGTGGATAAATCCATCTTTTGAATTATGGATCAATTAGAAAAGAATCTTTTTATTATGCAAAGGGGTAAGATTTATGTACATCCTGCGTCCTAGACACAACTGTACATTAGTATGTTTTTGCTATTAAAATATGATATTGTCAAGACTTCATTAGAATAAGTGATGGTGATGTTTAAAAAATTTATAATAAATCTTGACAAATTTCCTTACAAAGAGTGATCATCAAAATTTTTTCCACAAATATATGGATGTATCGCCTGTTCACCACAATATTTTCAACATTAACGAAAATATCATATTGATTGATTTGTATCTCGATATTTTGGCATATTTCTGAAGGAAGTGGAATTGATACACTCGCTACTAGTATTATTCAGCTTTGTCCTGTTATACTTTGTAGTTTTAGAAAAATCAAATCATTCTTTTGCTATTAAACTTAAACTGTGCTCTTGACAACTCAATGATGTATTAACGTGTGTAGAACTTTTCTAGCCCATTTCAATGAAATACTTTTATTTACTAATCATAAATTACTTGGTTCTTCTTAGGACCGAAAATAAGCATGAGTAATGCGGAAGCTAGCAAAGCAAACCTCGAAAGACCAAGAGTAAATAGACAACGAGAAATATATCAAAATACAAAGATTTAACGTGATTCGTTCAATCGACCTACGTCCACAAAGAAGATAAGCAATCCATTATATTAATGAGAGTACAAAATACAGAGAGAAACAACCTCAACCAATTCACTCTGAATACATGGGAGGTTCACACAAGTGATAGCATATCAAGCTTCTGACCCGTAAATTCTCCCACTTATCAAAACTTTTAAATCCCTTAATACTACATTGTGAATGCTTATTAAGTTAGAAGGAACATGTCTCTATTTATAGAGTCCTAAACCTTTTCCTATTAGAAAAAGGATTAGTCAATCAAAAACCTTTTCCTATAAGAAAAACCTATTTATAGTAAGAAATCAGGGTAAATAAAACCCAACAAATCTCCCACTTGACCTGAATTTCTAACAAAATATATTTGTCCACCTTCTTGACTTAATCTTTAACAACTTTCTTCTCCTCTCCATAATCTCCTTTGCATAATTTATGCTTCAACACAGAGAATATCTGTGAAACAATTTCTCAATAAAATTATTCATTATTGTCAAAAAAGGTAGCGGCTATACCTACACCCGTCAAGATGAACACTTCTTTCTAACCTGGTTCAATTATCGACTATCGAAACATTAAACATGACTCCGTCATTGGATTTGGATCTGACAGCACCTGTTAGTATCCAAAATAAGCATGAGTAATGCGGAAGCAAAGCAAACCTAGAAAGATCACGAGTAAGAAGGCAACGAGAAATATATCAAAATACAAAGATTTAACGTGGTTCGGTCAATCGACCTACGTCCACAAAGGAGATGAGAAAATCACTATAAATATGAGAGTACAAAATACAGAGACAAATAACCTCAACCAATTCACTCGGAATACATGGGAGGTTCACAAAAGTGATAGCGTATCAAGCTTGTGACCCATAAATTCTCCCCCTAACAAAAACTCTCAAAGTCCTTAAGACTACATTCTGAATGCTGATTAAGTTATAAGGAACATGTCTCTATTTATAGAGTCTTAAACCTTTTCCTTCTAGAAAAAGGATTAGTCAATCCAAAACCTTTTCCTTAAAGGAAAACCTATTTATAGTAAGAAATCAGGGCAAATAAAATCCAACAGTTCCCAGAGTTGAAATTTTTCTTCCCAAAAGGGTTGAACATGTTGAAGTTTGACATTTTATCTAAGCAACTTTTGATGAATTAAACAATAAAGGGATAATGAGTGATGAACTTGTAGAAATTATAGCTATGGGAAAGGAAAGTTGTGAGGAACGCTGTGATAATAATCTGGAATGTTGTTTATCCATTAATATTTTTTAATTTTATTTTTAAGGTTAATCAATATTTTTCTTTGTTGAACTTTTGAGTAAGATTATAACTTAAAAGAACTCTTAAGTACCATTTCTATATTCTATTGTGCTAATCTAGGAATTCTTCCTTTCTTCTCCCATTCTTTGTCCTCAATCAATTGAAATTTTTTATTTCTCGAGTTATCCCAATATGTGGACCGTATATTTATGAGCAAGCATCTCACCTATATTTGTATGCACTTTTTAATATTTATTGTTAAAACGATATCGTGAAATCACTTTGACCATACAAAATAGTAAATTCCTTCAAATTTACTTCATCTTCAATAAAGACTCACTCCTCTTCACTTGCAATACAATTTTTTACTTAAATAATATTTCCCATAGAAAGTAAGATATGTCAATATTGAAGCTGAAAGTGTAGGTAAGGTAAGAGTTCTCCATATTCCCTTTAGCTAATGATGAAAGAGAATACGAGGACCATTTTTTTGAGATGATAATATTGTGCCCTCCTAATTTGATGTGCATAATTTTTTCATACTGAAAAAATAGGTCAAAGTATAATTGATACGTAGGATACATGACATCGATCTATCATCATCATGTACTTTTAATTGTTCGTGCATTCTTCATGCAAGGCGATTCAAATTAAAGGTAGGAATTTCAACCTTTTAGTCTATGACGTAAGTACTTGAATATGAGACAATTTCAATGTTTACCAAATACCTCTATGCAGTAAATAACCCTTGGTCATTGTGCATGAAGTTCATTGAGAGAATCAAAAAATTTGATTTATATTGTTCTCAAATTTTTGGAGGAGCTAGAAAACTCTTTAGGATTACATTATCTTAGGTGATCAATACATCTCCCATGCTATCATCATCTACAACATATAGAAATTTGATTGATTATATTCCCACACAATCCGAATGTAAGTAGTTGTGAAAGGGGGATGAAGGTATTTACAATATGAGGAACTCACGAAAATCTTGACAATTTCATATTTTAAATGTTTTGAAAATTTACATGATTGACATTTGTTTACCATATTCTAGTACTTGCTACATTACCCTGAAAAACCTTTTTTTAAAAGATTTTCTTTGGTTGTATTGACCATTTTATTAATTGACCAAAAAATAAAATAAATTTTTGTCCCAAGCCCAAAATAAAACTTATTAAGGTAAAGCCCACTTTTATTAACCCTACCTATAAATACTAACTTCATCTTCCTATGGAGCTCATTTTCTTTTTCTTCTCACTATGTTTCCTCCGTGTACAACTGAATGTTACTCTAACCCTTCTCTTGTGAGTTGTACCAACTCTCTAATCAAATGTTCTCGTCTCTCCTCTTCTCATACTAGATTTATCACTCAACCAAGGTAATGTAACTCCTATATTTTCCTTCTCTTTTTCATCTCCGTTCTAACTCTTTGTTGTTCCTCCAGGTGAAAGAGTTTTTTCTTGGAAAAAATTATCTTGAATTTTGAAATATTCTTTTGAGTTTTAAAGTCTGCTATAAGAGAATGAAAGGAAACTCTTCAATTTCTTACCTAGAAGATGTTAATTACTCTATTTGAAATCACACATGTAGTCATTACACATTACTAATATATATTTAGTGATTTCAGATTATGACATAAAACATGTAACATTATATTCATGTTGTGGTGTACTATACATATCATGATGCGAAATGGATTAGTCATCATGGATATGAAGACCATCAATTTGATTCGAAGCAATTTGGATTCCTTAGAAAATTAATAAAAGAAGCATGGACAGTCTACAATATACTGAAATGGGAATTTAACTAAGAGATGAGTACATTTTAAATAAGTAATAAATTAAACTTTCCTTGGTTTTATCTCAGGGGTATTATTGTAAATATCTTAGGTTAGTCTATCCACTATTATAAATAGTAGACACTAGGGTTTATTTAGGGGTTGATTTTTGAATGAACATTTGATGTTTAGACTTCTTGTGAGTTTGGGGAAACCCTCATATCTATTTTATTGAACCCTCATGATATGTCTCCACTTGTATGAGTTCAATTTCTTTTCACCCTTAGAGTTTATCCTAGTAATCAAATGTCTTTTAGTTGCTAGGTCATTCTTTTTTTTCTTCTGAATCTCTCTGTCTTTCTTTAGATTTCTTGGTAGTATATTTCGTTTGATTGATTGTAGTTCACTTTATTGTTCTTGCATCTATGATTACATCAATTGATATCTCTCCCTCTGCCTTTTTATTTCTAAACCTAATATCTTGCTTGATTGATTGCGGTACTAGGTAAGTTTATCCGTACAGGCATAAACAAAACAAGCATCAAGATTTTTTTGCCACCGCTGAGTATTATACTTGATATCTCATGGTTTTCAAACTTCCTTGACGACCAGATAATTTTGATTGAATGCTAAAAATTATATTTCTGATGCAAATTTTTTTCCTCTAGTAAAGAATGTATTGAATTGCCTTTTTATTATGTTCTGTGAACCCTACTATTCTAGGTAGGTATTAATTAAAGTAATTTTTGTGCACCACCCATCTGTGAAGTTCTTTATGTCTTCATAATTTTATTATTAGATTCATATTGTGTTGGGATTAGAAGTATAACTTACGCACCTTTCATCCATTCCTCGTCGCTCGATCCAAAATATCAAGAGAATTGACCCCAACTAGCTTAGAATTGACATGAAATTATTGTTTATATCAATATTTTTTTGACAAATGCCTTTATCATAACTTCCACATAATTCATAATAATGTAAATTTTTTATATTAGTATGATCAATATATTGCTCGCTTTGATGTTCACTTAAATTTAGCTTAATTTGGTATTTAATTACTCAGCATTGGGTAATGCAGTGAGTGTGCATGAGTTATTATTGTCCATATACCTAATGCTAAGTTTCACTTGGCTTGGACCAACCATAACTTATGTAAAAATAGATCATAAAAGAAATCTTGTTAGCATTGCATCGGGCATAGGGTGCACATGAGTTATTGTTGTCCAGATACCTAATAAAAAGTTTCACTTGGCTTGGACTGCAATGATCCATAGCCTATGTGAAAATATAGGACATAAAAGAAAACTAATACTATAATCTTTTTTCTATATTAAAGTATTTGCGTGACCTATTAAATTTTGAGACATCTAATGCTAGAATTTTGGTAATTTGAATGAGTATGATTTGCAAACATTGAGAACAATAATATTGAAACATTGTCTTAAGCTACAAAGTGTGTTGAGCTCATTCGGGAGGATGTTCCCGCTAATAGGGACTTTCAAAATTGTCATACTTTTCTTGAGGAAGTGTCTCATCTCATAGAGTTCCACAAAATTTTTGTGTCTATAAATGTCCTCTACTTCAAGACTTGTCGGAGTGTAAAATTTATAAACTCAAAGACAAGATTTGAAGTACACTCACATAAATGGATTTACAATCTTTCTGGTTTGTGGCTTTAGATTTCCATTTGATTTGTGAGAGAGGAGATGAAGGCTAAATTGTCTCACAATGGGAGTGCCAATATATTTGCAATATATTTTCTCAAATACAAAAAAATATATTGCAATCAAATAATAAATGAAAAGAATAATTTTATTCATAAATATTGTGAGTGGAAATATGTTTATCCCTTGATTCCTCTCTTAAGATTTCTCCGTGACTCAAGGGTTGTTTGTAACAGTCAAACTAAGGATGATGTGGAACTCCATAGGATTTATTTGATCTTTGTGAAAGGATTTTATGGATCTTGTTATAATATTTGGTTGTCAAGAAGAGTACACCCACGTCTCCATCACTTTATAAATATTTCATGAATATATGAAACTTAGAGATTCCTATTTAGGAAAATATACTACACTTAATATAAGTGTGAGCTTGAGTTTAGGTAAGTAGTCTCCAAGAACCTTACATAAAATAGGACTCATCTTGTAGATACCCACATAATTTTGATATCTCAAATGTCGAATTCTTAAATGAAATTGGACTCATCTTGTGCTGTGAATTTTTTTTGGGTTAAATAGTTCGCTTAATTTTCTTGTTGGATAGAGTTATATTTTGTGATCGACTATTCTATAAGAGGTCTTATGCTTAAATATGTAGTATCTTACAGAAGTCAATATCAACAAATATCACACTCTAGCAAAGTTCTCAATAACATCTCCAAGCATATTTGGGAAAGTACTTTCACTCTCCCATCTAAATACGAACACGAGATCCAATTTCTCAAAATCCTGCACAGTACAACATATCTGCCTTTTAAGATCTAGCGAGGCATGAAAAATATGCTCATGCATACTTGCCTTAACTTCAGATTAAGCATAACATTCATTATTTACAAGTATAGACCGCAAATAAGTAATTAGTCTTGGAATAAGTCTAGAATATTTGAAATAGAGATGTGTTGTAAGAACATAATCTAGCACTACATCTCCATGAAATTCCAAGTGCTAATAACATCGTGGAATATCAGGTAGCATGTAAGATCCGCGAGTTAGCGTTTTCACAAGCAGCGAAGGGTCGTGAAACTTGTAATGTAGTACTGATTTCCAAGTACCGTATTAGTGCCTCAACCACATCAGCTACTCTATTGTTTCTACTCTCCTTTTTTACCCTACAACACATTTCTACTTAAGGCATCAAGAAATCTCTGCCAAAGTTGTAAACTTGAGAATTATCACTAGGAATGCTCCTCACTTTAAGATCGAATGGTTCATTTTGGATAAATATAAGAATTTTAGGAGCACATCCAAGCTTGAACAATGAAACATTGGAAATTATTTTATTTATTTTTAATGTTGAGAACACCCTCATGATAATTTTCATAAGTCTTAAACAATTGTATACTAATAGCATATCAAAGAAAAGAGTCGTCAAGCTTCTCAAGTGATTCCAAATGAAAATTCTGGAGACATTTCTTAGTTGTCATTACTTCCAAAATCTTAGCGATTGGGATACAAATTTTTATTTTGTGGTGATTCAAAAGCATTCATTTAAAGTTTTTATGGCATGGATCGTTTCCCTATAAGGTCTAAAGGTTCTAGCTCGGTAGATAGTTATTGGAGAAAGATTGTTGAACTCAAGAATCTTATAAATTCTAGGTATATACATATGGTAGTGAATCCCAATACTCCGCCGAACAAATTCACTGCTATATATGTATACTTTAGAATTCATAAGATTCTCGAGGTCAAGAATCTTTTGTCAATTACTATCTTTCGTGCTAGAACCTTTAGACTTATTAGGGTAAGCATTAATACTGAATAAACATGAAAAGAATGCTTTCGAATCATTGCAAACTAAAACTTTTTATCGAAACTGGTAAAATTTTAATAGGAATGACAACAAAGAAATGCCTCTAGAAGTTTCATTTGCAATCACTTGGAATACTTGGAGACTCTTTTCTCAAATGTGATGTCAGTTTACAACTATTTAATACTTATGAAAGTCAGCACGAGGTTTTACTCAGAATTAAGAAAAATAAAATAATTTCCAATGTTACACTTTGCAGTTCTGGATGCGCTCGTAAATTATGAAATTTATCCGTAATGAACCATTCAATCTTCTAAAGATAATTCTCAAGTTCTTTGATAAAGAGTTCCCTTTGCCTTCAATAAAAATGTATAGTAGGCTAAGACAAACGATTAGAAATAGTAAGATGTAGTCAATATGGTTGAGGAACTAATATGTGCCTACCTCAACTCGTGTGGGGAATTATTATTTATGAATTGGATTGGGTAGCACAATGATTTTGTTGATTCTGAGAAACTAGCTAATATATGGTACTTTAAACCTTGCTACTTACAAGATCCATGATCCTTCATAGGTTGTTGAAACTCTAACTCACGAATCATATTCCACAATGATAACAACTCTAGGAATTCTTGGACGTGCAGTGCTAGATAATATTGTTACAACACGTATCTATTTCAAATATTTGAACTGGCTCCATCAAAAATTATTGATTTGAGGAATACTTCTGTAAACAATAAATGATATGCTCAATCTGCACTTAAGGCTAGCATGCACAAGCACCTTCTTCTTCAAAGACAGATATGTTGTACTATTGAGGAGTTTTGAGAAACTGGATCTTGTGTCCACGTTCGGATGGGAGGCTGAAACGTGCTTGGAGATGTTGTTGGGTCCTTCGTTGGTGAGATCTCTTAAGACCTCTTCTGGAACCGTTGATAACACCTAAATCAATAAAACTCCAACCAATAAGAGAGTTAAGTGAACTATGTTCCCAAAAGGTTATCTAAAAAAGAAATCAATTTTTTTCATTAGACAGAGACTCGACATTTGTAGACATAAATATTGTGTGGGACTCTACAAGAAGAGTCAAGCTTTAGTTAGAATTCTTGAAGACTAATCCTAACTCACTATATAAAGGGTACTATATCCCTTAGAGAGAGATCTCGAAAATTCCATCTCATAGAACATTTACTAAGAGTTCAAGATGTGGGAGGACTCTTCATGACAACAAATACTTCATGAAAATCAACAAAATTATCTTTTACAGGGAGATTAAATAAAATTCACTTTAGGTGGAAATCATCCTATAGAAGAATCAAGAAAGGGACATAATTGTACTCAAACTGATAATTATTAAAATATTCTTCTTTGTTCATATTTATTTTGTGGTTGGAGTTTATTTTCTATATAGAAATTTGTTGCAAATAAATTTTGTCTCCTAGAACCCTAACTAAAATTTATAATTAATTTTGGGGTTTGATCCGAGTTATAGAATTGGTCTTCGTGATTCAAGGGTTTTTAGTGTCGGTCAAACTAAGGGTGATGTGGACCTCCATAGAAATTATTATATCTATGTGAAAGGATTTTATGGATCTTGTTAAAATATTTGGTTGTCAAAAAGTGTGCACCCACATCTCCATCACGTTATGAATATTTCATTAAAATATTAAATTTTAAAAATGCCTATTCAAGAAAATATACTAAACTTAATATAAGTGTGAGCTTGAGTTTAGGATAAGTAGTCTCCAAGAACCTTAAATGAAATGAGACTTATCTTGTAGAGTCCCACATAATTTTGATATCTCAAATGTCGAATTCTTAAATGAAATTGAAGTCATCGTGTCCCATGAATTTTTTTGAATCAGATAGTCCACTTTAGTGTCTTGTTGGATAGAGTTATATTGTTTGATTGACTATTCTATAAGAGGTCTTATGCGTAGAAATGTAGTATCTTTATAGAAGCCAATATCAACAAAGATCACACTCTAGCAAAGTACTCAATAACATCTCCAAGCACATTTGGGAAAGTAGTTTCAGTCTCCCATCCAAACGTGGATACGAGATCTAATTTCTCAAAATCCTCAACAACAAAATATCTGCCTTTGCAGATCTAGCAAGGCTTGAACAATGTGCTCATGCATAGTAGCATTTACTTCAGATTGAGCATATCATTCATTATTTACAGAAGTAGACTACAAATAAGTTATTAGTCTTGGAATCAGTCTCGATTATTGCAATAGAGATGTGTTGTAACAACATAATTTAGCGCTACACCTCCAAGAAATTCCAAGCGCTAATAGCATCGTGGAATCTTAGGTAGAATGTAAGATCCGTCAGTTAGCGCTTTAGCAAGCAGCGTAGAGTCTTGAAACTTGTGTTGTAGCACTGATTTCCAAGTACTGTACATTGACTAGCTTCTCAGTACTCACGATGAAGTGCCTTGGCATAGGCGCATTAATAAAATCAATGTCCATCCCAATCATTTCATAAATTATATAGCTGCTACTTTGTCAGCCCGAGCTGAGGTAAGAACATATTAGTGCCTCAACCACAACAGCTACTCTCTTGATTCTTATCTCCTTCCTTACACTAAAACACACCTCTACTTAGGGCATCAAGAACTCTTTGCCAAATATGTAAACTTGAGAATTATCACTAGAATTTTCCACACTTTAAGATCGAATGGTTCGTTACTGATAAATCTCAAAATTTTACGAGCACATCCAAGCTTGAACAATGCATCATTGGAAATATTTTTTTTTTAATCTTGATAAGGCGCTCATGATAATTTTCATAAGTCTTAAACGGTTGTATACTAATAGTATATTTGAGAAAAGAGTCCCCAAACTTCTCAAGTGATTCCAAATTAAAATTCTGGAGACATTTCTTTGTTTTCATTCATTCCAAAATATTAGCGGTTGGGATACAAAGTTTTTCATTGTGGTGATTCAAAAACATTCTTATAAGTTTATTCGACATGGATGCCTGCCCTATAAGGTTTAAGGTTCTAGCACGGTAGATAGTTATTGGTGAAAGATTGCTGACCTCAAGAATCTCATGAATTCTAGGTATGCATGTATGTTAGTGAATCCCCATACTCTGCAGAATAGATTCATTGCTATATATGTATAACTTAGAATTCATAAGATTCTCGAGGTCAAGAATCTTTTGCCAATAACTATTTGTCCTGCTAGAACCTTTATACTTTATAGGAGAAGCATTCATACTGAACAAACTTGAAAAGAAAGATTTCGAATAATTGCAAACTAAAACTTTGTATCCCAACTGGTAAGATTTTTGGAGGAATGACAACAATGATATGCCTCGAGAAGTTTCATTTGGAATCACTTGTGAAACTTGGAGACTCTTTTCTCAAATGTGATGTTAATTTACAACTATTTAAGACTTATGAAAGTCACCACGATGGTTTACTCAGAATTAAGAAAAATAAAATCATTTCCAATGTTGAACTACGCAACTTTGGATGCGCTCGTCAAATATGAAATTTATCAGTAATGAACCATTCGACCTTCTAACGTGAATCATTCCTGATGATAATTCTCAAGTTCTTCGATTAAGATTTCCCTTTGCCTTCAAATAAAATGTATATTAGGTTATAGCAAACGATTAGAAATAGTAAGAAGTAGTTAATGTGGTCGAGGAGCTAATAGGTGCCTACCTCATATCGTGTGGGGAACTAGCGGCTTTACCATTTATGAATTGCATAGGGTTACATTGATATTGTTAATTCTGGGAAGCTAGTTATTGTCTGGTACTTTGAAACCTTGCTACTTACAAGTTCCTTGATCCTTCATGGCTTGTTGAAACTCTAACTCACGAATCATTTTCCACAATGAGATGAATGCTAGGAAATCTCAGAGATGCAGTGCTAGATAATGTTGTTACAACACATATCTATTTCAAATATCCGAAATGACTCCATGATTAATTATTGATTTGAGGTATGCTTTTGTAAACAATTAATGATATGCTCAATATGCATTTAAGGTTGGCATGCATAAGCACCTACTTCATGTCTCGACAAATCTGCAAAGCCATGTATGTTGTACTATTGAGGATTTTTGAGAAATTGGATCATATGTCCCCGTTCGGATGGGAGGCTGAAACGTGCTTGGAGATGTTGTTGGGTCCTTCGTTTTTGCAATCCCTTAAGACCTCTTCTGGAACAGTTGCTTACACCTCAAATAATAAAACTCCAACCAATAAGAGAGTTAAGTGAACTATATGCCCACAAAGGTTATTTTTAAAAGAAATTTATTTTTTTAATGAGACAGAGAATCTACATTTGTAGACATCAAAACTATGTGGGACTCTAGCAGATGAGTCTAGCTTCACTTAGAATTGTTGAAGACTAATTCTAACTCACACTATATAAAGGATACTACATCCCTTAGAGAGGGATCTCAAAAATTCCACAAATTCGTGGAACATTTACAAAAAGATCAAGATGTGGGCGGACTCTTCGTGACTACAAATTCCTCATGAAAATCGGCAAAATCCTCTTTACATGGAGATCAAATAAAATCCATTTTAGGTGGAAATATCCTACAAATGAATCAAGAAAGTGACAAAAATTTTACTCAAACTATTAATTAGATAAAATATTCTTCTTTCTTCGTATTTATTTTGTGGTTGGAGTTTATTTTCAATACATAAAATTTGTTGCAAAGAAATTATGTCCTACAACCCTAACTAAAATTTATAATTTATTTTGGGGTTTCATTAGTTTGATTCGAGTTGAAGAATTGGTCAGAGTCCATTCAATATTGTAGAAAGAATTGAATATTCATTAATCAAATCCTTCAGTCAATAGTCGAATAGATCATTTCATAAAATTAATCAACAAAATGAGAGTAAAAATACATCAAGTGTCTTTGGGGTCATCTCATACCTTCTAAGTAGTATTTATCTTTACAAAGTTTGAATATCCACACACAAGATTTTCTGAAGTTTAACTTAAAATTATGAGTTTCTTGTAAGTTGTCATGAGATGTTACAAAATGTGGAGTTGCTGAAGTGCCACAGAGTGGATTACACTATTTTCACATGTGTGGCCTATCTAGGAATTGGTGGGAGTCCGATGTCGATACTAGACCAACATGTTCATTCCATGTAACTTGCAAGAAGAGAAGTGGGGTCAGTTTGATAACTTGACTTAAGATTGTACTTCATTTTTTTTTGGGCATAATTTCATGCCTTGTCTCACCATGCTTTGGTGATTTTACCTAATGAGACTATGAATTTGTCAATTCATGAGAAGTTTGACTTATTATATACGTGTAGTTTTAATCAAACAACCTTTGTAGGGATATTTCAAAGAGCAGTCAAGGTGGTCATGAAGCTTATGCGCTGCATGTAATTTAGGGATTTGGCGGACAAGAGGGCTTGCACTTGTTGTTATTTTAGTGGTACTTCTTCTAGAGGGGGATACTTAAGGAGGGATTTTCATCCTCGGTTTGGTATACATGTTCATGCAGTTATTCAAGTGTTTGAGGGAGGTTATATTGGACAAAGTTTCTACAACTTGGGTCAAAACTTATTAGGGTTGCTATTAAAGGTTTTCAGGTTAATGTGAAAATTCAATATATTTGGATTCTTGTTAGATTATTTAGTTTGGAGTTAATTTTTAAAGTTAAAACTTTGTATTTCAGTATTAGATTTTGTTCAATTTTAAGCTTTTGCATGCTTAAGTTAGTCTTCCACTTGTAGTCAGCCAGGATGAGAGTTCGTTTGGGGACCAACAATGGTTGTTGAGTGCCAGCCACCTCCATGGAGGATGTAATGGCCATCACATAGATCCCAATACTCTCAATGCTACTACTAGCAGGTTTGTTGCCATGGAATTCACCAAATGTACGATCATCTCTTATCTGAAAGTTGAACAAGTAGATCTTAACTTTCCATGTATTTTTTCTTCTGTTATACATGACTAAAATGCATATAAAATGGTCGAAAATTCCAGTCTTGTTTGTCTTTTTTAATGGCATGCGTTAGGCAAGGTTCTTAGGGCTAGTTTTATCAATTAATAATAGAAGTGGACCTCAAAGAGAATATTACAATTAACGAGATCTAGACTTATTTACTAATCCTAACGAGGTAACACGCCTCTACTAATTAATTAACAAGCATGACGAATATAAGAATTAGAAAAAACTAGGTACTCTGTGAATATTATAGTGTTTATAATAAACTCTATGATAATGTTATAAATGATGGTAATTAAGTAATCCAAAAATAGAAAACTTTTGGTTGAGTTATCAAGCACACACTTCATTTTATATATGTATGAACTTAAAAAGATGTCTTGCCCGTCTAATATAACACTTCTTTTATCTCGTCTTCTTCATCAAATCTATCCAACAACTCTTCATCACTTCTTCTTGAATTTATTGGATGTTCTTGACACTGTTGTATGATTTTTTCTTCTAGTCACATTGGTAAGTGATGTTTGAAAAAATTCCACCATCACCTTAAAATCCCAATTATGTCACATTCCATGTGTCCTCCTTTTGGTTTTGAAGCTTCCTCTCCTTTGTTGCCTATGTGAAAGATCCCCATTCTTGGCCACCTTATCAAAGCAAATGTCCAGCGTAGCAGCGTCTTCATCACCACAGAACATTTAATTACCCAAGTTAATATCACAAATTGTAGTTGGACTTATAATGAGTGAAACTACAAACCCTAGCTCATGACTCTTTGTCAATTATTCAATCCACAACAAGCTCCTCAATTTGACTTAGTCAGTCACACTTTGGAAATCACCACCGACATTGTTGAGGCCTTGATAGAAAATATGTGTGCACTATTAGTCAATGGGCCAGGTCCTTGATAGAGTATTAGTGCGTAAGTAAATAACTCAAAGTAAAAGACAACACATGAGATTACGTGGAAACTCTCTTGCACAAGGAAGGATAAAACCAGGACATGTCACATAGGACTTAAACACAACTCCATTATTACCAAAATGAGCAAAGATTCAAATTATACTCTAGTAATGAGATACATGGATGACTGCCACATGGAATTTGCAATGGTTCACTTATGTAATTTAAGTGTTGTGTTAAGAATGCCAACCTTCAAGAAAGAACAGGGTCCCTCCATATGGTTTGGATGTAACTGTGCCCTGACCTCCCTTTTACATCAGCATAATCACCTTCCAGTTTCTTCAATTGATTTCTTCAGACATTGATCTACTCTGTCAAGTTTCAACATCTCCAACTTTAATCTATTTTTTTTCTTGAACAGGTTCCTACTCAGTGCTTTCATGCGAATATCAACAATTTGATCTCCAGTCTTTGAAAAATTGCGTACTAATGTTTCCCTTTTAAAAGTAATCCCTTAGTAAATGAGGCCTCACTTAAATATTCTTAGTCCTTTTATGAAGACTGAATTCATAGTCATATTGAGACGACTTGTATTTTCCCACAGAAGAGGAATAGTGTGAGTAACCACTCCAAAGTCTCCAAGTTTCTGCCCATAAGAGTTGTAAACAACAAGCTTGTATTGTTACATTCTTTGCCTCAGCTATTGAAAGGATAACAATAGTTAGCTATTGAAAGGTTAACAATAGTTTGCTTTTTTGGTTAACTAAGTAAATTGTCCGAGCTTCGCGCGGTGGTGAACTACATCAATAATTTATTTCCGAATATGTGACAACATAAGTATTTTTTAGAGGATACAATCCTACGATAAATTGTAAAGAATATTTTATCCAAAGAAGAAATGAAATAATTTATAATCTTAAAACCAAAAAGATTTGATCCTAAGTGTTCATGAATTTTCTTTAAAATTCTTCTGTTTACTATAGTTGTTCATCACCAAAGTCTTTAGAAAAGATATGTAATTGTTTCATTATCTATATTTGTATTTAAAGAAAGTGATACAAGCATTTTATTCATCAACTGCGAGAGTTTTTCTCCTATTCAAGGTCTCTATATACATAACCAAAATATAATATAATTAGTTGTGTACTTGATAAGTTAATTGAAATTTAAAAAACCCATCTCTTGGTGTTCAATAAAATAATGTATGTCGCTCAAATAATTTGGATAAAATAATGTATTGGCAAGTCCCTTATTCATAATCGTTCGCATTTAATGACACTATTTTGATAGTCAAAAGATATATTTTGTTGTTTATAATAAATCAATATGGTTAAAACTTTATTTTTTGGGAAATTTTAATCATATGTTTATAAGGACATAATTATTTCTTTAATATTTGATTAATAACAATGCATCATACTTTCAGGGGTTATTGAATGACTCCAACCAAATATTTGAACCTCAAATGTTTGAATAAGGTTGAGTATAATATTGTCATCCCACTAATTTCTTTATTTTTTTGAATGTCACTAATCGATTGAATGCCTCGATAATATAGAAAGTTGAATAAATAAAAGTCCAAGATAGTGTTGGACCACCATAACATTTGAACACTCAAACTCCACTTGGATATCCCATAAATCTTTTAGCCACTGAAATCTCTATAAAGACCAAAGCCATTTACTTAACAAGTTTAAGAATCTACATGACACCAATAGTTTAATGATTATATAAAACTCTTGATTAACATATATTTACTTCAACATAATGATCAAAAACATAAAAATAAACAACAAAATTTAAAACATCTACTCAAAAACAAAACTGAGCAACATAAGCATAAATTAATGACTGTAATAAAACATACCATAATATGTAAAAAAAAAAAATGAAAGATAGAGGAAAAAATTGATCCCACTGAATGCACATTGTTCCCTTAAGGAAATTATTCCATTCTAGTACCCGAGGTTTAAAGGAATAGATCTTCTCATGACAAATTGATTCTATTTACAAGTGTGTTGATTCAAAAACAATGGTTGAGTGAGCCTGTCAACAAGAGCAAACTACACGAATATTTGATTATGCAGAAGAAGAGGAAGTTCAGAATTTCCGTTGTTTTAAAATGAGAGGAAATCCTTCTATTTATAGACAACAAAGCATAGTGTGTATTAATTCTTATTGTGTCTTATATGAAAGGTCACAACTCTTTGAACAAGTCACAATTATTCATAAAAGTCGCAATTCTTTATAAAAATTGCAATTTTTTATTAAAGTTGCAACTTTTCATAAAAGTCGCAACTATTCATTAAAGTCACAACTTTTCATAAAAGTGAAATTTTTTTTTTATAAAAGTTACAAATTTCCATGAAAGGGAAGACTAATTTTGAATTAAATGAGTTAAAAGGAAATCCTGCTTTGTGGTGACGCCATGTAGGCGGACCTAGGATTCTCTTTAATATAAATATATGATCTGATATGGTTAGGAGATAAGAGATGAGCCCAGAAAATGACAAATTCTTGAGGTGCTTTTTCTATCAACTTGATACCCATCATAGTCTGCATCAACCTATCCTATCAAATCAAATGAGTCTTCTAATGGATAGAATAGAACCGGCTCCTATCTTCTTCAAATATCTCAAAATCTTCTTCTCAGTTATATAACAATATTCTTTCGGATAAGCTTGGAATATTGTACACATTCCGACATTGAACACAATATTACGTTGCAGTTAGTAACTCTATCTGAGCGCTTTTTATCCTAGAGTGAACTCTCTTGTGCTACCAACTTAATGTTGAAGGTCAGCTTGGTTTGATCATCAAATATAAAGTATGAAACAATGAATATCCATCTCATTTTTGTTACTATCAAAATTTTGAAACAACAAAGTAAAAGCTACCCCTTTTTCACACATGTCGTATGGTGTGTCTAATGAAAACATTTGGATTTTTGCTGAATATGTTCATGGAATCTGAAGATTTTTTCGGGCGTTTGGGGTTTGTTTTAGATGATCACCTCAGAAGGGATCCACCACTTTTTAGAGTTGAGAAAATGTTTGAACAAGTCCAATCTAAGCTTTTTGGGAAACCTAAATTTCTGTTTGTTTTGCTTGGTGAGTGAAAAAAATTGGGTATATACGGTTAATTTAATGTACTTGTTGTCTTGATTTGTAGCTAAACTTGTTCAATCTTCCTTACTTCAATATTGAGTTAGCTACTAATCAATAAATCAAGTACATTATACTAACCATATATGCCCCAATTTTTCCGCTCATGAAGCAGAACAAGAAGAAATTTTGGTGCTTTAGGAAACTTAGATTGGACCTGGTCAAACATTTTCCCAACTCAAAGAAGTTGTGGATCCCTTCTGAGGTAATCATTAGAAGAAAACCCAACCCCTCAAAAAAATTTCTTCAGTTTTCATGAACATCTTCTGCTTGAAACACAGAAGCTTTCATTCGACACAACATAAGAAATTTTGGAAATAAAAGTAGTTTTAACTTTGTTGGTTCAAAATTTTGATAGTAATAGAATTGAGATGGATGTTCATTGTTTTATGTTTTATTTTTTTAAGAGTAAACTTTGTTTTTGTGACATCCGTCCCTCTGTTGGTCTATGAGTTGCCTTACCTAGCATATGATCGAACAGTTATTACAAAATTTCTAAGGACCGTCATGATTTTGAGGTATATATATATATAATATTAGCACTCAAGAGTAGACATACTAATTTAACTAAGAGAATAACGATGTGTTTCTTTATTTTATTCAACTTAATATTGAATGAATTCTCTTAATAACAATGTGTGTCTTTATTTTATTCAACTTATTATTAAATTAGTTCTCTTACAATAAATGACTTAAATTATGTGATGGTGACTTTGATTCCATCCAAATCCCATTTTGAAATTCAATGATTATTTTCTTCTTTGTCCTTGTGTTCATTTGTATATAGATGGTTCAATTATCATATCGTCACTACTTTATTAAAGTTGTTAACTGAGATCTGCAATTCGTTTTAGGTTTCTTTTTTCTTTTCTCTTTCTAGTTCTAATAAATTTTTGACGACTAGTACCAAGATCGAAAAAAGCTTATTTCTTTCCAATTCATCATTTTTTTGATTTCTTTAGTTATCTCTCAGTTGTATTAGTCTAAATACAATACATTATTGCAAGTCTTCACATCTCACATAAACATATATTTTGTTCCTCTTGGCAGAAAATGTTTGTTCACACTTTTTTGTCTTCATGATTTTGTGGTAAAATTATGTTTTTTTCATATGTTCGATCCTAACTTTTGATTTAAGCAAAGCATAACAATGATTGAACAAAAGATTTCCTTTTTTGATTCATAATTCATCTACGAATTAATACAAATAAAAAAAGGGGAAACATTACCTCCAATCCTGATTTGTTTTGTTTAAATCAAATTTAATTACTTTGAATAAATATCCATACACAACAATGAAACACAGATACTAAAGAGCTGATACAGGTGCCCAACAAATCAAAATCTAAGATAGAACAAATGAAAAAAAAATCAAATTTACCACAAAGTCAAGGAGCCAAAAGGTAAGAACAAAACTTTTCTATGCCAAGAGAAATCAAATATTCGTTTCTGTATTCTTTTATGTTAGTTTCTGTGAGATGTGAACATTTTCAATAACTTACCATTGTTAGATGAATAGAATTGGGAGATAAAGATTAAATACAATAAAATAGATCACAGAAAAAACAATCTTCTGTCAATTTTGTTAGTAGACTTCCAAAATTTATTAGAACTAGAAAAACAGATAAAGGAAAAAGAAACCAAAAAAAAATTGAATAATAAAGCGATGCCAACATGTATATCAAACCACCAGAATATTGGTGAACTTAAGAGCAAACAAGATGTTTTAATTAAATGTCAAAATGAGATTCACATAGAATCAAACTCACTATTGCATAATCTAAGTCCTTTATTGTTAGACTACTAAACAAACAATAATGGACTGGATAAAATAAAAAAGCAAATCGATATTATTTAAGTTGGGTTTATTTATCTCCTCTTGGTTAGTGTGCTATTCTCTCAATACTTACATGGAATGAATTCAACAACATTATTAATATAGTGCACAAGTGTATTTTTGACTGTATCAAAATAACTTTTATAGATCTAAAAGAGTTGATCAATTATGTATTTGAACAATCCAATCCACTACTTAAGTCAATAAATGTTGGTTATTCTTAGACTTTAATCAAATTTATTTAATTATTTTCTCAAAGTTAATCAAATTTCATGGAGTATATCATTGAACAATCAGATTCACTACAAACTTTGAGTACAATTTAAATTAAGATTGTATTATTTTTTTTTTAATAAAAGACATTTGTAGTTATTTTGCTCTAAAATTGAAGTTTTTTATTGTCACGACCCAAATTTTCAAGTCGTGATGGCACCTATGTTCCCAACCAATAGGTAAGCCAACCCAACATATCAACCCAACTAAATCAACAAATGAGTAAAAAGACTAACACTTAGCAAGAATCTCCAACATTGGGTTCCTTATAAGTACGAAATGCGGAAGATAAAATATATCACCCCAAGAATTGGTGTCTTAAGTACAAGAGCTTCTAGAATACGATGCAAGTCATAAACTAAAATGACAAATCTAACTTAAGGGATATCCTGTCTGAATACTGAATAACAGAATACGTAAAGATAGAGGGAGGTGTGGGCCACGGAACAGCCAAGCAGCTCACCACAACTCCAAGAACTTCAAGCCGGACTCAATTTGCTCCACGAGATGTGCTCCTACTCGGAATCGAATCTGCACCACAAAGAGTGCAACAAGCGTAGTATGAGTACGAAACCATGTGTACCCAGTATGTCTCATTGACCGACAACGAAGAAGTAGTGACGGGAGTTATATAAGAAAATAAATTCTTAGATTGTACAAGTATATATAATATTACACTTACTATTTTAGTTTCATCAATAAAGGAAATCAACATTTAATATTTTCCAAACACCAAACGAAACATATAGTCATCAAGAATGAATGATGGGATGAAATGCAATGCAATATGATGCCATGTAATGATATGTCTCAGAATACCCAGTACACACTCAACCGTATATACATGATACTCCTCGGAAATACATCGAGAGTTCATGACCCATGGGGGACTCGCGAAGTCCATATACCGACACGGACGATCTCCACGTGCCTGTGCGGACGATCTCAACGCACTATCATAATATCAAACAATTTCCGCACGGACGGTCTCCACGTGCCCAAATTACAATCTTAACATCTCACTGTCCCAGCACGGACGATCTCCACGTGCCCAACTTATACTCAGTCTCATGTCTATGCATGTGCACAATATTAATTCAATATAGGGGATGATGATGCATCTCAATCAATCAATAAGAACATAATACATAACCACCTCAATTATCACAACTATACGGGTAAAATAAATAAAACATAATCACACAAGGATTTCAAGTCAATAATATATCAGCTAATGCCCATATGCTTTGGCATTCTCAAATTACAATCCACATTCTATAATAGTCATTTTCCTTTTTATAACACCGGTATTCGTACCAATGCCCGTCACACCATTGATACGAGACCACCATCCTTCCCCCTTACCCCTTTGTCTATTTTCATTTTTAATCTTTAATTAGGAAAACGTCCTTCAACAAGTCTAAAAAGTCTTAACATACCTCAGTGCCGAACTCGTGCCACGAAACCTCAAGGTAGTTCCTTCCCTTTTGGCAAAATTTCGGAACGCTCACGATCTACCAATGATGCAATTATTCGTAAGTAAGCGAGTTTGTATCAAATCATTATATGTCTATCGTAGACCCTAAAACTCACTCATATTTCTAATCTAGCTCCAAGCCTTGATAAAATTTGTATGCCAAATTTATCATATTTGCTAAATTTCAAGTCAAGAATTTAACTTTAACCTCTCCAAATACCCTAGAATTCAATGTTAAATCATATAATATACATCTAATAATTAATTGTCTATCTCAATATATCAAAAACTATTATCTTAATTTGATAAAATAAGTACAAATAATAATCAATTAAGAGAACCAAAGAATACCGTAGTGTCGTAATCACATTCTTTCTTTTCTTCAAGTGCATACGGTCAATTTGCCTAACTTTTTAATAAATTATACATATAAATGCATACTGTGTCCAATGTTTAAGAATTCATTGGCATCATTACCTCAATTTATCCTATGCCTTTTTGATATTTAATACAATATGCACTCCAGCAACTACCATAGGCTTAATCACCTCTAACACTTATTTTATTAAATTATTTCAAGTGCACCACATCATTATATATAAACCTTATTGAATCTGGATTGTTTACCTGGAAATCAATGCCGCTGTAGCAGTTGTTCCGCTCGTCTCCAAGAGGTGGTTTTTAACTTTATTTCAATATTCTAAAATAACCTACTAATATATTTAAATATACGAGTCAAATTTTTAAGGAGTATTTATACATATGCCATTTTAACTATTTCTATGTAAATTATTTAATAAATTCTCATCAACTAGATACTCGTAGTTATCGAATAGTTTAAAAATACCCTTTTAAGTATTCAAAAGGAGTCAAAATAGTCCTAGTTTTCAAAACGACCAGCGGGTCGTTACATCACCTACCACTTAAACAAACGTTCGTCCTCGAACGGAAAAAGAAAAGAGCTAACCTGAACGCTCAAAAAGATGAGGATATTTACTCCTCATGTCTGACTCTGTCTCCCATGTAGCCTCCTCTAGTGGACGATGCTTCCATTGAACCTTTACTGAAGCAATCTCCTTGGACCTTAGCTTCCGAATTTGCCTATCCAAAATAGTTATCGGCTCTTCCTCAAAAGTCAAATTCTGATCAAGTAACACTGAATCCCATTGAATCACATGATCACCACCCTGATGATACTTCTTAAGCATTGAAATATGAAATACAGGATGGACACCTGACAACCCAGGTGGCAAAGCCAACTGATATGCCACCTCACCAATACGCTCCACAATCTCGAAAGGACCAATGTACCTTGGACTCAACTTGCCCTTCTTTCCAAATCTCATCACACCCTTCATGGGTGAAACCTTAAGTAGAACCCTCTCTCCAACCATAAACTCTAAATCACGAACCTTCCTATCTGCGTAACTCTTTTGCCTGCTTTGAGCCATGAGAAGTCTATCTTGGATCAACTTGACCTTGTCCAAAGACTCCCTCAACAAATCTGTACCCCATGGTCTAACCTCAAATGCATCAAACCAGCCAATTGGAGATCGACATCTCCTACCATACAGAGCCTCAAATGGTGCCATCCCAATGCTCGAATGATAACTATTATTGTAAGCAAACTCCGCTAAAGGCAAGAACTGATCCCACTGACCACCAAAGTCAATCACACACGCCCGCAACATGTCCTCAAGAACCTGAATAGTCCGCTTAGACTGACCATCAGTCTGAGGGTGAAAGGTTGTACTAAGATCCACCCGAGTGCCCAACTCTTTCTGCATAGACCGCCAGAAATGAGACGTAAATTGGGTGCCACGATCTGAAATAATAGATATAGGAACCCCATGCAACCGAACTATCTCCCGAATATAAATCTTGGCTAACCTTTCTGAGTTATAGGTAGTCTGAACTGGTACAAAGTGTGCAGACTTAGTCAGTCGATCCACGATGACCCATATAGCATCAAACTTACCCAAGGTACGTGGCAACCCTACCACAAAGTCCATAGCAATGCGCTCCCACTTCCACTCAGGTATGGGCATCCTCTGAGTCATACCTCCAGGCTTTTGGTGTTCATACTTCACTTGCTGACAATTCAAACATCGAGATACAAAATCTACTATGTCCCTCTTCATACGACACCACCAATAGTGTTGCTTCAAGTCACGATACATCTTAGTAGCCCCCGGATGAATAGAGTACCTCGAACTATGAGCCTCCTCCATGATCAATCTAGTCAAATCACCTGTACGAGGAACACATATACGACCTTTAATCCTCAAAACTCCCTCACTATCAAGAATTGCAGCCTTGGCTTCTCCTTTTAAAACCTTGTCCCTAATCTTACATAAATCACCATCATCAAACTATTGAGCCCGAATCTGCTCCAACAAGGATGACCTAGCCTCCATATAAGCCAACACCTTACCAGATTCTGAAATATCAAGTCTCACAAAGCTATTGGCCAAGGATTGGACATCCCTAGCTAAAGGACGCTCGCCAACCTGTAACATGGCTAGACTACCCATACTTACCGCCTTCCGACTCAAGGCATCTGCTACAACATTTGCCTTGCCTGGATGATAAAGAATAGTCATATCGTAGTCTTTGAGCAATTCCAATCATCTCCTCTGCCTCAAATTGAGATCCCTCTGATTGAATATATACTGGAGACTACGATGATCCGTGAACACCTCACAATGCACACCATAAAGATAATGCCTCCAAATCTTTAATGCAAACACAACAGACGCCAACTCTAAATCATGAATCGGGTAGTTCTTCTCATGAACCTTTAACTGCCTCGAAGCATAAGCTATCACCCTTCCCTTCTGCATCAACACACAACCAAGACCAATCCGAGAAGCATCACAATATACAACAAAACCCTCTCCCTCCACGGGTAGGGTCAAAATCGGAGCAGTAGTCAATAAAGTCTTGAGCTTTTGGAAACTAACCTCACATTCGTCAGACCACTGAAAAGTCACCTCCTTCTGTGTCAATCTAGTTAATGGAGATGCAATGGATGAGAAACCCTCAACAAACCGTCGGTAATAACCTGCAAGGCCCAAGAAACTCCGAATCTCAGTAACTGAAGCAGGTCTGACCCAATCTCTAACCGCCTCAATCTTCTTAGGATCCACCATGATACCCTCCTTGGACACTACATGTCCCAAGAATGCTACCGAACTAAGCCAAAACTCACACTTTGAAAACATTGCATAAAGCTTCTTCTCCTTTAGAATCCCAAGAACAATCCTCAAATGATGCTCATGCTCCTCCTTAGTGCGTGAGTATATCAATATATCATCTATGAAGACAATAACAAAGGAATCTAAATACGGTCTGAACACTCCATTCATCAAGTCCATAAAAGCTGCTGGGGCATTAGTCAGTCCTAAAGACATCACCAAAAACTCGTAATGACCATAACGTGTTCGAAAAGCCGTCTTAGGGATATCCTCCGCCCTAACCTTCAGCTTATGATAGCCAGATCTCAAGTCAATTTTGGAGAAAACTGAAGCACCCTGCAACTGATCAAATAAATCATCAATACGAGGTATCGGATACTTATTTCTGATGGTTACCTTGTTCAACTGCCGATAGTCAATACACATACGCATAGATCCATCTTTCTTCTTCAGAAATAACACTGGAGCACCCCAAGGAGATACACTTGGTCTAATAAAACCTTTGCTCAACAAATCCTGCAATTGCTCCTTCAACTCTTTCAATTCAGCCGGTGCCATACGATAAGGAGGAATGGAAATAGGCCGAGTGCCTGGCTCCACGTCAATACAAAAATCAATATCACGATCTGGTGGAAGACCTGGCAAATCGGTCGGGAATACCTCTGAAAATTCACTCACCACTGGAATAGACTCAAGCATAGGAGTCTCAACACTAGTATCTCGAATGTGTGCCAAGTAAGCTAAACATCCTCTCTGTACCAACTGACGAGCCTTAAGGAATGATATCACACCCTTAGAAGGATGACTAAGAGTACCTCTCCATTCTACTATAGGAATTCCAGGCATAGCTAAAGTGATGGTCTTGGCATGACAATTTAAAATTGCGTGGTAAGAAGATAACCAATCCATACCAAGAATCACATCAAAATCTATCATTTCTAAGACCTTTAAATCTGCATGAGTGTCATACCCCACCAAAGTAACAGTACATAAACGATACACCCGATCTACAACTACAGAATCCCCGACAGGAGTAGAAACACGTATCGGCAAATCAAGAGACTCACACAATATATCCAGACTAGGAGCAAAATATGTGGACACATAAGAATAAGTAGAGCCTGGATCAAATAATACAGTAGCTGGTCGATGACAAACCGGAATAATACCTGTGATAACAGCATCTGAGGCTTCAGCCTCTGGCCTACCTGGAAAAGCATAACAGTGAGAATGACCTCCATCAGATTGTGAACCTCCACGACCACCACCTCGACCAGAAGGAGAACCACCTCTACCTGAATGAGAACCACCTCTACCATTCTGTGCACCACCCCTAGCTGGAGGTTGTGCAGCCCTGGAAGTCGAAGCCTGAGAACCCTGATGTAAGCCACCACGTCTGGTCCTAGGGCAGTCTCTCACAAAGTGTCCCATATCACCACACTCAAATCATCCCCTACGAGACGCAGGCTGATGAGAGGAACCTGAATGACCAGAATGCCCTCCACGAACTACAGGTCTAGAAGATGAACCCTGCGAAGTATGCACCGAGCTCGAAGAGTTATGCCCAGCGTAACCAGCCTCAGACGCTGGTATAGCAGCATGAATGGGTCTGCTGGACTGAGGGTGATAACCTCTGCCCAAGTAACCCCGACTCCTAGGCGGAGCACCACCATAATCACCTGAATAACGAGTCCTCTTGCCCTCTCGCTGCTCAAATCCCTCACGCCGAATCATCTCCAACTCCTTAGCAGCATCTACCACTTTCTGGAATGGAACACCAGAAGCAGCAACCTGAGAAACTCCTAGACGAATTGGAATAATCAACCCCTTAACAAACCTCCTCACTCTCTCAGCCTCTGTGGGAAGTATCATCGAAGCATGCCTAGCCAAGGCATGAAATTTTCCCTCATACTCTGCAACTGACATACCATTTTGCTGCAAACCCTCAAACTCGGCCCTCTTGCGCTCCCTCTCACTGCGTGGAACAAATTTGGATAGAAATACCTGAGTAAACTGAGTCCAGGATAGTGGATGGGATCCAGCTGGCCTACTAGTAATATAATCCCTCCACCACTGCTTAGCAGAGCCAGTCATCTGAAACGCTGTGTAGTCAACTCCATGAGACTCCACTAATCCAAGATTATGCAACCTCTCATGACAACTAACTATGAATTCATATGCATCGTCAGCTAAGTCACCAGTATAAGTAGGATGATTCATTAATCTGAACCTCCCAAACATCTTTTGCTCATCAATAGTCATAGAAGGTCTATTCACCAAATGTGATGTCATATCTGGGAACTCCATACTATCCAAACGAGGAGCTACAGCGGCAGCTGGCTGAGCCCTGGGAGTCTGAGAATCTGGAGCAACTATCGGGTCTGGAGTTTGACCTTCAACACGGGTCTGTGAGCCATCAGAGGTGACAGACAAAGCTCCTGCCTGGGCCATCCCCTCTAAGATTCCTAACATACGAGCCAAGGTATCTTGAAGCACCGGGGGGATAATAGTACTGGGTGGATCCTGAGCTGGCCCATCCCCCTTGACACGATCTTGCACCTCCCCATGAATAACCTTTGCATCAGGAGGTACAGTCCTATTACGACCCTGGGTAGCTATTGGTACTTGACCATCCACAGGAGCTGCCACACGGCCCCTACCCCGACCTCGAGCTCGTCCCCTACCTCTACCTCGGATAGTGTTCCCAGAAGCAGGCGCAGGAATAGGATCCTGACCACCACTTGCCGATGTACGTTTCCTCGCCATCTGAGAGAGAATGAGATATCAAGATTAGAATTTCTACAAGGTCAAGTGTGCACGATAATGAATAAAAGAACAGAATATTTCCTAAATGTCCCATAGCCTCTCGAAGATAGGTATGGACGTCTTCATACCGATCCGCAAGACTCTACTAGACATTGCTCTTGTACTCTTGAGACCGATGAACCTAGCGCTCTGATACCAAATTTGTCATGACCCAAATTTTCAAGTCGTGATGGCACCTATGTTCCCAACCAATAGGTAAGCCAACCCAACATATCAACCCAACTAAATCAACAAATGAGTAAAAAGACTAACACTTAGCAAGAATCTCCAACATTGGGTTCCTTATAAGTACGAAATGCGGAAGATAAAATATATCACCCCAAGAATTGGTGTCTTAAGTACAAGAGCTTCTAGAATACGATGCAAGTCTGAAACTAAAATGACAAATCTAACTTAAGGGATATCCTGTCTGAATACTGAATAACAGAATACGTAAAGATAGAGGGAGGTGTGGGCCACGGAACAGCCAAGCAGCTCACCACAACTCCAAGAACTTCAAGCCGGACTCAATTTGCTCCACGAGATGTGCTCCTACTCGGAATCGAATCTGCACCACAAAGAGTGCAACAAGCGTAGTATGAGTACGAAACCACGTGTACCCAGTATGTCTCATTGACCGACAACGAAGAAGTAGTGACGGGAGTTATATAAGAAAATAAATTCTTAGATTGTACAAGTATATATATATATATATATATATTACACTTACTATTTTAGTTTCATCAATAAAGGAAATCAACATTTAATATTTTCCAAACACCAAACGAAACATATAGTCATCAAGAATGAATGATGGGATGAAATGCAATGCAATATGATGCCATGTAATGATATGTCTCAGAATACCCAGTACTCACTCAACCGTATATACATGATACTCCTCGGAAATACATCGAGAGTTCATGACCCATGGGGGACTCGCGAGGTCCATATACCGACACGGACGATCTCCACGTGTCTGTGCGGACGATCTCAACGCACTATCATAATATCAAACAATTTTCGCACGGACGGTCTCCACGTGCCCAAATTACAATCTTAACATCTCACCATCCCCAGCACGGACGATCTCCACGTGCCCAACTTATACTCAGTCTCATGTCTATGCATGTGCACAATATTATTTCAATAGAGGGGATGATGATGCATCTCAATCAATCAATATGAACATAATACATAACCACCTCAATTATCACAACTATACGGGTGAAATAAATAAAACACAATCACACAAGGAATTCAATTCAATAATATATCAGCTAATGCCCATATGCTTTGGCATTCTCAAATTTCAATCCACATTCTATAATAGTCATTTTCCTTTTTATAACACCGGTATTCGTACCAATGCCCGTCACACCATTGATACGAGACCACCATCCTTCCCCCTTACCCCTTTGTCTATTTTCATTTTTAATCTTTAATTAGGAAAACGTCCTTCAACAAGTCTAAAAAGTCTTAACATACCTCAGTGCCGAACTCGTGCCACGAAACCTCAAGGTAGTTCCTTCCCTTTTGGCAAAATTTCGGAACGCTCACGATCTACCAATGATGCAATTATTCGTAAGTAAGCGAGTTTGTATCAAATCATTATATGTCTATCGTAGACCCTAAAACTCACTCATATTTCTAATCTAGCTCCAAGCCTTGATAAAATTTGTATGCCAAATTTATCATATTTGCTAAATTTCAAGTCAAGAATTTAACTTTAACCTCTCCAAATACCCTAGAATTCAATGTTAAATCATATAATATACATCTAATAATTAATTGTCTATCTCAATATATCAAAAACTATTATCTTAATTTGATAAAATAAGTACAAATAATAATCAATTAAGAGAACCAAAGAATACCGTAGTGTCGTAATCACATTCTTTCTTTTCTTCAAACGGTCAATTTGCCTAACTTTTTAATAAATTATACATATAAATGCATAATGTGTCCAATGTTTAAGAATTCATTGGCATCATTACCTCAATTTATCCTATGCCTTTTTGATATTTAATACAATATGCACTCCAGCAACTACCATAGGCTTAATCACCTCTAACACTTATTTTATTAAATTATTTCAAGTGCACCACATCATTATATATAAACCTTATTGAATCTGGATTGTTTACCTGGAAATCAATGCCGCCGTAGCAGTTGTTCCGCTCGTCTCCAAGAGGTGGTTTTTAACTTTATTTCAATATTCTAAAATAACCTACTAATATATTTAATTATATGAGTCAAATTTTTAAGGAGTATTTATACATATGCCCATTTTAACTATTTCTATGTAAATTATTTAATAAATTCTCATCAACTAGATACTCGTAGTTATCGAATAGTTTAAAAATACCCTTTTAAGTATTCAAAAGGAGTCAAAATAGTCCTAGTTTTCAAAACGACCAGCGAGTCGTTACATTTATCTTTCCTTTTTGGACTTTTTGTCACCTCTCAATAAACTTTCTAAATATATGCATTAATAAATGTTTGACACACTATAAACAATATATATATATATATATATATATATATATATATATATATATATACACACACACATATTGGTCATTTAAAAAAATAAGTCTAAATCCTTAGCCACATTATATGAACAACAATGGTAAAACAAGTAACCTTATGCTTGGAAGTTTGATAAGGTATAATATAGTTCATTCATTAAAATAAAACCGAGTTTGGATATACTAAGTTATTATACATCATTATGAAGAACTGTCTGATAAGACGTAAATGCTCTTAAGTATTAACATCATTATGAAGAACTGTCTGAAGACGTAAATGCTCTTAAGTATAAAAATGTTCATATATTTTGATTTTCAAACAGAATAGCATTTACATTTTCAGCAGCTAGATTTCTAAGATTTGTAACATGTAGGTCAGATGTAGTAATAATGAGGTACAAATAAAAAAATAATAGGTAAGTTTTGTTATCTCCGATATTTAAATTAGCAAACCAAAAATAATGAAATAACATTAAAATTAACAAATTGAAGACCGAAATAGAACGAGCATATAAAACATTGTTAGATGTCAAGTTGAATATAGACATAACAGGAAGACAAGAAAATATCAGAATGTAAGAGTTAATTGACATGAAAATAATTAAGCCACAAGTGTAGTGATGAGTTACAAATAAAAGGGATAAGAAGGTGTTTAAGTACCTCTAGTTAGAATCTTGTCAAGCATCCACTCTTCATTAATAGTCCGATTTAGATATTCAATAACTCCTTTTAGACTTAGGGGATTTAAGAAGGCCTTGGACAAAAGAGGAATTTTATAATAGAGGTAAATTTTAAGGATCAACAATTTGATAGAATAATAACCATTAGAAATCTATAAGTGATAGAAAAATAGTACTTTATAGAGAACATAAATTACCTTGAGGAATGTTAAGAAACTATCCTAAAAAGATAAAATTAAGCATGTCCCCAAGATGCAACAAGTTTGTCAAATAAATTTCACTTCTCAAGAAATAAATTTCACATCCCAATGTTTGACATCCACGTGGCTAAATTCCGTCAGAGCCCAGGCACAACAAAACTTTCTATTCTCGTTGAGACACAGTGAAGGGAAAATGTGATAAATATTTAAGCTAGCACCATAAAGAAAAGAAAGCTACAAATTTAACATATCTGTATGTTAGGGAAAAAATCTCTCTATTAACAAAAGTTTCTAACACAACATTGTGAATACTGTCATATTTACGTGAGAAGAGTAATCTTAAATTTATAGAGTCCCAATCTTTTCCTCCAACGAAGGAATATTCCAAATCTAAAAGAAATTAGATATTCCTTTAAAGAAAAATTAAAGCATTTAAGGTAATACTTTGATTTAACTTCAAAAGAAAAATAAACTTCAAATAAGGTAATAAGATAAGGGGAAACTCTAATAGGATCTTGGACTATAATATCTCCTCTACACCCTAAACCCTGATGCTAGGCACGCGATGCTAAGTAATACAATACCACGTTAAGGAAATTTTTAATTGATTGTTGATGTTATTTGTATATTGATCATACTAGTATAAAAGGTTTTTATAATTTGGCATAACGTGTATGTTCTAATAAAGGTTTATATATGTAAAAATAAAAATCAATATAAACAACACTTACACCTAAATACCGTGCAAATTAGGGTAAATTTTTTACAGGCATTTAAGTATCTTATTGGACAAAAGATTCCTAAAACTTAATCATAACTAATATAGATATTGTGATAGTGTCACAATATCATGTTAGCAATAGAATATTAAAAAATGACAAAATATACATGATATGTTTTCTTGTAAATAATGGACAAAAGATTAGGAAATCTCATCAAACAAAGAATTTCAATTTATCGAGGACAAATAATGAGTAAATAAGGAAGAATTTTTTTTTATTCAAGTTATAATTCCATTAAAAAAGCTCATAGTGAGAGACACTAACTATCATTAGTGGAGTCTTGAGAGAGACTCTAATTAACTATAAATAGAAAGCCGAAAAAATAATTTGGATGGCTAAACTAACTTTCCGAAATGTTAATATATCGTTCTTCATGACCCCTCTTTCCCATAGACACAACTTCTGCAGGATCGTCACTCATTCTCTCACTATTAATTATTCATCACAAAATTGCGTAGTTAAGGTCGAATTCATTCTGTTTGATCCTTCTTTCTAAGAGATAGATTTGAAGCTCCGACAACAATCATTCATGATCAGTAAAGAAACCATAATACTTTAAAACAAGTTCGGAAAGTTCAACACATATTAACCATTGAGTTGGTGAGCATAGTTTTAGCTCATTAGCAAGAAAACCCATTAGAATTTTCTGAAACTAGAAAGTTTAATAGTACACTAATTTCAACAATGCATCTCCACTGCCTTAAGAACTATTCAAGAAAAACTAAGCAAAATCAATGCATTCTGAGTTTGTCATTCCAAGTATATTATGTCTTCAATACTACAATACATATGAAAATAGATAGAGATAGTCAGTTTAAGTACAATACTACAAAAACTTCAACTATTGCATCTTAGTTTATATGAATCCTCTCAAACCATGTTTCTCAATTAAAATTTATCTTATGTAACATATTTTGAGTATAATAAACTATACATATATGAGGAAAGAGCAGACCTTATAACACAATTTTAGAAACCTCAATCTATAGTAACATTGAATGTGAAGCTTGTTCCTCGCGTAGACTTCATTAGCAGGCACGATAAAAGTTCTTGTTTTTACCTTTTCAGGAACCACTTCTACCTCTTTACATTAACTGTTGGTAAAAGAAACACATCCCAAAAGAGTAACATTTTGGCACACTTAAAAGAAACTCAGTATGAAAAAGTACAACTAGAGCTTCAACTCATTCTCTATTCAAAACCTCATTTTTATGTACTTCATACATTGATGCAGAAGAAAACTTTGTAATAAAGGAAATATCTAAGAAATATCACCCACCAGCCACTATAAGCACCCACCAGCCACTATAAGATCCTATTATTGAAAATTTTTAACTAGGGTCCTCAAATTTGTGGAGTGTACATATGTAAAATTTAACTCAAGAATGTCATCATGTGTTATATAAGGGAACTTAGACATTAATAGAGGCACGAATACCAATGAACCAAATCTTTTTCATGAAAATCAAAACACGAAACAATGAATATATCCATCTCTTTTTTTTCACTGTTGAATTTCTAAAACATAAAAGTAAATATTACATCATTTTGCAACATGTCTCATGTCTTCACAGGTCGGCCAATTAATCTCTAAACATTGAAAAATAAACATTGACGCAACCCAAACAAAATCGTATCAACATCAAGGGTTTCAAAAATATTTTTCTTTCTCTTCAAATAATCACATGTGGATTGACACATATTTTTAATGTATACCATCCAAAAAGAGTATAAGAACGGTAGTATAATTTGAAGATATTAATTATTCAAAGTAATATTTAGCTAACTTCTATAGTGTCATGTTCCGAGCCTACACCATGGCCGTGACCGGCACACAATGACCATTGGTGACGTTGAGCAGACCCTTGGCCTAACTTAACTCAGCGGAAGACATAACTTGATAGTCAAACAAGTAATCTTTATCATAAATAACATAGATTAATGTCTTGTAAAAAATGACACTTAAGTCTCCAAACAGAATATCTGAATGTATGATAACGAGAGACTCAAATATGTCTGACTATCTGTCTATGAAGCCTCTATAATACTAAGATGAATGTTGAGACAGGCCCACAATATTCTAATAAAGAAAAAAACTGAAAACATTTAAAATATTCCTCCAAAATGCAAGGAGGTTCACCATAGACTCTGGATGCTCAAATTGGATCAACAAAGTGCTGGATGCTGATCCTAGTTATCTGCGTCAAAATCATAAGATGATGCAGGCAAACTGACATCAGTACATTGATTGTACGACTATGCGAGTTGGAATGTTAACAATAACTTAAGGCTTGAGAGGATTTGTAAAAGAACTTACCTTGACTCTGTTCAACTCATGAAATAATAACTCAATAAAGTAGTAAAGATAATACAATAACAAACTCAAATTTTCTTATAATGAAAGTAATATAGTTTCTATGTGAGATTCTCTTACCGACAGCCACCAATATGAGCCTAAGTGGTGATACATCATCTTGACCACGCTGCCAGAACTGTCTATGATTTGGCATCACATAGAACTCCTTAACATAGTGGATACACTAGCTTATCTTATGTGATCATCAAAAAAGTATGACCCATTAATACCCATGATGGATACATGATTTACATGGAGACTTGAGTTAATGTGAACTCATATCCCCACATCCGTTCTCAATACTACTCCCAAAATATATTTTAGTTCATGCTTTTAAGAGAAATTTCTTTCTTTGGGTTGAGATAATTGTTGGGTATGTATCAAGAATTGATGGGTAATAGAGAGAAGGAGAATAATTTGAAAATAGGAGAGTTTAAATACATAAACATGCGTATTAATTGTTAAAATGGTTTGAAAGAGGGAACCCCCTCGCGTCGTCGTCGCTCGCTTCGGCTTCAGCTTCGGCTTTGGCTTTCGCTTTGGCAAATGATTGATCGAGATTTTAATTATTTATTTAATTAATTAAGTGGGAAAATAATATTTTCAATTAATTAGTTGATAACAGAAGTTAACCGAAATGTTTTTAACTTTTAGTTAACCCCACCCAACTCGGATCCCCGTGCATGACCGTTTTATTTTTCGGTTTTATTTAAAATTCACTCCAGGACTGTTCTGAAAGGTTGCAACTTTCACGAACAGTCAATACCATTTTAAAGTTTGCAACCTTTCATCAATGGTCGTGTCAATTCTGAAAGGGTTACAACCTTTCAGAACATATTCTTATTGCCTATAAATACCACTTAGTCTTCAGAATATTTTCCAATGAATTTTCTGATCTTCCTTCTTCTTCTAAAAACTTTTTTCTTCATGTACTTTCCTCTTGTTGATTGATTCGCTGATAGTAGAGTTTTTTGGTATCTACACTCTACTGATTAAGATCATTTTACCCTGGGAGGTTATATTCCAAATCAAACTTTAGATAGTAGAGGGGAATAAATTCCTTAATGGGACACTGTGTGTTCAGTGGACTTGATCTTCTTCCAAACTAAAACATTGTTTCAGTTTCTAGTACGTTTTATTTTCTGACATAAAATATTTGTTCATCTTGCTTAATGATTCGATAAATTTCAGTTACTTCGTGTTTCTGAATTATTTTGTTACAATTAGTAATTTCTGATTTTGATAACACATAGTGACAAACAATAATTGCTCAACACTTTACCTTTAAAAATCTCTTGGAATCAGTGTTCCCTTTTCATGCTCGAAGATCTTTTCGAAAATTTTAGTTTCCTCTTAACCTAAATGTAGGAACATTTATAAACATTTTAGAGAATACTTAGTTCTCTTATAACTTTTGAGAAATGAACTCAACTCTTAGTAAATACTAAGTTTCTTTATATTGCTTGCTTCAACTCTTTATCTTTTACTTAAATCGAAACTTGAGCCTTAAAACGAAGTTAAATCGTTTAAATAAGACTCTCGGAGACTTCAAGAAACTACACTTTTTAAATAAGACTCTTGTAGCCTTCAAGAAACTTAACTTTGACATACTTATTAACCTTTTAAACTTAACTATTCACTTTTTAGACCTTGATCTTAAATTTCCTTGAATTGGATTATGGATTCAAGGTTATGATTTGAGTTTTTTGACGATTTCTAGGTGTTTAGAAATTATTTGGGGTAATTAGAATAATTGTAAGGTGTTAACATACCATAGAAGGACATAAAATGCCTAAACTACGAACAGGGCATAAAATGCAGATCCGAGCGCGCCGCACCTGCCTCAACTGACTGAGGCCATTTCCTGGCATATAGGTGGTTATCCGCACCAGGCCTCATTGTCAGACGCCAGTTTTTGGTGCACTACAGGGCGACGTGCGTGGCCTCCCCAGGTGCGTCTGACGGACTTTTCAACTCATTTTTCAATTTCTAAACTGTCAAATCCTCCCTAATTCTTTCACCAAATACTTGGGAATATTAATAACCTAAATACTTATTGAAATCAACTCACAAACTATCAAGAGAAACAAGAATAAACCCACGATCGGCAGCCAATAATTCAATGAACAAGATTCAATATTTTTATTTAAGAACTTCAACCGTTAATATGAAATAAACTCATAGATTTGCCAAATTGAAACAAATTGGTATGTGAGTGAACTAATTCAATACAAAATATCTCACATACCATATTTAGGATCACCTGTGACGAATTCCACTTCGATCATCTTGGCGTTCTTGACGAATTCTTGATCCTTTTCTCCCTTTTTCCTTATTATCTTTTCTCTACTCCAAGCCCTAAAAATAAATAACCATTCTATTCTAAATTCCAACTTATTTTAGCCTTAAATAAACCCTTAAATCGAATTAGAAAATAGATGGGTGAAAAGACAAGATTTCCCTTACAAAAGTTCGTAATTGGACTTTTCTTACTTCAATAACCCAACTTCCGAAGGCCATATCTCCTTCATAAGATATTGAAATCTTGAGAAATTGAGTTTCATTGGAAATTTATTTCCAACCATATAAAGAACTGACTCTAACTCCTTGTGAGCAAGAAGTTATGACCTTTTGAAAATGACCGAAATTCACCTTTTCTCAACTTGGTTAAGTATTCCTGATTTTCCCTTTTATTTCAAAAATGATTATTAATAGTGTCACAACCCCAGTCTATACTCTGGACGTAGCCGTCACTCGAAGACCATTATTGGTCCCCAAGCGAACCCTCATCCTGACTCATTACAAGCGGAGACTAACTTAAGCATACAAAAGCTTAAAATTGAAATGAACAACTTTCAATAAAAATAATATATTCAACTAGCCATAAAATAGGAAACTTTAGTCTTTAAAACATTTAATAATATAAATTATTAGTACAGACTCATCAATTATATTGCCTATCTATCAAGATAGAAGTCGGGAAAAGAACCACGACATCTTGACTAAATTCAAAAAAGTAAATGAAATCCGTCGGAAGCAAAGAGACTCACCATGGTAAACTCGAATCTCGAATGTATCAACGAAGCTCTTGTTTATGATCCTAAATACATGTGTCTACATCATGAGAAGATGCAAGCCAATTGGCTCAGTACGTGGAATGTACGAGTATGTAAGGGGAAATCTAAATCATAATACATATGCTTGAACTTTACTCTCCAAATTTCAGATTTTTGCTAATTAGAATTTATTATGGTTGGAAATCTTGGTACTTATTCTAGTGTAATGACCTTACTACTTAAGAAATTTTAAATCCTTAGTAAAATCTCACTCATTACGATGAACAATTCGAGTGTTAGTTTGAAATATTGTCTGGGGTGTTACATTTAGTTTCTTAGCTTATTCTTGGGTATTACGAGTTGTGAGTTGTTACATAAAGCTTGCACATCTAAGCTTCAAACTGATTCATGTGCAATTAGAAAACATTATTCGAAGTAAACCAGTATTAAATGGGTGAATTAGACTGAATTTAAAGCCCTATGAAAAAATAAAACATAACCTTTATTTTCAATGACCTTGAATATTTTTTAAAACCTCATCATATTGATATACATCGCTTGGCTGAAGAAAATTTTTGAAGAAGCAAAACTTATTCATCAACATTATGAATGTCACAATTCATAGAAGCAAACGCATCAAAATTAAAAAATGAAACAACGAACATCTGAAATTTCATTAGACACAAATTACAACGAGAAATATTTATTTTATATTATCATTGTTTTTTGATTGGGAGTGTAAATGCCAAATATAACAAGTAAAAGTTAATGGACGAAGTAAAACACACATATGAATTAAACCCTAGATAGGCCGGGGCTGATCGAGTTTTGGCCTTTACGCTCGTGTGGGGATTCTAACATTCGTGATGATAGTTTGGGTTAATTGGATTCGATCATGAGGACTCGACTGAAACTATGAAGATCAGTTGTAGCTACTAGTCTGAGTTATGTATAGATGTTTTAATGTTTGAGTTTGAGCAGGTTAGGGAAGTTTAGGATTGATCCTCTCCATAACTTTGGATAAGGTTTAGTCTACAATGTTGTGGAGCACACATAGATTCATACTCACACTTATTTATTTCTTTACCTTTTTATGCAGATTTGGATCCAAGTACTTTGATCTGTGATCGATAATGGTGTAAAGATAATTCCACTCAAGATTCTGATATTGTTGGTTGGTTGATCGGCATACTTCTTGGATGTCTTCTCTGCTCTTACTATAGGTGGATTTCCCCCCTTTGGATGATTTTGAGACTTATTGAGCTCTACTCAAATTTGAATAGGCATTTACTAGTTTTGGATATTTTTGTATGGACTTTCCACATTTTTAAAATGTTTTTTAAAAGGATTTGCTTATTGCCTCAAACATTTTTCCTTTCATATATTTATGTTTCGTATTTGGGATGGCTTACCTTTTTGCGTTGTTGAGCGAGGCTTCATCAGTTTCCTTATTTTGGGTCATGAAATTTGGCGTCAAAACACAAAGTTCATTACTGTCACAAGTACAAGAAGTGACTTGTAAAGTCCTACAAATCGTTGCCGAGATGTCTTTTATCTATCTTTAATAGTTTATTGGACTTTAGGAGAATTCCATTCTTTCTTTCTTATTGTGCGTACTTGATTCCATTGGTTACTAAGAATTCCTTTTTGTACTCTCTCTTATATGTTGAGGATATGTGCTGCCATGGCTAGAGATCACTAGATGTAATGACTTTGAATGTCATTTTGGGAAATTGTTAGAAAATTACAATTTTACCCCTTTCGATAGTTTCCAGGAGTCATGTTTGATCGGTTTATGAAGTCGTTTTTGAAATTTTATTGAAAACCCGTGATTCTTTTTGGAAGTTTCAAAGGTTTGGAGAGTTAAAGTTGTCAAAAGTGGGTTTTGTGATAATTGAAGCTATGAGTATCGAAATGAAATTCCATCATTACTATAAGCTCTACAATATGAAATTTGGTCTAACTGTGTTGTCATTATCTGTTTTGGAGTTATTACATGGATTTGAGCATTTAAGTGAGCATGACTTTAGCGACTAGGGACTCACAGAAGCAAGTCCCAGCTCTTGTTGACCTGTCTCTTTTAGAAACTTTGGTAATCGCTTAAGCAACACCTGTATGGTCTTAAAAATGACTGGGATTAATTTTGTTGCTTAACTTGTTCCTATGATTTCTCCTTCGATATAGCTTCGAATAGGGTGGTTTAAAGTGGTTGTTCAGTAAGCTTGGGACTACACATTTTAGTTACTGGGGAGCATGGTGAACTCTTAGTTTGAGGTAAAAATTGTGTTTTGTGGGCTTCCATGGATTTTTCTTCTGTTTTTTGTGACGTATTTGCATTTTCTAAATTCAAGTTGTTTTGAGCTCTGAATTGTGTTCCATTAGAGGACAAAAGTTTAGGGTACTGAATTGGACCCTTTTACGAAGTCATTTTTGGAAATTCCAGTGTGGGTCTAACGCTTCCCATCTGGATTCTAAAATTGGTTCGTCTTTGTTTTATCTGTTTTTGGTGTCTTCACAACCGTTTTAACAATGTGATACTATTTTTGGTAGTGTGACAACATTTTGAGGCCATTCAAAAAGGAAAAGCTCCAAATATTTTATCTAGAACACGAAAGGTCACCCTTAATGTAGGCTCCAACTTTCCTTATCCTAGATTGATCTTGAATGTGTAAATTCATGTTGATTTTAGTGAATTAGGGGCATGTACCTAGTTATTCAGTATTTCTCACGATTAGGAGCATTCTAGTTAGGGTGATGTGATAATCCTTATCTTGTGGTTTGTCTAGTTTGTGTTGTTTTTGTTGTTGTTTTTGTATATTTACAATGCTTTGTAATTGTTCTAGGATTAGAAAAGGGCTTGCCATAGACTTGTGAAATGTGTAGCTTTTTTGGCCTTTTTTAATATTCGAGTTGATTCAGATGACTTAGCTACTTTTCGATTGGTGAGGAAGACATTAGTCTCACCTGATGAGTCTTAGTTTAGGCGTCTGCCCATATTTGATGACCTTTTATCCTTCTTCTCTCATTCTATAGACTCGTTGCAATATTTCAGGTTCATGCTTTATTGGATAATTTTTTATTTGAGTTTGTTTGATCTTGGATCTTTTTTTAGATTAATTCGGAGTGGACGTCATTCAAAATTGGCATTGCTCGTGGTTGTTATGAGGTTCTTCAATGATCTTGCTGATGCCCCTTGTCTTACTTTTGCTAGCTAGATGGGTGCCTCTAGGAGTTAACTGTTTGGTTGGGCGGCCCTTGGGTTTACTCTTGCTAGCTGGGAATGTGCCCCTTGGATTCTAGTGTCTTGATGGAGCATCCTTATCATTATTTTATAACATTTAGAGGCCCATATTATTCTTCTTGGATCTGGACTCAGCGTACTTCTTTCTTAGTATTACCTATTTTGTGTACATGTCGGACTTATGAGATATGTTCAGGATATTTTTTGTACCTTCTGGGCTTATGGTCAGTAGGTTTCGTTTAGATGTACACAGTTCTTTATAGTTTTTTACGCTTGTGTACTTTGCTTTGAATTCCTCTTTCATCTCTATTTGTTTTTAGATTCCATCTTTTAATATTGTCGTTACCTTTCTAACTCTGTCGACCTATAATTCTGATTGAGTACCTATGTATTTGGTACTCATGCTGCACACTTCATCTATTGGTGGAGATTATTTGACCTTTTGCAACCGTTTATTAGAGGTGAGGGTGAGCACTTGGTGTCCTAGACTTTCTTGTATCCTTCTATATTTTCTATAGATAGTCCTTTGTTTTTTAAGACAAGCTTGTAGTTTGGTCCACTTTTGAGAGTTGTAATATTTTGTTAAAACAACTGTGTATTTGTGATTTCCAGGTTATAGAAGAATCTTATGTATATTATTTTGGCTTGCTTCCGCCTATAGTCTTGTCCTTTTGGTAAATTGTTGCTTTTTTTTACGCTTATCTCATTACTTGTTATTTTGGGTTATCGGTTGGATTACATACTATTGGGTTATCATAGGTGTCATCATGGCTCAAGAGTTTGGGTTGAGATATATGCCCCACAAGTTGTTAAGGGATTTGATGGACAAGAGGTAGCTTGCACTTCTTGTTATTTTATTGTTAGCTCATTTAAGAAGGTAGAGGATCTTCAAGGAGGGGTTTTCATCCTTGCTATAGAAGAATGTTCTTGAAGCTATTCAAGCGTCCCGGGGAAGTTATTTTGATCAAGGATCCTAGAGCTTGGGTCAGACTTTTCAGGGTTGTTGTTAGAGGTTTTAAGGTCATGGTAACCATTTAGTATATTCAAATTCTTCTTAGTAGTTCCTAGACTGAGTCTGGACAAATCAATAGAGATTTCTCCAAGTTTAGAGCGGTATGCCGACATCAATAGTGTTTTAGAAAGCGGTCACTTCATCTCTATTTTTAGAAGAAAAAGGAGTAAAATTTTCAAATTCAACTTGGGAAAATAATCATAAAAAACATTAAAATCGTAAAAATATATATTTTTTATTTTTTGAAAAATGAATAAAACTTATTTCTTTTTGCCACATTTGCATTAGCTGGTCTTGATTCATTCAATTCATATTTGACCACAATAAGACTATTACCGAATCTAGGAATTCTTCTTGTTTTCTCCCATGCATTGTCCTCAATTAAATTAAATTTCTTATTTCTCGAGTTATCTCGGTATATTGTCCATATGTGAATCATCTCACATAAATTTCTTTGAAAATTTCAATATTCTATCGGTAAAGCGATATTGTGAAATCTAAAGAGCATATCATCCTTACTCATTGTGTATAAGAGTTCATTGGCAGCATCAACAAATTCAATTCCATATTATTCTCAAATTGAGAATGGGATACACTCTTCTAGAACAAAATTATCGCATCATATCAAACATAATATACCGCTATACTAAAAGTGGGAACAAAAGTCAAAAAGTTCAATAACTAAACCACCCTTGATGGATTTCTTTTTTATTCTTCATAAACAAAACTAAGAGGTAGTAAAAAATAAAAAAGAAAAAAGAAAACAGTTATAATGAAGAGGAAATATAAAAACTTGCATTTCCTTCATATTTATATATATATATATATATATATATATATATATATATATATATATATATATATATATATATATATATATATATATATATATATATATATATATATATAAATCAATCCATCAGCAGGATCATACAAGACATAAACATTTGTTATCCAACAAAGAAATAATTATATTGAATGGGCGTTCATCAATTTTAGCTTGAAATTTTAAACAAATTTTTGTTAAGAATTTACAACATCAATATAATTTATATCGTATATACTAAACAAAGCTGTACAAAGATTACAGAAAAGTCATGTTGTCCTACACAAATCTGTATACTAATTCTCGACCACTGCTAATATAAGTTTTCAAAAGGAATTTATGTGCTTCACTTTTCAATAATCTGCTTTACCTTCTTTAATGGCTTTAGCGAATAGCCCACCATGAAATCTGATGTACTGGAGACTGGCTAGAGCAGAGGTCGAGTCAAAGTTGATGATACATTAGATTTTAGGGCGAGCTTTTCTTTCCAGCTCGTGTTGGATTCACACGATCATGGAATGATGTCCTTATTTCGGGCATAGACTATTCTACTTATTTAATTTGATTTATTTATTACTTTAAACTTGGAGAATAGAGAATAGATGTCCTTGATATGATGAATTTTAGCTTTTCAGATAATATGTAATAGACTCTTGAGGTTTTTCTTATTTTTACTATAATAAGTTTTGATCTTCCAGATTATGGTTGTTTTCCGTAAGTTGAACAATTGATATAAGTTGCGGTTGAACTCATTGGTTCGCCCACCTAGGAGATTAAGTGTGTGTGTCACTGATGAATCATTTTTTTGAATTTTGACAAACTTGGTATTAGAGTTTTAGGTTCAGTGATCTCATCATACAAGGACAAGTCTAGTAGAGTCTTGTGAACTGTACGAGAACACTTTTTCTTTTGTGCGAGAAGGTATAAGACTTTTGGAAAATTCATTTCTTTCTTTGTCTCATACAATTAATTGAATCCAATTGGTAACTAGATGATATAAGTTGGAATCTAACCTTCTACACTCTATTTCATAGATGGCTAGAAGTAGAGCGACAATTGTGGCAACACCAACACCAACAAGGTGTGTTTGAGCCAACTATTGGGGATACACCCCTAGGAGGAGCAATGGTGAGAGTTCGTGGTAGAGGTCGCGGGAGAAGGTCCACTTGAGGAAGAGGATAAGAAACTTGTCCAATTAGAGATATAGCAGTGATCCCTCCAACGGCTGACGAGGTAGCGAGAGAGGATAATGAGAGGGAGGATGAGCAAATTCAAGAGAAAGAAGCACCACCCCAGCGTACTCCAGAGATGATCAACCAGGTTCTCACTTTTTCTAAGCGGGTTATCCAATCTAGGCCATCCATCCAAGCATTTTTCTGCACCAGTAACTCAAGTTGAAGGAGTACAATATACAACTATTGTGTCTCGCAACAAAGGATGCGTCATTGGAAACATGCATGTTTCCTCGATTGACTATAGAGCCTATATGACTATTGACCACCATGATCTCTTTATTACTTTCTTAAATCTAGAACCTCCAGTCTTCAAGGGTACTGAATCTGAAGATTCTTATGACTTCCTTTTGGATTGTTACAAGCTGATTCATAAATGGACATAGTGGAGCAATTCAGTGTTGAATTTGTGAGCTACGAATTTCAAGGGGATACCAAAATGTGGTGGCGGTTTCATGTTGTGTGTTGACCATAAATGGCACCACCTATGACTTGAAAAACATTTTCTATATTCTTCAAGGAGAAGTATATACTCAGACTTTGAGGGACATGAGATGAGATAAGTTCCTGAACGTGGAGCAAGGAAAGATGTCGGTTGCAGCCAATGAGGCCAAATTTCATGCATTATTCAGATATGACACTCAGCTTTGTTGTAGTCCTCAAGAATACGTTCACCACTTTCTGAAGGAACTGAGGTAAGAATTGCAGGTTCCAGGTTTATAGGTAGTTGCTTCCGCAAAATCTTTTCAAGAAGTGGTTGATTTTGTGATAGAGGTAGAGAAGGTTAAGCCAAATGACTTCACAAAGGTGTCAATATTTAAGAAGTTCCATAAAAGAGTTGACATTAGTAGTTCTTACTTTAAAGGAAGAGTTCTGGGGGTTATCCACCTCGTCTTTTTCAGTCTTAATTGCAGGTTCTAGCTAAGTGTCCGTCACTAACTAGTTTTCCTTTTATGCGTTTAAGGGTTATCATTAGTCTTCTTCATCTTCAGAGAGACCTACTCTCAACTCAAGGAATTTCTATGGATGTGGTGAGGCTGGGAATATTAGGAAATACCACAGATTAAAGCTTGGTATGATCAGAGTTACATATCTCCATTAGTTAGAGGTAAGGGTGGCCATGGTAGAGGTCGTCATTCTTGAGTAAGTGGTAGCGAAGGTAATGGTGGACACCAGTTCAGCCGGGGTGGCGTGCAGATTGGAACTAATAGATGTAGCATGATCTACACAATGGATATACAGGCCATAAATCCCATTGTTATGTTTTCCCGTGAGGCTAGAGGTAGAGGCATCCGATGTTGTTATCATACGTACTCTTCTAGTCGGTGATCCCATGGCTTCTATATTGTTTGATACAGGATCCACATTTTCTTATGTATCTTCCTTATTAGCTAATGGACTTGATTTGCATTATGACTTACTTGATATGCCTATTCGTGTCTCTAGTTATGTCAGTCAGCCAGTGTTAGTTGAGAACGTTTATAGATCTTTCCTATTCACTTATGTGGGGAGCAAAACTTAAGTAGATTTTATTACATTGGAGATGGTTGATTTTGATGTAATTGTTGGTATGACTTGGCTTTCTCTAAATTTTGCTATCTTAAATTGTAACGCTAAGATGGTAGCTTTAGCCAAGCGTGGGATAGATCCACTGGTATGAAAGGGTGACTACATTCTTACCCCAGTTTGTCTTATCGTTTTTCTTTGTTCTAAGAGGTTGGTGAGTAAGGGTTGTACAAATTTCTGGGCACATCTCAGGGATGATACTTCAGAAGTTCCTTTGATCGTATCTGTTTTGATAGTTTGTGTGTTTGTGGATGTTTTTCTTGCAGACCTGCCTGGTATGGCAATTTTTAGGGATATGGATCTTGTATTCACCTAAAGTCAGGGATACCCCTCCCCCTCCTCATTTCCATTACCTTTATAGAATGGCCTCACCTATATTGAGAGTGTTCAAGTCCCAACTTTAGGATTTTTTAGGTAAAGGTTTTATTAGACCGAGTGCCTCACAATGGGTGCTCCTCTTTTATTTGTGAAGAAGAAGTATGGTAGTTTTCAAATGTGCATAGACTAGGGCTAGTTGAATAAGGTGACTATTAAAACAACTACTCCATTCCTCACATTAATCACTTGTTTAATTAGTTATAGGGTGCTTGTTTTTTCTCAAAAATTTATTTGAGGTAAGATTATCGTAAACTTAAAGTATGAGCAATGAATGTGCCAACACTGTTTTTCAAACAAGGTATGAACATTCTGAGTTCTTAGTAATGTCTTTAAGGCTTACGAATGCACCTACTGCTTTGATGATCCTGATGAATTGAATTTTTAAGCCATATCTAGATCTCTTGGTTATTGTATTTATTGATGATATATTGATCTACTAAAAGACCATGAAAAAACATGAAGAGCGTTTGATAATTGTATTAGGGTTGTTAAGGGAGAAAAACCTTTATGCCAAATGCTCCAAGTGTGAGTGTTAACTCGATTCAGTGTCTTTCTAGGTGTACGTGGTTTCTAAGGATGCAGTAACAGTGAATCCCACTAAAATCGAAGCAATGACGATTTAGGGTAAGGCCTACTAATGTTTCAGAGTTAAGGGACATTGTTAGTTTAGCTAGCTACTACATTCGTTCGTTAAGTGATTTTCTTCCATTGCTTACCAATTAATCAAATTGACCAAACAGAATGTTCCCTTTGTATTTTTGTCACGACCCAAAAATAGACGTGATGACACTTGTCTTATCCCACCAAGACAAGTCAGCCTAAAACTCAACTTATTACAATAAAATGCGAAAAAATTATTATCGACTTACATTATACCCCAAAACCTGGTTGTCACGTGTACAAGCCTCTAAAGTATTACAATTGATTCAAAAGAAAAACTCAAGTCTCAAATGAACTTGTTTCTAGAATAGAACAAGATCATAATTAAGGAGAAGAAAGTCTGCTGCGATGGAAACAGCTACCTGACAAATCTCCAAGAAGCCTCAGAAAAGAAGAGAATCACAAGTACAACAAAAATCCAGGCTCATAACCTACAAAAATTTGTAGAAGCAAGGGGTGAGTACCAAACCACACGGTACTCAGCAAGTAAACGTCTAAACACAAGCTAAGGGGATAAAATACGGGTACTCCTACCACCCCCAACCAAACCTCCACAACTACAACCTGCATTAAAATCAACCCAACCTAACAGCTCACAGTTTACATAGAACGTAGCTCAACAACAACACTTAGACAAATTACATATCCTCAACAACAACACTTCAAAAAATTACATATCCTCAACAAGAATACTTCAACAAATTATATATCCGCAGTAACAAGCTCAATATTAATCAATCACAAGTTCCGCAGAAAGGCAATCAGAAGATCAACAAAATACGATATCAAGTTCACTAATGATAAGTATGTGCAATGCAATGGAATGCAATGTCAAGTATAATGATGCATGTCTGACCTAGTGATACACACCCGCTGTCTCTCAGTCCAAGACCCATGGGGGACATATCTGTCCATGCATCTGTCGCGGCGCACGACACGACCCTCGATAATAGTAACCATCGCGGCGTGCGATACGTCCCTCGAAATATAGTATCCATCGCGGCGCGCGATACGTCCCTCGAAATGTTACATCCTCTTCAAGTTATCATTCTTTCTCAATGCACATAACACTTTCACAACCATGTCTCAGAATAATGCAAATGACAAGTTCACACAAATAATGAGGAGATGACCATTTTCATAACATCGCACAGTTAACAACCAGACAAACATGAAGTTACATCAACAATGATTCAACAAGCCTTCAACCCTTTCTCAACACAACACACATAAACAATTAATCACATTGCCTTTTTTGTTATCCCCATTCTTTTCATCATTAGAATTAATCAATGTGGACAAGTCAACCCATCACCAATCCCGTTACTCCCAACATATACCACAAGGACATACACGCATTTCATACACTTAACAAGAGTTTAGAAATCCACTTGCCTCAATTTATCGAACAATCACTTCGGGACTTTAGCCTTCCTGCTTTGTTGTACTTTCAAATCAATACAATCTATTCAAATAAATAACCATAATAAGAGTTCAAATCTTACAACACTCATATTACTATTTGTTTAACTTTGACCCAACAATTTATCCAAATTATTATAAAGTTTCTCAATCTTGATTCTAACTAATATGTCAAATCTCATATTTCTTAAATTTCAAGTCAAGAGTTAAGTCATAATTTCTCCAAACACTACAACCCTAATAGTTTCCATATAATATAATTGTCCAATTATTATCCCAAAATGGCTATTGACGGAATATCAATATTCCATTGGAAATCTTGACATACTTTCAAAGGGAACACCATCAATAATTTCTAAAAAAAAACCCAATTACATATCTATAACTAGTTATGACACTATCACTTTGACAAATTTCATAATAATTATAAGAAGATTTAAAGAAAATTAAACCCCAACAAATTTTCAGAATCTATATGTCACACATTAAATTCCTATATATTTAGTACCCACTCATTACCATTAACTTTCAAAACAAACTCACAAATCCTTTTTTCTTTACAAACCTACAGTAACCCACTTCAATTTCCTATCTAACTCTTAACGAATTAAAAGTATTAATCATCATAAAACTTATCTTTTATACATGTATTGTTTCATCCACCAACAATAATAATTCATTTAATACCCTCTAGTCCATAATTATATGTAAATAACATGTGCACATGTACACGAAATCAAAAACTAGTTTCACGTATTAGTGTAAATTATACACGTTTTAACTTAATAATCTACTCCTAATTACATTAAAAACTTAATAGAAAGGATGAAAATAATTACCTTGACGCCTTGAGATAAAAATATTGATTTTTCTCCTCTTTTTTTTCTTTTCTTTTCTCCCTTTCTTTTCTTTTCTGCGTATTTCTTTTTGTTTTTAATCTTCAAATAAGCCGTCACAGGCTATAAAAAGGTTAGGGCACTTTGCCCCTTTTCTTTTTATTTTCTTTTATTTATTTATTTAATTAATTTCCTTTTTTTCCATTATTATAAGCAACAAAATAATCTTTTATTCAATCTAAAAATCATGTCACTCATTCTTATAAGTCATATAAATTAATTATAAAATTTACTAAAAAGGTTAATATAAAAATAATGGTTGAAATTTCTAAAACGACTAAGAGGGTCGTTACATTATCCACTACTAAAAATCATGTTCGTCCTCGAACATAAAATAGGAGAAGGACGAATTATTAACGTTATAAAAATCTAATGTATGATCTTCCAGAGTTGTTGTTCATCTCTCCATGAAAGCTTATTTTTAACACCATTCTATCAAGATCAACTACCAAGAACTGAACTATAGAGAATTTGACAAATCTACATATCATAAGTGATTGTCAAGCCGCATACTAACCCATGAACCTAATCTAAATTTAAACCCCTTGGACTATAACACAACAATCATGACAAATATTTTCTCACATAGCGAAGGTAACATTCTATTAATACTAGCTACAATCAGAGTGAACTTGAACCAATCATCACATACTCATAGTGCACAAACCATCACACCCCTTATCACGATTCCCTTTTCACAACACAATCTTTTTACAAGCTTAAGTTATAAAAATCTGATCTTTAGAAATCGGATACTCTCCAAGAGAGAATCAGACTTATCTAACCCAATGAAGGAAATGATCATGTAAACACCCAACAAACAATACACTTAAAAATGTAGAACATCTAACAATACTTTTAGTAACTCTTCATAGCTCTTATATAAGTTCTCATAAGCAAGGTTGTGCGTGTAGAACTACTTATATACTCCAACTTCCAAACAAAACCAAACCTATCATAGTTGAAATGATCAATTCTGCCCAAGGATCTCATCATATCAAGGGACATAAGAGGATCGTTTCATCCGATCCACCACTAAGAATTCACCAATAGATGTGGAAACACGCGTAATATAAGTAGGGAATCATACTTTAATAGTGCTCAACACGAAGAAGGTGATTACATAAGAATACACAGAAGCAAGGTCAAATAAAACAAGCTATTCCTTCCATAGGGCCCATATAAATAGAATTCCATTCATCTTTCTCCATCTCTCGATGTTTACCATCCACAATCACCCAGTCTGATCCCCCATCACTTTATAACAAATACTCGATTCATCAAACTCCACGTACTTCTCTCAATACTCCATTGAAGCTAACACTCTTAATAAAAACAAAACATCATAACTACACCAACCATTTACCTCACTCAAACTGTCACTAGAATCAAAGTCTTTTTAGCAAACACGTTGTATACTTTAAAAATTCCAAAATATGCCCCTTTTTTCTCCCTTCTATATAAGCATTACATGACAAGATATGAGTCACAACTAAGATTGATAGCACTAATTCCAAATCTAAGTACTTTTCCATCGAGGTACAATAACTTAATCACACCAATGTCAACGTCACACAAACTTTTACATGTCATTTTTCAACCATCATGCACCTCATGCCAAAACTCAAAGAAATATTCTTGATCACTCGAATAATTTAGACACTATAAGATAGCTCATCATCTCTACTCACTATCAATTGCCTATGTAACACATCGTACCAATCTAATATTGTCTCATCAATAAATTAGTTTTAATCCCCTCAAAATCCTCATTAACTTTGTATAACTGTTGGTTCATACTATTGTGTATCCATAGTCACCTACCATACTCTGAATAAATTAGCCCCACATAACAACACAAAATCTTACACATTACACTGTTTTTTTTTGTACTCAAAACAAAACTCTACATTCTTAAAAATTGCTGACGAAAACCTGGTACGTCTATACCAAACAAGTCTATACCAAACAAATTCACATCCATAGTCATATTAGATATTATATATGAAAATCCATACGTCCTTCAACTTCAAAAAAAGATTCTATATGAAAGATCTTATTCTTTTGTTTCGCTTAAATTCTTTGTATGGCACAAAATTTTGAATATCTTGAACTCTTCAATACATCAACTCTTGTTTCTTTGGTTGACTCGCTTACTAATCTTATCCTTTGATCAACAACCTATGGTACTTTTATCTTATCCTTGAAATAAAAACATTACATGAAATCCCATTTAGGTATAACAATCAAAAGTAACCAAATTTACTACTCAAATTATTTTTAAGTCATTCAAATGCTTCATACTTAATGTGATCAATCATTCCTTACCCCTTACAAATTCATACCTTGACAAAACACACTACCACAAATCTAAACTCACAATGAAAAACTTGAATTTTGAATTCAATTATGTAACTCAATCCTTTTATCTATTGAAATTAGCTCATACATAGAAAATATTTACAAATTTGGACATCTTAGCTTATTATTGATCGCCTATCCATCGACCTTGTCATACCCTTTCTTAAAAATCCAATGGTACCCGTTACCAAATTCGAAACTATAAAAGAACTTATCACCACACTCGAGTCGAACTGTGTAGGATTTTTTTCTCAATTCTTACCCAATATATATATATATATATATATATATATATATATATATATATATATATATATATATATATATATATATATTATCAATCTAATGAACGTGTGACACTATTACCATAATCAAAATGAAACAGATGAAATCACGTATCCTTGAACTAAATTCTCAACTCTCTAAATATATATCTTTTTCCTTTATAATTATAGTAAATATTCTTTTTCTAGATTGTCTCTTTCCAATGACTAAAATACTTCCCACTAATTCTTTTCCATTTATGACTCTAGCTTCTTTCAATTCTATTCAAGCGAAATTTTCAACACATCATATAACTTTTCATACAACCACATTGTTCATCAAATAGTGAAAAACCACAACCTTAGATGCTCGCAAGTCGTTATTACCATAAAAACTCGTTTAACACTCAATTCTTATTTTATGATTTAGTCTCAATCACAATCCATCACAAACTCCTATTACCATCATGCTTAGTTAGCTCTTGTAATCACCACAAAGTCAACTATTTCATCAATATGAATCCTTAAACCCAGTTGTACCAATCCAATCCAAAGAACTAACCCACTTTTATCCGCACTTTCTTACTAAAACTCTTAATTGTCTTCACATAAGTATACTCTTTAGGACTTCCTTTACCCATATGCTTGTCATTCAATATTGATCCAATTTCTTGGACATTACGATGAAATCATCACTCATTTAAAAAATCATAATCTAAACATATCAATATGATACCAAAGATCCACTACTAAAAGCTTCCTTATAAATAATGTTTAACACATCCACCCGTACCAACAAGCTAGTCGGGTTCTCAAATATGAGTTCAACACCAAATCTTATCATATGAGCATGTATGACATAGATAACTCCTTAAGTAGTTAATATTTACACTTAACAATCAACATGTCCGTTTTCATGTACCACTAGTAACACATCGTGAAAATTCATTACATCCACCACTAGTACATATCATATCTATTGAGAAGATCATCTCCAAATAGGTCACACACTTTATCCATCAAATAGCTGTAAAATATTGCCAGATTAGTTTTGTATCTAACCCAAGCTATGTATTCTTTTGTAAGCAAGGTCAATATCAAAAGTAACACACTTCATAATTCTAACCAAGTACCCATCAGTACCATTGTAATAGTCGTATCATGACCTTTCTTGGTATACACTCAATCTGTGAAACCACAGAAGGGATTCTGACCTGAATTGGTGCAACATCATTTGCTAAGCAACTCATTCATGCTATGACAAATATATCAATTGTATTTTTCAAGGTTACACTATTTATTATCTAGTTAATTCTTCAAACATTTAACTTCTAATTGTCGAACCACTCCATATTTTGCTTATACCAGATAAGAACTATATTAATTATTATTATTTTACAATGATAATTAATCTTACTCAACTCTTTTAAATATGATCACGCATTCGTTTCATAAGTATATCATTTCCACCTCAATACCACATCTAACATCAAACCAATACAGGACATGCCACTGATTCACAAAAGGAACTACGCACGAGTCATCACATAAACGAGAGCGAATGGAGTGAAGCAATAAGAATCAAATGGGACCAAGTACGCACAATAGAGATCCAAGAATTGAAGATATTTCCTAAAAGTCACTATAGCCTCTCGAAGATAGGTACAGACGTCTCCGTACCGATCATCGAGACTCTATTTAGACTCGACTTGTACACACGTGAGACCTATGAACCTGGGGCTCTGATACCATTTTGTCACGACTCAAAAATAGACGTGATGGCACTTGTCTTATCCCACCAAGACAAGTCAGCCTAAAACTCAACTTATTACAATAAAATGCGAAAAATTTATTATCGACTTACATTATACCCCAAAACCTGGTTGTCACGTGTACAAACCTGTAAAGTATTACAATTGATTCAAAAGAAAAACTCAAGTCTCAAATGAACTTGTTTCTTGAATAGAACAAGATCATAATTAAGGAGAAGAAAGTCTGCTGCGATGGAAACAGCTACCTGACAAATCTCCAAGAAGCCTCGGAAAAGAAGAGAATGAAAAGTACAACAAAAATCCAGGCTCATAACCTACAAAAATTTGTAGAAGCAAGGGGTGAGTACCAAACCACACGGTACTCAGCAAGTAAACGTCTAAACACAAGCTAAGGGGATAAAATACGGGTACTCATACCACCCCCAACCAAACCTCGACAACTACAACCTGCATTAAAATCAACCCAACCTAAAAGCTCACAGTTTACATAGCACGTAGCTCAACAACAACACTTAGACAAATTACTTATCCTCAACAACAACACTTCAACAAATTACATATCCTCAACAAGAATACTTCAACAAATTACATATCCGCAGTAACAAGCTCAATATTAATCAATCACAAGTTCCGCAGAAAGGCAATCAGAAGATCAACAAAATACGATATCAAGTTCACTAATGATAAGTATGTGCAATGCAATGGAATGCAATGTCAAGTATAATGATGCATGTCTGACCTAGTGATACACACCCGCTGTCTCTCAGTCCGGGACCCATGGGGGACATATCTGTCCAGGCATCTGTCGCAGCGCACGACACGACCCTCGATAATAGTAACCATCGCGGCGCGCGATACGTCCCTCGAAATATAGTTTCCATCGCGGCGCGCGATACGTCCCTCGAAATGGAACATCCTCTTCAAGTTATCATTCTTTCTCAATGCACATAACACTTTCACAACCATGTCTCAGAATAATGCAAACGACAAGTTCACACAAATAATGAGGAGATGACCATTTTCATAACATCGCACAGTTAACAACCAGACAAACATGAAGTTACATCAACAATGATTCAACAAGCCTTCAACCCTTTCTCAACACAACACACATAAACAACTAATCACATTGCCTTTTTTGTTATCCCCATTCTTTTCATCATTAGAATTAATCAATGTGGACAAGTCAACCCATCACCAATCCCGTTACTCCCAACATATACCACAAGGACATACACGCATTTCATACACTTAACAAGAGTTTAGAAATCCACTTGCCTCAATTTATCGAACAACACTTCGGGACATTAGCCTTCCTCCTTTGTTGTACTTTCAAATCAATACAATCTATTCAAATCAATAACCACAATAAGAGTTCAAGTCTTACAACACTCATATTACTATTTGTTTAACTTTGACCCAACAATTTATCCAAATTTACAATAAAGTTTCTCAATCTTGATTCTAACTAATATGTCAAATCTCATATTTCTTAAATTTCTAGTCAAGAGTTAAGTCATAATTTCTCCAAACACTACAACCCTAATAGTTTCCATATAATATAATTGTCCAATTATTATCCCAAAATGGCTATTGACGGCATATCAATATTCCATTGGAAATCTTGACATACTTTCAAAGGGAACACCATCAATAATTTCTAAAAAAAACCCAATTACATATCTATAACTAGTTATGACACTATCACTTTGACAAATTTCATAATAATTATAATAAGATTTAAAGAAAATTAAACCCCAACAAATTTTCAGAATCTATATGTCACACATTAAATTCCTATATATTTAGTACCCACCCATTACCATTAACTTTCAAAACAAACTCACAAATCCTTTTTTCTTTACAAACCTACAGTAACCCACTTCAATTTCCTATCTAACTCTTAACGAATTAAAAGTATTAATCATCATAAAACTTATCTTGTATACATGTATTGTTTCATCCACCAACAATAATAATTCATTTAATACCCTCTAGTCCATAATTATATGTAAATAACATGTGCACATGTACACGAAATCAAAAACTAGTTTCACGTACTAGTGTAAATTATACACGTTTTAACTTAAAAATCTACTCCTAATTACATTAAAAACTTAATAGAAAGGATGAAAATAATTACCTTGACGCCTTGAGATAAAAATATTGATTTTTCTCCTCTTTTTTTTTTCTTTTCTTTTCTCCCTTTCTTTTGTTTTCTGCGTATTTCTTTCTGTTTTTAATCTTCAAATAAGCCGTCACAGGCTATAAAAAGGTTAGGGCACTTTGCCCCTTTTCTTTTTATTTTCTTTTATTTATTTATTTAATTAATTTCCTTTTTTTCCATTATTATAAGCATCAAAATAATCTTTTATTAAATCTAAAAATCATGTCACTCATTCTTATAAGTCATATAAATTAATTATAAAATTTACTAAAAATGTTAATATAAAAATAATGGTTGAAATTTCTAAAACGACTAAGAGGGTCGTTACAGATAAGATGAGTATGAAAAGAGCTTCCCAAAACTCAAGATCTTGTTTGCTACTGCACCAATTCTTGCCTTGCATGTGGATGGTATGAACTTCATTGTTTATTATGATGCATGTTATTCCGTTTAGGTGCACTGCTGATGCAGGATAGCAATTTAATTGACTATACATCAAGACAACTAAAAGTGCACGAACGTAACTATCTGATCCATGATTCGGAGTTTGCTATAGTTGTATTTGCATTGAAGTGGTGGAGGCATTATGTACCTTGGGTCAAGTGTGAAGTGTATACAGATCATCTTAATTTACAATACATATTCACTCAGAAAGAATTGAATTTGAGGTAAAGGAGGTGAATGGAGTTACTACAAAATGTGATATTACTATTCTGTATAACCCAAGAAAAGCTAATATTGAGGTTGATGCATTTGTAGAAAAACAGGGACCATGAGAAATTTAGCCCACTTACAGGTTTCTAGATGCCCATAAGCTTGAGAGGTTCAAACTCTTCTTAATCACTTTATGAGAGAGGAAGTAATTGTGATCTGGAAAACCATTATTGGTGGAGTAGAATGAAGTTTACATTGTTGATTTTGTTGCCGAATGCCTAATTTGTTACCATGTAAAGTACGATCGTCGGACGCCTAGAGGTACACTACAGAGAATGTCCATTCCTGAATCTTAGTGGGAAAGAATTGCAACATATTTAGTGGTTGGTCTGCCAAAGATATTTGGTAAGTTTGATTCTATTTGGGTACTTGTTGACAGATTAACTAAATCTAATACTTCATTCCAGTCAAGCTGACTTATATCCAGAGAAGTTAGCCAAATTCTATAGCTATGAGTTAGTTCGATTTCATGGAGTTCCGATCTCCATCATATCAGATAGTTCTACATGATTTAATTCTATCTTTTTGAGAACCTTGCAGACTGAATTAGGTACCAGATTGATCGTAGTACTACATTTCACCCTTAAGTGCTATAGGATATGTTTCGTGCGTACATGATAGATTTTAGCGTTCATTGTGATCAGTTCTTACTCTTGGCACTCAAGTATAGGTATGTACCCTTTGATTATATGGGAGGAGAGGTATGTCTCTCATTGGTTGGTTTGATGCATTTTAGGTGATACCTTGGGGTACCGATCTTTCGAGGGAATCTTAGAGAAAGTGAAATTCATTGAGGAGAAGCTTCTAACATCTCAGAGCATGCAAATCAGTAGGTAGGGATTTGGAGATTATGGAGGGTGAGCAATTCCTGCTAAAGGTTTCACCCATGAAGGGTGTGATGTGGTTGGGTAAGAGAGGTAAGGTTAGTCCAATATATATATTGGGCGATGAAGTTCTTAAGTGTGATGGGGAGGTGGCCAATGAAGTAGCCTTGCCTCCAGGGTTATCAGGAGTATACCCGATATTTCATGTGTCTATGGTGAAAAAATAGCATGGTGATGGAAACTACATTACTCATTGGGATTCAGTCCTACTTAATAAGAATCTGCCTTATGAGGAGGAGCATGTAGCAATTCTGGGTAGGGACATCCGCAAGTTGAGGTCAAAGGTGATTGCATCTATAATGATTTAGTGGAAGAATCCCATGTTGAAGACTCCACTTGGGAGAGTAAGGCCAATATGCAAGAATGATATCCACATCTTTTTGACGATTTAGGTACCCTTTATTACCATCACCTTCTTTTGATCGTTCGAGGACGAGTGATGGGTAGATTGGTATCGAATGTATCAACCCATTAGGTCGTTTAAAGTACTATAACTTCTTATTGCATATGGCTCTTCCAATAAATTCTAAATAGGTATTTTAGGATATTTTTAATTGTAGTTATCTAACTAATGAGGTAATTTTAACAATTAATTTAGTCGGGGGTTAAACAAAATAATATTTAAATTAGTAGTGAGTCATTTTTACCACTTTTATAATTGGTTATGTATAATAATTAAAGTAAAGAAATAATGTATAAAAGAAATATGAAATAAAAGTAGGCGAGAATGATAATGAAGTAGTTGATTATTAATGATTTTTCAATCATTGGCTGATAATGTGATAAATTTGGCTTAGAGTATAGGATAAATTTGTGTTAGAGTTGTCGCTAGTTTTCGAAGACTGAGACTTTAATCTTGAATTTTATTGTGTTTTCATCATATTATAAATTGATTTTTTATATATTGATATATGTAATTAAATGTTATGTGCATTATATAATTCGAATATCAGTAAAGTAATGGTACTTAGAGTAATTGAATCTTTTCCTAATGCTTGAACTTTAGGAAAGTGACTATAGATTAGGGTGAGTTTTTGTGGCTATACATATAGTAAAGGTGTATATAGACTCATTTACTTATGTATTATGCATTTTTAATAGATTGGAATAGTTTTGAGGCATTGAAGAAAGGAAAAGCTTTGGAAAATTAGTTTGCTCGACTTTGATTCATCAGTGGAGGTAGGTTAAGGTTTATTCTATGCGATAGATAGACTTTTAATAGTGATTGGTAATCAGTGAGTGATATTGTGAATTTCTCCATGTACATGGTTATGTGGTTTGGATAATTTATGTGTTGTTTGTGATTGGTATGAAATCCTTAGACCGTGAAATTTATAATCATGAACTTTCTCTATCGATGTGATATCTTCAATAAAGTAGGCTCGATGAAATATTGATAATGAAGTGAAATGTGGTGATAATAAATGATAAATTAAGGTTCTATTTGGACGAGTGCCACGATCCCACATGATTTTATTGACTCGGGTGTCACGTTCCGACAACATTAAAGGAAAACATATATAACATTCGGGTGTCACGTACTTATGAGAGTAAACGTGATGTCTAACATAGAATAGAAGGTTACCTGCCAAAAGGAATTGAAAGGATTATGTATATCCATTGAAGAGAAAAGCAAATCATTTTGAAAGAACAAACTGCAACAAGCAAGACTTGACACGATGATCTTATACAAGAGTATTTCAACAGAACTCTGCATTTTCAATTAGAAATACTTTATCACCTACAACCAGGCCTATCCTAGGAAAAAAAATCAAATGATAGTTTTCGAATCAGATAAATGTTTAGCTGTGAGTCTGGTGGAGCTGCGGCTCATTAGTTATCACTGCTAAAAAACAGTAGTGACCTAAACAGCAACCTCAATAATAGGTCACTTTCAAAATTCAAAGGTCACTCAACTTCAAACTTTATGAAACTAATTTAACATACTTGTAAATACTTGGTGATTCCATTATCTTAGTAATCAAATTGTTAACTTGTTTTACTTTAATCACGAAGCATATTGAAAGAATATTCTCTTCAATTTAGAGTTATCTTTTCATGGCTGGAAGCAAAAATTATTATATAAAGTAGTCGTCGCAAGCATTATGAAAGGCACTCAGCTGACTTACGTTTGCATGTGCTAAAAAGGACATTTTATGTTTTTATCCTTCAGCTTGTGTGACTTGTATGTTGAGTCTGTGGTTGTGGCCTTGTGGGTAGCATTAGGATACTTGGAGATTATGAATAATGAAAATAATTGGATGAGGGACAGACAGTAGGGTCTATGGTTTGGGAGAAACTATCCTTGCAGCTAAGTGAAACATTTACCTTAAAAAAGACTAGAGCCCATTTGGATTGACTTTTTGATTTTTTTTAAAGCTAAAACACCTTAAGTACTTTTGGAGTGTTTGGATAAGTTAGAAAAGTGTTTATAAGCACTTAGCTTTAAACTAAAATGCGATTAGGTTATATAGTTTTTGTCTTAAGAGTAGAAAATGATAAGTCAACCAAAAAAGGTCTAAAGCGAATACCAAAGTACTCAAACAATCATGCAACCTTCACCAAATATTCAAATAAAACCTGCAATTACTCGATAATAAACTCAGTAGTTTATAAAAGATCGTCATATTAATATCGTGGAAAAAGAAATAGAAATTTGATCAATAAGCAAATTACGCTGGCCAGACCAATTCATAACAATTCCCAAAACTAACTAAATAACAAGTTTTAATTATAAATCACCAATAATTAAAATTTATATACTCTTTCCCCTACGAAGAGAACCAATGAACATGAACTACACTATATAAGCCAGAATCTAAAATCGTACATGTTACAGTGATTCATTTCTACAATTTTTGTAGAAGAAACCTTCATCACACGAACAGTGCAATTGGAGAAGGAAGAAGGAGAAGAAATGTCTGTTATTTTGAAATTATAATATATATATATATCCTCTTACATGGATCCGAATTGATCCACATGGGTTTCCCAATATAATTTTTTCATGTCACTATTATTATTTGGTGGATTTCCATTTTTTTTTAACCAAGCTCCTGAGGTCTCTCTCTTTAAAAAAAAAATAACCAAAAAATTATTTAGTGGAATAGCGACCTCATAAGATCTTTTTTTAGCAACCTATTTTTAGGTCATTCTTATATATTTTTTAATAGTTATACTCTAGTCCAAGTATTTGAATTGGTTAAGGATATCACTTAGACTTGTAGTTTACCAGGTAATTTGGACTATTTTTAGACTAGGAAAGGAAGAAAACATGTGATCAGCATCCAAACCTAGGTTTTTAGGATTCAGCAGGCTATCCAACCGCAACAATTTTAGACTTGATGCTATGCCTTTGTCAGGTGTTGGTGTACAATTTATTCCCATATCTGTTATGCATATGAGGAGCATAAGAGGTTTGAGATATTCTAGAAGATAGATCCACTTCAGTTTCATAGTGGACAAGGAAAGAGTATGTTGCCATGAGATGTTACAATATATGGAGTTGGTGGAGTCTGGCATAGTGGATTACAATACTTTTCACATGTGTGGCCAATGCGTGAAGTGGTGGCGTTCTGATGTCGATACTAGACCAACATGTTCATTCCCTGTAATTTGCAAGAAGAGAAGTGGAGTCATTTTTAGTACTTGACTTGAATGATATTTTAAATCAATTTTGGGAAAACATTTCATTCCTTGTATCACCATGCTTTGATTATTTTGCCATATGAAACTTACAAAAATTCAATTCATTAGAAGTTTGACTTATTATATTTGTGTAGTAACTTATCAGACAACCTCATCTGGAGATTCTTTTTCAAAGAGCAGTTATGTGGTCATGGAGCTTGAGCTTATGCACCACAAGGAATTTATGGACTTGAAGAGCAATAGGTCTTGAACTTCTTGTTATTTTAGTGGTACCTCATCTGAAGGTTTCATCCCCGGTTCAGTATACATGTTCATACAATTATTCAAACATCTTAGGGAGGATATTTTAGACAAGGTTTATACAACTTTGATCAAGACTGAATTGGATTGGTATTAGAGGTTTTCTGGTTATGGTGACCATTCACTATATTTATATTCTTATGTTCATATTCTTGTTAGTAAATGGTGGTTTCTACTCCTACTATGGTGTGATGCATAAGAAAAATCAATAGAGATTTCTCCAGACTTTGAGTGGGAGGCCGACATCAATAGTGTATTGTAAATTTTGTTTCTTCATTTCGATTTTTATAAAATAAAATTTGGAAAGTTCTTTTTTAAAAAGTGAGTAAAATTCACAATTCAACTTGGAATAATTTCATAACAAAACACTTATAACGTAAAAATGTTATTTTAAGAAAGTGAATATGATTTATTTAACATGACTTTTATGAGAAAATGCAAAAATAAACAAGAAATCACTTATTTCTTTTTATCATATTGACATTAGTTGATCTTGATTCATTCAAACCATATTTGATCAAAATAAGACTTTTATTAATCTAACAAGTACTCATTAACGCAAGATATGCCTATTTTAAGACGATGAAAATTGGATGATATTCACCATGTAATTGAGTTCCTCAACAAAAACACTCAAAACTTTTCTTTAAAAAAGGGATAAAATTGAGAAGATATGGTGTTCTCATGTTCAGCGTGACGTCATGGGTTAGAAAATCGGGAAATTGATGGCGTACAAATTCTCATATTCCATTTGCTATTGACGTCGATGTTTTCTTAAATTTTCATATGTAGAATGTTAGGTTGGGTATGAATGTTCAAAAAGATGTTTTAAGTATCCATATAAGACAAATTTTACTGATGAAGAAAATGATGAGAGTGCATTCATAAAGTTGATGACATATAAACTTACAAAGACTTTCATATAGATTTTTGACAGAGCAAGACAAACTAAGGATACTCCATCTTTTTCATAAATCCCTCTTTTTGTTTCTTTTTAATTATTTTTTTACTTATGATGTTAAATTATTATGAGTTTTCGCTAATATTTTATTTGATCCACATTTGTGATGATTTTTACAAAAATAAAATTATCTAGGAGATAAAAAATATTTTCAATGATATATTATCTTTTCTAAGGTCTAGGTGTATCTAGGAGATACATGATATAGTCAAAGATATATTGTCTTTTCTAAAGCGTAGGTGTTGGAGCACAAATAAAGTATCACAAATTGGTACAATCTGCAATAATTTTTATTTTATTTGAAATAAAATGTTCTTTATTCAATTTTATCATTACAAAAAAAATTATCACTAAACATCAAAACTCCATTGTCAAAATATTTAGGGAAAATATTCAAACAATAATACCATATCATATAATTATATAAAAAAGAGAAAATTAGGCGCGCCTACGTGGCGCCACCACAAACAAGAATTCTCTTTTAGTTTATTTATTTTCAAAACTAACCTTCGCCTTTCATAAAGTTGTAACTTTTATGAAAAGTTGCGATATTAGTTAAGAGTTGTGACTTTTATAAAGAGTTGGAACTTTTTATTAAAGTTGCAACTTTTCATTGAAGTCACAACTTTTCAAAAAAGTTGCGACTTTTATGAAGAGTTGCGACTTTTATAAAAAGTTGTGACATAACTGAAGAATTGCAACTTTTTCAATTATTTGTAAAAATTTCTTATAAGGCACAATAAATATTCGTCCGCACCATCCTTTGTTCATACAATAAATAGAGAGTTTTTCTCTCATTTTAGAAAACAAAAATTATGAGTCTCCTCTTTTTCTTCTTCATAATTAAATATTTATGTACCTTGCTCCTGTTGAGTGGCTAACAGGCATCATTGCTTATGTTACAAATCTTGGATGTATTTTTACAGTCATTAATTTGTGTCTATATATTATTAAAAAAAAAAGATAAATAATTTCTATGTTCCTTTATATTGTTAGCGGTTCTTATTACATATTCTTGTGTGTAAGATATAAAGTTTTAGTCTTAGTGACCGATAGATTTTAAGGATTTTTACAAATTCTTCAATTTAAATTTCTCACGCAAAGCACAGGTATTTTTACTAGTTAGCTACATAATTTTAATGACGAAATTCCTAGATAATACATGTTTTTCTTGTAAAAATTACTAATTGATTGTTATCTTTGATAATTCGCTACAAATAATTCTTCATTAGTTTTGTCTACTTTCATTGCCAAATCTATGTTGTAAATCTATCTTTTTGGTACACTAAAAAACTATTAAAGGAAAAAATAAATTTTTATAAGTCAAATTGTTTAAATCATATTATTGTTGGTATCTTTCCACACTAGAAATTGTTCTTTATTTTAAAAATAAAATTGTAAGGACCCTTAAACATGAATTAAGGTGTCTAGAGCCTCACATGTTACCTAAAAAGGTTAATAATAATGTAAATAAGGTGTTTTAGAATGTGTATAAGTGATTTGAACTAATTTGGAGGTCACACGTCTAAGAACGCTCAAGACATTTGAAAGTTATTCTTTGGATGTACAAGTGTGTGCTAGTGTGCCTTTGCATGTTTTACGTTATTTTTTATGCTCAAATTGATAATGAAGGACCTTAACATGGGTATAATCGTATTTAGTTTTGAAACGTCCGGGAAAGACTACCCAAGGATCACCCAAAGGGTGTTGTAGGAGGACCCAAATGTTGCCTTGTCACTGCCTTGGCAATGTCAAAACGACGACCATGCGATCAGCAAATTGTGTCTTCATCGACTCCCCGTTGATTGGGGATGTTCCTCAAAACATAGAAGTGTGAGCCAGCCACCCCAGGAAGGAGTCTCAGTCGCAAACGACGGAGCATCAGGACGGCTCGTCGATCAGACGACGCTCCGTCGACTGCCCTCCGTTTGCAACTGCATGTCATGCACGTGTCACCATTTTTGTAAATGCTGATATTGTCCGTATTAGATAGGTCCATTATGCCACTTCATTAACCCAATATCCCACTAAAAGGAATGTAGTTTACTACCCAAATGTATTTAACTATCCATTATCCAACTAATGGGAAAGTGGTTAATCACCCGTTATCTCACTAATGGGATAATGGTTAACTACCCATTATCCCACTACATGAATCCACTATCCTACTACTCTAGTGGTTGATAACTTCCAATTACCTCTCAACCGTTCTTGATGGAAGCACAGTTATAAATTTGTCATTTGGTTCAACGGTCCCTAAGAACATAACTTCTAAAAAAAAACCATACCATCTAAGAGTGAGGTTTTAAGTGCTTAGAAGATTTTTGAAGAAATGAAGAACTGTAGACTCCGACTATATAGCTAATAATGGTTGGAGGTATATCGATGATTTTTTCATTTTAATTTGTTTGTCTTGTTTTTTAATTTTCTAAATATATAAAAATTATGTAATATATACTATAAATCATGATACCAACTTCAAATACTTATAAAAAATATATAGAAAGTTCAATTGATTCATAAAATTAATATATTTTTGTCAAATAAAATGGGATAAAAGAAGTAACATTATTATTTAATTTCGAAACTAGATAGAAAGTATTGTAAATCTCAATAACTAATAACATTCGATTGAATCTTGGAATTCTATATGTGGTACATACATCGAGACAAGAGAAGTAATACATTTTAAAATATTTAAAGTCAATTTAATTGACTATCTAAATTATATCTATGTAATCTAAAGTGAGGCAAAAAAAGAATTGATATTGAGTATATGCTAACATGACACTTGTGACTAGTGTTATACCTAAGGCGTCAAGTTTGCTCACAAGAGAGATATGTATTTGTTAGTTAAATTTACCTATTGATTAGGCATTGTGGATCAGTATAAATGCTCCAAATAAAATTTTTGAGTAAACCAATTAAAAAATCTTAGGGCAAAAACGTTAGATTATGACTTAAAATTTAGTAGATATTAGAAAACTGACAAAAAATTTAGGGAAAATAGTCTGATATCTCTCTCAATTTCTCATTTGGAGTTGATATGTCCTTCGTTATGAATGTGATTTATATATACTCTTATTGTTATTAAAAAAAGTTCACATATACCCCTACCGTTACAAATGAGCTCACATATACCCTTCATTTAACGGAAGTGAATAAATTAGCTTTAATTATATCTCGGACTTTTAATTTTAAAAAAGTTAATGTAGGGCATATATGATCCTTCTAGCAAAGTTCAAAGTATATTTTAATCTTTTAGATACATAAATTGTTTTTTGACGTCTTTCATTATCATTATTTGAATTTCTTATTGTCATTTATTTTTTTCTTTCATTCCTAAGCATAAAGAAAAAAAAACTAAAATTAATTTTTTTTGTGGTTGTATTATAATTTAAAAATATTTTTTCACAATATTGTTATTTAGCTTTTGTATTTGAAAAATTAATTGAGTCGTATATGATAAAATAAAAAATAAAATTAGTGGAACATAAATTGATTTGACTATAATAATAATAAACTTAAGGAAAAAAGGATAAATATATCACCAAGCTATCATAAATGTTATATAGATATCATTTGTCATACTGTTGAGACATTGTTGCCCCTGCCATCTAAAGTTTAAAGCGTATGTACCCTTTCTATTAACAACGAGACATGTATCCCAATCTAAAACACCTACCCAAAATTTATTAAATTTCAACCCATAATTTAAAGACTCACCCAAATTAAATTTAAATCCACCCAAATAACACAATATCCACCCCAAATTACAACCCAAAACACTTCATCTTATACCTAATGATAATGACAAGTCTAAACGAGTTCAACCCTCCATATATTTTTAACTAAAATCTTCAATTTTCCGCCCCCACCAAAAACCTAAAACTCCCCATTCGCATTTCCAAACTCCACCATCGCCGAGCAACTTTCGTTCGCCCTCTTCAATTGTCAAACTACTTAAGAAGATAGTCTATCTCGAAGATAAAATCTCCAACTTAACCCTCATCGACGCTCAGAGTTCTTAGTTAAATGATCATCTGAGACATTAACTCTTTTTGACACTATTAACACCTTTTCTTTTGCAATCTTTCAAGAAGTCTTGATGTTGATCAAGATTCTACATAATAACTTCAATCATTTGTAGTGAACTGCCTACTTTACTCATTAACTTAACCAAGAAAAGCAAAGAGATTGCAGAATACTATACACAAAATTCAGAACAAAAAGTTGAGAAAGTAGAAATATTAAAACAGTAACCATCTAAGCAACTAATCGAATAGTAAAATAAATAAATTAATCAGACAATTTGAAAATGGAGCAGTAATCAACCAAGCAATGCCAGACATGTATAACTTCAACTCAAATGATCAAAATTTCTGTTACTTCTTATTTTCTGAGTTCGATAGCATTTGAGTTGTATTATTCTTTTCTATCTAGCTGATAACGACTGACCTATAGTGACATCAAACTTCCATATAGGAGCACAGAGAATGTGATCATATCATTCATACAGATTCAGATGGTGTATACATATTTGATTTTCTTATTCACCATCCATATACAGAGGTGGTGTAAACGGGGGAGGATCTAGAGAATGCTGACGGGGTTCGAAAAAAATTACTTGTATATATAAGGTATTTTAAGAATTTTTATGTTTATATATTGATTTTGAACCTCCCGAATATAAGATTAGATATTGACTTAGTAGTTTAGGGGTTCAAATCACTTATCTTTTTTTTTCGAACCTCCTAAATGAAAATCCTGAATCCTCCACTGAGTGTGAAGATATGAAAGCTTAAGGAGTTTAGTTCTTTTAAATAATTAGTTAATAACCCGTACATATTCAAAAGAAAAAATGTTTGTCATATAGGAGCTTGATGGCAAAAAAGAAGACTGGGTGTGTGTAGGCGCTTGGACATTATTTGGAAATATTTATGTCTGAATAATATTTCAGTGGAACCGAGGGAAGTAATTCGCTATACATATATAAAAAACAATATAATTCGTTATACATATACAAAGAAATCAGTTGTATTATTCGTTATACATATACAAGATCAATTGTATAATTTGTTTATCTATAAACGAGAAAGAGAGAAAGAAAAAAAATGGACAGGGAAATATTTGTGTTGTACAATTATAAGTGTATAGGACAAAGATACATGTATTTGCATGTGTATATATAATTTTCTCTCGCTTTATACAAATAGAAACACAATTTATATATTTCGTTTCTGTTTGTCTAAGCGAGAGAGGGGAGGGTGACGAGCGAGATCTGGGAGAGGGGAGAGAGGGAAACAAAAATATATGTATACTACAATTTCTCCCGCTTTATACAAACACAAACGCGTTTTATACATTTGTATTTGTATAAAAGCGAGAGGGAGCGAGCGAGAGAGGGAGACTGGCGAGCGAGAGTTTCAGCGAGAGAGGTAACTGACAAACAGTTTGCTACATTTATTTTGAATTGTTAGTTTGTCATTATATATAATTTTCCCAAAAATAATTATGTAATTGGCTCAAATTTTGTGGGCTTGGAATTGTGGCCCAAAATTATCGATCAACTGTGTCACACCTCTTTTTTTCTCTCAAAATATTTTTATTTATAATTTATTTGTTTCGAAAGAAAAAAGAGTTTTTCCAATTAAAGTGACGTTTTGAAAAGGGATAATTATTATTTAGAGTCGCTACTTTGAATTGAGTTTTGGTGTTCCAAGTCACCTTTTTTTAAATCCCTAATCAAAAGAAAATTTGACTCTATTTTTTATTGGTCTGCGAACTAGAAATTCGGGTAAGGAATTCTGTTGATCGAGGGGAAGGTGTTAGGCAACCCTCGAGTCCCGTGGTTCTGGCACGGTCGCTTTATTAACTTTAGTATGACTTAACTTAATTTTTTGGACATTATATTATTTAAACTTAATAACAAAATTGTTATTTATCCTCATATTTATTCTAAACTTATTTGAAACTGGCTTATTTATTTTAAAGGGTCTTTATTTTTTTTTTTTTTTATAAAAAAACTTAGATTTTGTTAAATTTTTTATTATTATTTATTCCTAGTTTCTTTCTTTCTTTTTTTTAAATTAACTTTCTGTTTTATTAATTTTTTTATTTTATTATTGTTTTATAAAATTTGTCTTCTTCTCCTTTTTTAATTTTTTAAATAATTTTTGTTACTCTTTTTTTTTACGTTTTTTTCATTTTTTTTTTTAATTTTTTTCTTTCTATTTTTTTTTCTTGCTTCTCTCTTCTTTTTTTTTTTGTTTTATTATTTTCTGTTCTTGTATTTTATTTTTTAAAAAAATTAGATCTAAAATAAGAGATAAATTTATGAAATTTATAATTAATTCTGGCAAAAAAAAATCTAAAGAGATTAAGACAATTCCCTTTAAAAAAGGTTTTTTTTATCTTTTCTTTTAATTTTTTTTTTCATTTTTCCTTTTTGTACGTTTTTAGTTACCTCTTCTTCTTCTTTTTTTTAATTTTTTTTTCAACAACATTCTGTTTCTTTTTTTTTTTTTAATTAGCTCTGTTTTTCTTTCTTTCTTTTTTTATTTATAATATTTGTTTTACTTTCTTTTAGAAAGTTTATATAAATCTTTCTTTTTACGTTCTTTTTTTTTATTTTTTATTTTTATTTTTACCCTGTCTTTAATAATTGTATATTTTATAAGTTTCTTTTTCCACTTTTGTTTTATTTATTTATTTTGCTTTCTGCTTCTCTCTCTTCTTTTTTTTTTCTGATTTTTTCTTTTTTCACGTTTTTTTTTTAAAAACAAATCTGTTTCTTTTTTTTTTTTTTAAAAAGTCTGCTTTTTTTTTCTTTCGTTGTTTTTATGCTTTCTTTCTTTTTGTTTTTTTATTCTTTTGTTATCTTTATATAATTTCTCAAATTTTACTTCTTTTATTATTATTATTATTATTATTATTATTATTATTATTATTATTATTAGTTTATAATAATAATCTCTAAATAAAATTTATTTCTCCTTTAAATGAGAATTTTACTTAGATAATTTATTTATTTATTTATTTTTAAAAATCATTTATTAATTATTATTTTTATATCATAATCTAACAAGTCTACAATAAATTCAACAAAATCTTCTAAAGTGAAAATAGACGGAAAGATATATTAATCTATTCAAATTCAACAATTCAATATCATGAAGCGACATAAATTGCAAAATGTATCTAAAAAAACATAATAATAATAACAACGTAACAATAATCAATATAATACATGTGATTTGAAGTATTTCATCCTATTGAAATCAACTTTTCATAGAAGTAATATTATTTAAATAATGCGATAGTTTAGAATTACCTCGCTGCGAAAATTGATACCACGAAAGCGAGCTGTTATCCACGAATTCGGAACCACGATCAAATCTCTAACTCTGACCTAATTCTCAAAAGAATGACTTACTTTTCTTCTCTTTGTGTTTGCTCTATATATTTCTCTTTGTATTTCTCTCTTTTCCTCTCTGTCTTTCTCTATATCTGTGTATCTTTCTATATCTTTTTTCTTTCTTGTCAACTGAACGTGTTTTTTTATCTCTTTTTGGTTGAGAGTAAGGTGCTAATTAAAAGGATAATAATAGAGTTGGATTAGGATTTAATTTGAAATATTGTTGAGGGGATTGGGGTTTAGATAAGGATGGATATAAAATAAATAAATAATAATAATAGAAAATTAAAAATTAAAAAATAAAAAAAAATGAAAGAAGTCCAAAGAGAGAGAGAGAGAAAAAAAAAAAATAAAAAATAAATGGGATGAGATTTTTAGTAAAATAGTTAGGAAGTTGGGAATAATTAGGATAAGGGGAAGGTAATTTGAATATTTAGGACTCCCCTTTTTTTCTTCTTCTACCATTATTTTTGAACTAATTAAAAGTTGAAGATTTAAAACAAATACCATAAATTCATAATTTTTATCATGAAAGTTAATTACACAATTTATTTATTTTTTATTTATTTTAAATATAACCTTTTTTTAAAATTGGTGTTTGACTCTTTATATTTGGTAAAAAATTAGGTGTTCATAGTATGCCCCTCTTTGCTTGAAAACATGAAGAGTTTTCATGCAAAGACGTGAACAATGTGACTAATTTTTTACTGAAATATTTATGCGAAAAATTTATAGTAGAGAAGAGGTTTGACTGTGTCCTAACTTTTAAAAACAACCTATCCTATGTTGAGATGATAAGGAGTCAGGCGTAGTTCCAATGAGTTAGGTAGTCGAGTGAGGTTTTGTCGAGATTCCGGTTCGTAGCTCCAGCTATTACATAAAAAAAACAAAATGCAGAAGGAAAGATATGAAATCCTATCTATTCCGATAGTGCTAAGTCTTCATTTTGGATTCTCAGATATCGCTTCACCCTCTTTGGGTAGGTTCATCTATTCCGAACTTTGCTCTGGACTTCTGAGTTTAAGACTTGAAACTTCATGACTTGACTTCAGCTACTGACGTTCTTCCGCATGATATTCTTGAAAACTTATTTTCTTGAAAGGATGAATTTTATTATTTTTGAACTACAAATTTGTGTACTATGTAGAAACCTGCACACAAAACAAAACTTTCTACCTAGTTTGCACTAGGAAATTTTGTGAGTTATTGATGAAACTTACAAAAGTCTATACTAATAATAAAAATACTGTTTTTATAGCCTATTACAGAATGTAAAAAAATAAGACAAAAGGGAGCTTTGTACCCAAATTGCAATCAGGGGTTATTGTGCCCTGTGAAGACATGAAAAATAAAATAGGGGTTATTGTTCCCTATATGGAATCCAGAGGTTGTTCTGCCCTATGAAAAATAAAATAGGGGTTGTTGTGCCCTATATGCAACCATGGGTTATTGTGCCATGTGAAGACACAAAAATGATAGGGGTTATAGTGCCCTATATGCAATCCAGGGGTTATTGTGCCCTGTGAAGACATGAAAAATAAAATAGGGGTTATTGTGCCCTATATGCAACCATGGGTTATTGTGTCATGTGAAGACATAAAAAAATGATAGGGGTTATTGTGCCCTATATGCAATCCAGGGGTTATTGTGCCCTGTGAAGACTTGAAAAATAGGATAGGGGTTATTGTGCCCTATACGCAACCAGGGGTTATTGTGTCCTGTGAAGACATGAAAAATAAAATAGGGGTTATTGTGCCCTATACGCAATCCAGGGGTTATTGTGCCCTGTGAAGAAAAAATGATAGGGTTATTGGGCCCTATATGCAATCCAGGGGTTATTGTGCCCTGTGAAGAAAAAAAAATGATAGGGGTTATTGTGCCCTATATGCAACCAGGGGTTATTGTGCCCTGTGAAGACATAAAAAATGATAGGGTTTATTGTGCCCTATATGTAATCCAGGGGTTAGTGTGCCCGTGAAGACATGAAAAAATGATAGGGGTTATTGTGCCCTATATGCAATCCATGGGTTATTGTGCCCTGTGAAGACATGAAAAAAAATGATAGAATAGGAGTTATTGTGCCCTATATGCAACCAGGGGTTATTATGCCCTGTAAATACAGAAAAAAAAATAGGATAGGGGTTATTGTGTCCTATATGCAACCAGGGGTTATTGTGCCCTTTGAAGACATGAAAAATAAAATAGGGGTTATTGTGCCCTATATGCAACCAGGGGTTATTGTGCCCTGTAAAGACATGAAAAAAATAAAATAGGGGTTATTGTGCCCTATATGCAACCAGGGGTTATTGTGCCCTGTGAAGACATGAAAAATAATGATAGGGGTTATTGTGCCCTATATGCAACAGGGGTTATTGTGCCCTGTGAAGACATGAAAGTAAAATAGGGGTTATTGTGCCCTATATGCAACCAGGGGTTATTGTACCCTGTGAAGACATGAAAAGTAAAATAGTGGTTATTGTGCCCTATATGCAACTAGGGGTTATTGTGCCCTGTAAAGACAAAAAAAAATGATAGGGGTTATTGTGCCCTGTAAAGACAAAAAAAAAATGATAGGGGTTATTGTGCCCTATATGCTATCCAGCGGTTATTGTGCCCTGTGAAGACATGAAAAATAAAATAGGGGTTGTTGTGCCCTATATGCAACCAGGGGTTATTGTGCCCTGTGAAGACATGAAAAAAAATGATAGGATAGGGTTATTGTGCCCTATATGCAACCAGGGGTTATTGTGCCCTGTGAAGATATGAAAAAAAATGATAGGGGTTATTCTGCCCTATATGCAACCAGGGGTTATTGTGCCCTGTGAAGACATGAAAAAAAAATTATAGGGTTATTTTTTTACTTATATTATTATTATTTAATATTACTTTATTTTATTTTATTTTTATTATTACATTGATCAATTTAAAAATAAAATAAAATGTCCCAGATTTTATTAAGGAAAAAAATAATTCTTTTTTTTTTGCATATTATATGAGAGACAAGGATTCAAAAACTTACCATCGCGGCGTTTGTCTTTAGCGAATTACTTGCATGATTTGTCTGTATAGCTCTTTCAGCCTATAACTTTATTTCTATCTTTATTGTGCTCATGCCAAGACGGAATGTCATCATTTGATAAATGGTGTCATTCGTGATTTTTTACCAAGTAGACATTCTTATTTATTTTTTTACTGTCGTCTTATGTTTCTCTTGAGAGTTTTCACTCATATGACCCTCTTATTTTTTTTTATAACATACATGGGCTACAGTGTCATGTCTCAACCCTTGGAGATTTAAAATATTTTGATCATTATTTTATTGAGTTATTAGACCGAACCTCAGTGAAGGGTTGCCTACGTATCCTCTTAGGAATCAGGTCGAACGTAGTTCAATAAAAATATATTTTTTATTATTTTTTTTTAGAAATATAATGGAAAAATTGGAAAAAGAATTAGTTCATGTTTGATAATGCTTTGACTTTAGTTGGTACTAACAATTAGTATTATGCATATGAACTACATTCAAATAAATTTGAGGTCAACTTTGAGTAATTTATATAGTTTCAAATTGTATCTCAAATATATTTAAGTAATTACAAGATCAGTTTATCTTGTCAAAAATTAAAGGATAGAATTATTCGTATCCTCATGTTTCAAATGCACTCTCAATATATGAAAGTCCTACTTCACACAATATAATAATTTAGATCGTAGGACATTTTTGAAAGTCGCTCCCACTCAAAAAGATATTCAATGCATGAGATTAAGATACCATATGCTTGGCCCTCATGTATGCATCAACTAATATGAGAACATAGAAAATGAGATCAAATAGGACTTGTCATTGGCTTGTAATGTAGTCTTAGGGAAAAGGTAGGATATATATTTGAGATAAAGTGACTATTTTCTCCTTAGAATTCACATGATGCTTTTGATAATTTTTTTTTCATTTTTGCATTTGACCTTTGTTTTCTTATAAGGTCCTTTTCATTTTTTTTTCTTCATTTTTTGATCTTCTCTCCTTTTTGTTGGAGATTTTTTTTTCCATTTTCCATTTTATCTTTTTTTTTTTGGACATATTTGGTCTTTTTCACTTTGTTACCCAACTTAGGTCTTTGATGTTATATAGATATTTCATAGTGCGCTCAAAGAGGTGAGATAAAGGGATTAGTGCATTTATACACTCAAAAGGTATATGCTAAGATGTGGTTATTCAAATAATAAGCTTTTAGGGTCGATATGGGAGTTATGTAGATAAATGTTGTTTGGTAGGCTTGAAAGGCACAATCGATTCAAAGAAAGCCTATAATCCTTTCTCAAGTTAAATGTTGCTCAAAATTTCATCTCAACCAACATTTGGGCCAAGTTCTAGATCAGCAAAATCATGACTATGAATTTTACGCTTAAAGCTCACCACACAATGCATTTGAAACAATGAGGTCAAATTTATTTTATCCATAACTTTAAACAAGATAATTTCTCAAGTATGACATAAATGTATCGAGAGATGCCAATAGAAGTCTATAGGTCACAACAAAGTTGATCGGTCTTACCAAATAGTTTAACACTTTTTTTTTCTTATGCATAATCCTAAACATGTTGTTACCAACCAAGTCAAAGAAAAAAATCTAATTTTTTTCGCCCCAGTTTATGTAACTAGAATTTTTAGGATTTTTTTCTCGGTTGGACCGAACCTCACAATAAGGTTGCCTACGTATCTTGTTAAAACAAGAATCAGGTCTAACGTAGTTCCAAAATATAAGTAAAAATATGTTTGCTTAAAGACAAATTTCCTTTTTAATATATACAAAAATTATTTCCTTTTTTAATTTTTAAATAATAATTAAGAAATTTTGATTTTTTTTTTAATTTTTAAATAAGGATCACCGAACCCAAGGAAGGTCGCCTACGTATCTCATCAAGGTGACAATCAGGTGTGCGTAATTAGTTCAGATTAAACACTTCAATAATTTTTGTTAGAAAATTTGTTGACAAATGTAACTCTTTTTTTCGTTTAAAGTGATATAAGAAAACTTTGAAATTTCTATTTGTAAACTTTACATTGTAAAAGAATTATTTTTTTTCTATTGTTCTGATTTTAATTTAAAAGGGTAAATTGAGTTATTTATCTAGATAGATCCGATCATATGTAGATTCTTTCATTGAATCATATGTAAATAATTCAAATAATGAAGTCTATTAGGAACTACCAAATTTGGTTTCAGTTATCAAGCTTAAACTCATGGAGAAAAGTATCTAGACTGGCTGTAAAACGAGCGGACAACTCGAGTCAGGGAGTAGCAACGTACCGGTAGCAGCGGTTTCCGGCTTTGTGCATGGGTGCTCTCTATCCTAAAATGGTGTGACTACATATCCTTCACCATGAACCGAAGATCCACTGGCTATCTTGACAGAAGTGGGGTGCATAGTTGCAATTCCCATCATATTTTTATTGAAGACTAAGAATGGTTCGGGAGAGAAGCAATTCAAACATTATTAAAACATTAAATAAATAAGCAATTAGCATATTAAGTTAAAATAAATACAATATTCAAAAGCGTATATATATAAGTCATAGTCATACATAAATTAATATTTAAAGCTCGAATTCTACTTAATCCCCAGCGGAGTCGCCATCTGTCACACCTCTTTTTTTCTCTCAAAATATTTTTATTTATAATTTATTTGTTTCGAAAGAAAAAAGAGTTTTTCCAATTAAAGTGACGTTTTGAAAAGGGATAATTATTATTTAGAGTCGCCACTTTGAATTGAGTTTTGGTGTTCCAAGTCACCTTTTTTTTAAATCCCTAATCAAAAGGAAATTTGACTCTATTTTTTATTGGTCTGCGAACTAGAAAGGAATTCTGTTGACCGAGGGGAAGGTGTTAGGCACCCCTCGAGTCCCGTGGTTCTGGCACGGTCGCTTTATTAACTTTAGTATGACTTAACTTAATTTTTTGGACATTATATTATTTAAACTTAATAACAAAATTGTGTTATTTATCCTCATATTTATTCTTAACTTATTTGAAACTGGACTTATTTATTTTAAGGGTCTTTATTTTTTTATTTATTTTTTATAAAAAAACTTAGATTTTTGTTAAATTTTTTATTATTATTTTATTCCTGTTTCCTTTCTTCTTTTTTTTTTTTTAAATTAACTTTCTGTTTTATAAATTTTTATTTTTTATTGTTTTTATAAAATTTGTCTTCTCCTCCTTTTTTAATTTTTTAAAATAATTTTTGTTACTCTTTTTTTTACGTTTTTTTTTCATTCTTTTTTTTTAATTTCTTGGTCTCTATTTTTTTTTCTTGCTTCTCTCTTTTTTTTTTGTTTTATTATTTTCTGTTTCTTGTATTTTTATTTTTTTAAAAAAATTAGATCTAAAATAAGAGATAAATTTATGAAATTTATAATTAATTCTAGCAAAAAAAAATCTAAAGAGATTAAGACAATTCTCTTAAAAAAGGGTTTTTTTTTATCTTTTCTTTTAATTTTTTTTTTCATTTTTCCTTTTTGTACGTTTTTAGTTACCCTTCTCTTCTTTTTTTTTTTAATTTTTTTTTCAACAACATTCTGTTCTTTTTTTTTTTTAATTTTTTTATTTTTAATTTTGTTTTTATTTTTTAATTAGCTCTGTTTTTTTTTTTTTTTTATAATATTTGTTTTACTTTCTTTTAGAAAATTTATATAAATCTTTCTTTTTACGTTCTTTTTTTTTTTTTTTATTTTTACCCTGTCTTTAACAATTGTATATTTTATAAGTTTCTTTTTCCACTTTTGTTTTATTTATTTATTTTGCTTTCTGCTTCTCTCTCTTTTTTTTTTTTTCTGATTTTTTCATTTTTTCACGTTTTATTTTTAAAAAATTTCTGTTTCTTTTTTTTTGTTTAAAAAGTTCTGCTTTTTTTTTCTTTCGTTGTTTTATGCTTTTTTCTTGTTGTTTTTTTATTCTTTTGTTATCTTTATGTAATTTCTCAAATTTTACTTCTTTTTATTATTATTATTATTTATTATTATTATTATTATTATTATATTAGTTTATAATAATAATCTCTAAATAAAATTTATTTCTCCTCTAAATGAGAATTCTACTTTATAATTTATTTATTTATTTATTTTAAAAAATCATTTATTAATTATTATTTTTATATCATAATCTAACAGTCTATAATAAATTCAACAAAATCTTCTAAAGTGAAAATAGACGGAAAGATATATTAATCTATTCAAATTCAACAATTCAATATCATGAAGCGACATAAAATTGCAAAATGTATCTAAAAAAAATAATAATAATAACAACGTAACAATAATCAATATAATACATGTGATTTGAAGTATTTCATGCTATTGAAATCAACTTTTATAGAAGTAATATTATTTAAATAATGCGATAGTTTAGAATTACCTCGCTGCGAAAATTGATACCACGAAAGCGAGCTGTTATCCACGAATCGGAACCACGATCAAATCTCTAACTCTGACCTAATTCTCAAAAGAATGACTTACTTTTCTTCTCTTTGTGTTTGCTCTATATATTTCTCTTTGTATTTCTCTCTTTTCCTCTCTGTCTTTCTCTATATCTGTGTATCTTTCTATATCTTTTTTCTTTCTTGTCAACTGAACGTGTTTTTTTTCTTTTTCTTTTTTTGGTTGAGAGTAAGGGTGCTAATTAAAAGGATAATAATAGAGTTGGATTAGGATTTAATTTGAAATATTGTTGAGGGGATTGGGGTTGAGATAAGGATGGATATAAAATAAATAAATAATAATAATAGAAAATTAAAAAATAAAAAAAATTAAAAATGAAATGAACGTCAAAGAGAGGAGAATAAAAGAAAAAAATAAAAAAAATAAATGGGATGAGATTTTTTAGTAAACTAAGTTAGGAAGTTGGAATAATTAGGATAAGGGGAAGGTAATTTGAATATTTAGGACTCCCCTTTTTTCTTCTTCTACCATTATTTTTGAACTAATAAAAGTTGAAGATTTAAAACAAATACCATAAATTCATAATTTTTATCATTAAAGTTATTTACACAATTTATTTATTTTTTATTTATTTTAAATATAACCTTTTTTTAAAATTGGTGTTTGACTCTTTATATTTTGGAAAAAAATTAGGTGTTCACAAACTGCGTATGTATATTTCATATTTGAATAAATTTCTAGACGGTGCAAAATATCAACATGAATATTAAGAAATGTAGCAAATAAAATGAATCAAAAAAATATAATAAACGTAACTAATGACATGTAAAAGTGCACTTTTAAAAATAACTAATAAAAAATCCTAAATTTTGATAAATAAAGATAGTTATCAATAAACTTATTTAAAATTATAAAAATTGTAACGACCTGTTTAGTCGTTTTGAGCAACAGATTTTATTTCTGGAAAAAACTGTCTGAGTTGACGGAACCCACGACGGACCGTCATGGGCACGACGGACCGTCGAGGGGGTCTCGTTCCAAAACACTTGGAATTCTAAAATTTGGGTACTGAAATCGACTCTCTGAACTTCGTGACGGGCCTGCAGGACGGACCGTCGTGGTCACGACAGACCGTCACAGACTCTTCAAGGAAATTGAGTCTCTGAAGTTTGCGACGACCTGCAGGACGGACCGTCACAGCCATGACGGACCGTCACAGGTTGCGTAATCCCAGGCTGGGTCGGATTTCTGTTTAATTTTTAAAGGGGCGTTTTGGACTATTCCTGCTATAATTATAAATTTAGTGTGTTAATGTTAATAATTTAACTACTTGGGGGATAAAAGAGGTAACCTTGAGTTAATTAGTGGGTTACTATTGTCATCTTTTATACTTAATTATATGCTAATTAGGGTAAAAGAAAGAGGGTTTGAATAAGGAAAAAGAAGGAAAGAGACAGAAAGAGAGGGAGAACGACTGAGAGAAGAGAGAAACGAAGAAGAAAGCAAAGACTTTGAGGATAGCTTGCTTGATCACGAATTCTTCGGTGGAGGTAGGTTATGGTTTTGATACTATTCGTAGTAAACTCTTAATAGCGAATGATATGTATTGGTAGTATTGTAAACCTTTCTATATGCTTAATTGTATGCTTTCATGAATGTGATTATATAATTGTGATAAAGTAAGCATGATGAAGCTATTGAATCTTAAATCTTGAAGAAACCCTAATCTACTTTGTTAATGATGATGCCTTGGTATAAAAGAAGGCTTGATGAACTAAAGTAATGAGATTGATGATGCCCTGGTATAAAAGAAGGCTTGATGAACTAAAGTAATGAGATTGATGATGCCTTGGTATAAGAGAAGGCTTGATGAATTGATAGAATGAGATTAATGGATCGGAGTGTCACGTTCCGACACATAGTAATAAGGGATCGGGTGTCACGAACCGACACGTAGAATTAGGGGATCGGAGTGTCACGTTCCGACACATAGTATTAAGGGATCAGGTGTCACGAACCTACACTTAGAATTAGGGGATCAGAGTGTCACGTTCCGACACATAGTATTAGGGGATCGGGTGTCACGAACCGACACGTAGAATTAGGGGATCGGAGTGTCACGTTCCAACACATAGTATTAGGGGATCGGGTGTCACGAACCGACACGTAGAAGTAGGGGATCGGAGTGTCACGTACCGACACATAGTAGTAGGGGATCGGAGTGTCACGTACCGACACAAGAGGAATAAAGATAATGAATCTGGAAAGATGTTAATATACTCAATCTAATGAACCTAATTCCCAAATGAGTATGGTATTGAGGCTTGAGTCCTCATGGATGAACTTGGTGGTACTTATTTATGATTATAGTACTTGTTGTTGCTACATGTTGAGTATTGTAGTTGATTTATGATACTAACTTATATGTACTGTTTTCTATTTTGAGTTGGGCGATGATACCTACTCAGTACTTGTGTTTTGTACTGACCCCTACTTGTATGTTTCTTTGTTATTTGTGGAGTGCAGCAAACGTGCCGTCGTCTTCAAATCAACCGCAACTCTAGCCAGTCTTCATTTCAATCGGAAATTCAGGGTGAGCTAATGCTTCTAGCTTGGACTGGATCTTCTTCTTCATGTCTTGATGCCTTGAAGTTCCGGCATGGACTAGCTTTTATTTATTTTAGCTTCTTAGAATACTCTTAGTTTAGTAGTTTGATCATAGATGTTCTTGTGATGATGACTTCCAGATTTTGGGGAATAATAGTTGTTGAGTTTTAGAAGTTATTGAATTGATCTTCATTTATGAGTTTATGTCTTCTGCATTACTTTCTGTTGATATTATATTGAAATGTTGGGGTTAGATTGGTTGGTTCGCTCACATAGTAAGATAAGTGTGGGTGCCAGTCGCGGCTCGATTTTGGGTCGTGACAAACTTGGTATCAGAGCATTAGGTTCGTTGGTCTCATCAGACAAGAACGAGTCTAGTAGAGTCTTAAGGAACGGTAGGGGGACGCCTTTACTTTTCTTTGAGAGGCTGTAAGACTTTAGGAAAATTCCATTCTTTCATTCTTTCTTTCGTGCTATTACTTGGATCCAATTGGTATCTAGGTGATATAAATTGGTATCTGACCATCTTCACTCTATTTCGCAGATGGTTAGAACTAGAGCAATGACTGAACCAACACCAACACCGGCAAGACAGGAAACGTCTGAGCCAGCCACTGGGGCTGTAGCTCGAAGAGGAGTAGTGGCGAGAGGCCGTGGGAGGACGTCCTCTAGAGGAAGAGGACAAGCACCTAGCCCAACTAGTACTAGGGCAGTGGCTCCTCCACCGACTGAGGAAGTGATAAGAGAGGGTGAGGAAGGGGAGAATGAACAAGTGCAGAACGAGGAATTGCCACCCCAACCTACCCCAGAGATGATCAATCAGGTTCTTGCTTATCTTAGCGGGTTATCTGATCAGGGCCAGACACCTCCAGTGTTTTCTGCACCAGCACCTCAGGTTCCGGAAGTACGACAGGCCGCTGCTGAGGCTCCCCGCATGGATGCCTCATTGGAAATAGGCACGTTTCCTCGTCTGACTACAGGGCCTATAATGACAAATGATCAGCATGAACTTTTCAGTAAGTTCTTGAAATTGAAACCTCCAGTCTTCAAGGGTGCTGAATCTGAGGATGCCTACGATTTTCTGGTTGACTGCCATGAGCTACTACACAAGATGGGTATAGTAGAACGGTTTGGTGTTGAGTTCGTGAGTTATCAGTTTCAAGGGAACGCCAAAATGTGGTGGCGGTCACATGTTGAGTGTCAACCAACAGAGGCACCACCTATGACTTGGGCATCATTCTCTAGCTTTTTGTGGAGAAGTATATCCCCCGGACTTTGAGGGATAGGAAAAGGGATGAGTTCTTGAGCCTAGAGCAAGGTAGGATGTCGGTTACTGCATATGAGGCTAAGTTTCGTGCATTATCCAGGTATGCCACCCAACTTTGTTTCAGTCCACAAGAGCGGATTCGCCGTTTTGTGAAGGGGTTGAGGTCAGAATTGCGGATTTCAGCCTTGCAGGTAGCGGCTACGGCAAAATCCTTCCAAGAAGTGGTAGACTTCGTGATAGAGGTGGAAGGAGTGAAGCCAGATGACTTCACCACGACATCGACATCAAAAATGTTTCGAAAGGGAGGTGAGTTTAATGTTTCTTACTCTAGAGGACAGGGTTCAGGAGGTTACCCAGTTCGACCAATTCTATCTTCACTACAGACTGTAGTTGGGGGTCCACCTCAGACCGGTCAACAATTCTCACAGAGACCGATGCTTGAATCCAGAGAGTGTTATGGATGTGGGGAGACTGGACATATTAGGAGGAATTGTCCAAAACAGAGTTATAGACCCCCAATAGCTAGAGGTAGAGGTGGTCATGGTAGAGGCCGTTATTCTGGAGGACGTGGTGGCTGAGGTAATGGTGGTCACCAAAACGGCCGGGGTGATGGGCAAACTGGAGCCACTACAACACAACATGGTAGGGGCAACGGGCAAACAGGCGATAGGGCCCATTGTTACGCTTTCCCTAGGAGATCTGAGGCGGAGACATCTGATACGGTTATCACAGGTAATCTTTTGGTTTGTGATTGCATGGCTTCTGTATTATTTGATCCTGGCTCCACGTTTTCATATGTATATTCTTCATTTGCTACTGGTCTTAATTTACCTTGTGAATTGCTTGACATACCTATTCGTGTGTCTACTCCGGTGGGTGAGTCGGTGATAGTTGAAAAAGTATATAGGTCTTGTTTGGTGACTTTTGTGGGGAGCAACATTTATGTAGATTTGGTTATCTTAGAAATGGTTGACTTCGATGTGATTCTGGGTATGACTTGGCTTTCTCCAAATTTTGCAATCTTGGATTGTAATGCTAAAATTGTGACGTTAGCCAAGCCTGGGACAGATCAGTTAGTGTGGGAGGGCGACTACACTTCCACTCCGGTTCGTATCATCTCCTTTCTTCGTGCTAAGAGAATGGTTAGTAAAGGGTGTTTAGCTTTCTTGGCACATCTCAGGGATGACACTACCCAAGTACCTTCAATTGAGTCGGTTTCGGTAGTCCGTGAGTTTCTGGATGTGTTCCCTGCAGATCTTCCTGGTATGCCACCGGATAGAGATATTGATTTTTGCATTGATTTGGAACCGGGTACTCGCCCCATTTCTATACCCCCTTATAGAATGGCTCCCGCGGAGTTAAGAGAGTTAAAGGCCCAACTTCAAGAGTTGTTAAGTAAAGGCCTCATTAGACCAAGTGCATCCCCTTGGGGTGCTCCGGTGTTATTTGTGAAGAAGAAGGATGGGAGTTTTCGGATGTGCATAGACTACCGACAGTTGAACAAGGTAACTATTAAGAACAAGTACCCCATTCCTCTCATTGATGACTTGTTCGATCAGTTACAAGGTGCTTGTGTCTTCTCTAAGATTGACTTGAGATCCGGTTATCATCAATTGAAAATACGGGCAACGGATGTGCCAAAGACTGCTTTTCGAACTAGGTATGGGCATTACGAATTTGTGGTAATGTCTTTTGGTCTTACGAATGCCCCTGCTGCTTTCATGAGCTTGATGAACGAGATTTTCAAGCCATATCTGGATCTCTTTGTGATCGTATTTATTGATGATATACTGATATACTCAAAGAGTAAGAAGGAACATGAGGAGCATTTGAGAATGGTGTTAGAGTTGTTGAGGAAGAAAAAGCTTTATGCCAAATTCTCCAAGTGTGAGTTTTGGCTAGATTCAGTGTCCTTCTTGGGACACGTGGTTTCTAAGGATGGAGTGATGGTGGATCCATCTAAGATTGAGACAGTGAAGAATTGGGTAAGACCTACTAACGTGTCAGAGATAAGGAGCTTTGTTGGTTTTAGCTAGCTACTACCGCCGATTTGTCAAGGGATTCTCTTCTATTGCTTCCCAATTAACGAACTTGACTAAGCAGAATGTTCCATTTGTATGGTCGGATGAGTGTGAGGAAAGCTTTCAGAAACTCAAGACCTTGTTGACTACTGTACCAATTCTTACCTTGCCAGTAGAGGGTAAGAACTTCATCGTTTATTGTGATGCATCCTATTCTGGTTTGGGTGCAGTGCTAATGCAAGAGAAGAATGTGATTGCTTATGCTTCGAGGCAATTAAAGGTGCATGAACGTACCTATCTGACCCATGATTTGCAGTTGGCTGCGGTGGTATTTGCACTAAAGCAATGGAGACACTATTTGTATGGGGTTAAATGTGAAGTCTATACGGACCATCGTAGCCTACAGTATGTCTTCACTCAGAAATATTTGAATTTGAGACAGAGGAGATGGATGGAACTACTGAAGGACTACGATATCACTATTCTGTATCATCCGGGAAAAGCTAATGTTGTGGAAGATGCTTTAAATAGAAAGGCAGGAAGCATGGGAAGTCTAGCTCATTTGCAAGTTTCTAGACGCCCGTTGGCTAGAGAAATCCAAAATTTGGCTAATGACTTTATGAGGCTAGAAGTAAATGAGAAGGGAGGATTTTTAGCTTGTGTGGAGGCGAGATCTTCTTTTCTTGACAAGATCAAGGGAAAACAGTTTGAGGATGAAAAACTAAGTCGAATTCAGGATAAGGTGTTGCGAGGAGAGGCTAAAGAGGCAATAATGGATGAGGAAGGTGTTTTGAGAATTAAGGGAAGGGTATGTGTGCCCCGTGTTGGTGACTTGATCCACACTATTCTTACAGAGGCTCATAGTTCCGGATATTCTATACATGCTGGTGCAACCAAGATGTACCGTGACCTAATGCAACACTTTTGGTGAAGTAGAATGAAGCGTGACATTGTGGATTTTGTTGCCAAATGTCCAAATTGTCAGCAATTAAAGTATGAACACCAGAGGCCCGGAGGGACACTTCAGAGAATGCCCATTCCTGAATGGAAGTGGGAGAGAATCGCAATGGACTTCGTGGTTGGTCTTCCAAAGACAATGGGTAAGTATGACTCTATTTGGGTGATTGTTGATAGGTTAACTAAGTCTGCTCATTTCATTCCGGTCAAGGTGACTTACAATGCAGAGAAGTTAGCCAAACTTTACATCTCGGAAGTTGTTCTATTGCATGGGGTTCCACTCTCCATCATATCAGATAGAGGTACGCAGTTTACTTCTAAGTTTTGGAGAACATTGCATGCTGAATTAGGTACTAGGTTGGACCTTAGTACTGCATTTCACCCTCAGACAGATGGTCAGTCGGAGCGAACGATTCAAGTGTTGGAGGATATGCTTCGTGCATGTATGATAGAATTTGGTGGTCATTGGGATAACTTCTTACCCTTAGCGGACTTTTCATACAATAATAGCTATCACTCAAGTATTGATATGGCTCCATTCGAAGCATTGTATGGGAAGAGATGTAGGTCTCCCATTGGCTGGTTTGATGCATTTGAGGTTAGACCTTGGGGTACCGACCTTTTGAGGGATTCATTGGAGAAAGTGAAATCTATTCAAGAAAATATTTTAGCGGCGCAAAGTAGGCAAAAAGAATATGCAGATCGAAAGGTTAGAGAGTTGGAGTTCATGAAGGGTGAACAAGTCTTGCTGAAGGTTTCACCCATGAAAGGGGTGATGCGGTTTGGTAAAAGAGGTAAACTAAGCCCAAGGTATATTGGACCATTTGAAGTACTTAAGCGAGTAGGGGAGGTGGCTTATGAATTAGCCTTGCCTCCAGGGCTGTCCGGAGTGCATCCGGTATTTCATGTGTCCATGTTGAAAAGATACCATGGGGATGGAAACTACATCATTCATTGGGATTCAGTTCTGCTTGATGGGAATTTGACTTATGAGGAGGAACCTGTTGCTATTTTAGATAGAGAAGTTCGCAAGTTGAGGTCCAGAGAGATTGCATCCATCAAAGTTCAATGGAAGAATCGACCAGTTGAAGAGGCCACTTGGGAGAAGGAGGCTGATATGCAAGAAAAATACCCACATCTGTTTACAGATTCAGGTACTCCGTTTCGCCCTTGTTTCTTTTCTTGTGATCGTTCGAGGACGAACGATGGGTAAATTGGTATCTATTGTAATGACCTGTTTAGTCGTTTTGAGCAGCAGATTTTATTTCTGGAAAAACTGTCTGAGTCGACGGAACCCACGATGGACCGTCATGGGCATGACGGATCGTCGAGGGGGTCTCGTTCCAAAACACTTGGAATTCTGAAATTTGGGTACTGAAATCGACTCTCTGAACTTCGTGACGGGCCTGCAGGACGAACCGTCGTGGTCACGACGGACTTTCACAGACTCTTCAAGGAAATTGAGTCTGAACTTTGCGAGACTGCAGGACGGACCGTCACAGCCATAACGGACGTCACAGGTTGCGTAATCCAGGCTAGGTCGGATTTCTTTAAGTTTTAAAGGGGCGTTTTTGGACTATTCCTGCTATAATTATAAATTTAGTGGGTTAATGTAATAATTTAACTTTGGGGGATAAAAGAGGTAACCTTGAGTTAATTAGTGGGTTACTATTTTCATCTTTTATACTTAATTATATGCTAATTAGGGTAAAAAAAGAGGGTTGAATAAGGAAAAAGAAGGAAAGAGACAGAAGAGAGGGAGAACGATTGAGAGAAGAGAGAAACGAAGAGAAGAAAGCAAAGACTTGAGGATAGCTTGCTTGATCACGAATTCTTCGGTGGAGGTAGGTTATGGTTTTGATACATTCGTTGTAAACTCTTAATAGCGAATGTATGTATTGGTAGTATTGTAAACCTTTCTATATGCTTAATTGTATGCTTGCATGAATGTGATTATATAATTGTGATAAAGTAAGCATGATGAAGCTATTGAATCCTAAATCTTGAAGAAACCCTAATCTACTTTGTTAATGATGATGCCTTGGTATAAAAGAAGGCTTGATGAACTAAAGTAATGAGATTGATGATGCGTTGGTATAAAAGAAGGCTTGATGAACTAAAGTAATGAGATTGATGATGCCTTGGTATAAGAGAAGGCTTGATGAATTGATAGAATGAGATTAGTGGATCGGAGTGTCACGTTCCAACACATAGTATTAAGGGATCGGGTGTCACGAACCAACACGTAGAATTTGGGGATCGGAGTGTCATGTTTCGACACATAGTATTAAGGGATCGGGTGTCACGAACCGACACGTAGAATTAGGGGATCGAGTGTCACGTTCCGACACATAGTATTAGGGGATCGGGTGTCACGAACCGACACGTAGAATTAGGGGATCGGAGTGTCACGTTCCGACACATAGTATTAGGGGATCGGGTGTCACGAATAGACATGTAGAAGTAGGGGATCGGAGTGTCACGTATCGACACATAGTAGTAGGGGATCGGAGTGTCACGTACAGATACAAGAGGAATAAAGATAATGAATCTGGAAAGATGTTAATATACTCAATCTAATGAACCTAATTCCTAAATGAGTATGGTATTGAGGCTTGACTCCTCATGGATGAACTTGGTGGTACTTATTTATGATTATAGTACTTGTTGTTTCTACATGTTGAGTATTATAGTTGATTTAAGTTACTAACTGATATATACTGTTTTCTATTTTGAGTTGGCCGATGATACCTACTCAGTACTTGTGTTTTGTACTGACCCCTACCTGTATGTTTCTTTCTTTGTTATTTGTGGAGTGCAGCAAACGTGCTGTAGTCTTCAAATCAACCGCAACTCTAGCCAGTCTTCATTTCATCGGAAATTCAGGGTGAGCTAATGCTTCTAGCTTGGACTGGATCTTCTTCTACATGTCTTGATGCCTTGAAGTTCCGGCATGGACTAGCTTTTATTTATTTTAGCTTCTTAGAATACTCTTAGTTTAGTAGTTTGATCATAGATGTTCTTGTGATGATGACTTCCTGATTTTGGGGAATAATAGTTGTTGAGTTTTAGAAGTTATTGAATTGATCTTCATTTATGAGTTTAAGTCTTCCGCATTACTTTCTGTTGATATTATATTGAAATGTTGGGGTTAGATTGGTTGGTTCGCTCACATAGTAAGATAAGTGTGGGTGCCAGTCGCGGCTCGATTTTTGGTCGTGACAAAAATTCATTTTCAACTATTGAATAAATAAAAATTAAAGTTACAAATTTTGAAAATGTTAGGCAAAAATTGGATGTCAAGAATATGCACCAAGGGACCTGGTCCCCGGAATGTATGCGAACGAGAAAAGGAGGAAAAGACAATTTTCAACAGCCTGCCAACTGATGTGATTGGTGCACAATTTTTCATGACAGCAGACCTTCAGCCAATGGTCTTGTCCCAAGGGTTTGTATCCATTTTAAGTTTATCTCTTCTTCAATAAGACAAACACAAGATTTTGGCAAACAAAAACACACAAGATTAAAAAGAAAAAGTCATCTTTAAGGTAGAAAGATACTCATACTCAACAAAAGGATCTGATAGAGTGTTGAAGTATCTTTGTTGAGTTTGAATTTTGTGTTTATCATTTAATAAGTTTTAACAACTTGAAAATTCTCAACAACTCTTGCAAAGGCTAACAAAAGGTGAAGAATAATACTCAAGAGCAATAAGGACTTGATAGAGTTGAAGTAGTCTAGTTGTTTTAAAAATAAAACCTTATGTAGTACATTTATTGTAAATATGCTCCTAATCTATAAAGGATTCAGATTTTGTGTTCATTGTAAAAGTCTAAAATAATTGAGTCTAACTGATTTAGTGGGTAACATTGTTTGCTGCTTAGTCAAATTCTAAGTTATCTAGGAGCTAGTTGATTTAGTGGGCGGTGTGGTAACTTCTTAGTTGAATTTTAAGTTGTCTAGCGGTAATAGCTTAGAGGACACCAATGTTCCAAAAGTATGTCGGAGGGTATCTGAATCCCATTTATGATAGTTTGGGGGTATATTTGTCCTTTTTCCCTTAAATTATTATAATTATGGTCAAATTAATTCATGCTTCACTAATTTTCTTGCACACTTTATCATACATGACCCTGTCAATTTTTCGAATAAAAAAACTAATTGAAAATATAGTAAAAAAAAGTATTAATTATAATATAGCCACAAAAATAGTTTTATTTTTTTTCTTTACTCTAAGGAATGAAAGAAAAAAATTAAATAAGAATAAGAAATTTAAATAATGAAATCAAAGACATCAAAAAATAATTTATGTATCTTAAAGATTAAAATATACCTTGAATGTGTCTAGAAGTATCATATATACCCCTACATGAACTTTTTTTAAATTAAAAGTCAGAAATATAATTAAAGCTAATTTATTCACTTATGTTAAATGAAGGATATATGTGAGCTCATTTTGTAATGGTAGGGGTATATGTGAGCCTTTTGTATAACGATAAGGGTATATATGAATCACTTTTATAACAAAGGCATATCAACTCCAAATGGAAAATTGAGGGATATATCATACCATTTCCCCTAAAACATTTGTGAGTTTTCTAATATCTACAAAATTTTAAGCCATAATCTAACGTTTTTGTCAAATGATCTTTTTGTTTACTCAAACATTTCAGTTGGAGTATTTATATTTTATATTAATCCACAACACCTAACAATATGTAAATTTAACTCAAAAATACAGATATCTCTTGTGAGGAAACTTGACGCCTTAGCTATAATACTAGTAACAAGTGTCCTGTTAGCATAGACTCCATATTTGTTATTTTTTTTTGTCTCACAATAGATGGCATAGATAGAATTTAGATATTTAATCAAATTGACTTCAAATATTTTATGTTTTTAATAATTGTATTTTTACGTATTTTTTAAATAGTATATATCACTTCTTTTGTCTCGATGTATGTAGCACAAATAGAATTTTAAGAGTCAATCAAATATTATTAATTGTTGAGATTTACAATACTTTTTACTTAGTTTCCAAATTAAATATTAGGAGCACGTTAATTCTTTTGATTATTATATTTATAGTACTTTTTATGTAAAATTTTAATAGAATATGTTACTTCTCTTATCCTGGTGTATGTAGCATAAATAGAATTTCAAAAGTCAATCGTATGTTGTTAATTATTGAAATTTACAATACTTTATACGTAGTTTTCGAATTAGATAATACATGTTTCTTCTTTTGTCCCATTTTATTTGACATAGATATATTACTTATGAATCAATCAAATTTTTTATATGTTTTTTACAAGTATTTTAAGTTGGTAATTATCATTATTTAGATTATATATTACATAATTTTGAATATAAAATTATAAAACAAGACAAACAAATAAAAATTAAAAACAATCAAAAAGGGAAAAATAATGCAGTTCTTAGGCATGCATGTCGATCATGACCTACTTTGTTATTGTATGTGTGTGTGGGGGGGGGGTGCATCATGTGTACGTGTGTGCATGTATATGCATGTGCGTGCGCGTATGCGTGTGCGTGTGTCTATGTGTGCATGCACGCATGCGGGTGCACACGTGTGTGTGTGTGTGTGCGCATGCATGCGTGTGTGCGTGATCCTTATAAACTTGGTCTTTCATTCTATTTATCCAAGTCACAAATATTCCTTTTCTCTAAGCCCTAATTTTTTTTTTTACCTTTCTCCAATTGCTGCCCAACTTTCCTATTTCTCCTTCTTTCAGCCAAAAGCCCGAAAAACTTTTCAAGTCAGTTCGCTTGTTCTTGTCATTTTTGAATTCTTTTTTTAATTTTTCCATTTACTATAAAATTTTAAATGGATATACGTAACCATGAGAGGATGTTTACTTAAAAATTGCCATAAAAGAAATAAATATGAATATATCACAAAATATGATTTGAATTATTTAAGTATCGGTAAATGGGGTAACTCTATTTATTATATCATTGAATGTTGAATGATTTGATTTATCATTGTATGATTTATTTTAACTATATTTTTTAATTGTTATTGAAAAGGAAAATGAGGAAGGAGATAACAATTTGGGGAATCCAATTATCATCAATTGCCCGCCAACTTTCCTATTTCTCCCCTTCAGCCAAAAGCCCGAACAACTCTTCAAGTCAATTCTTTTGTTCTTTTCATTTCTAATTTTTTTTTTTAATTTTTCCATTTACTATAAAATTTTAAATGAATATACGTAACCATGAGAGGATGTTTACTTAAAAATTGCCGTAAAAGAAATAAAGATGAAGATATCACAAAACATGATTGAATTATTTAAGTACCGGTTAAATGGGGTAACTCTATTTATTTTATCATTGAATGTTGAATGATTTGATTTTTCATTGTATGATTTATTTTAACTATATTTTTTAATTGTTATTGAAAAGGAATATGAGGAAGGAGATAACAATGTGGGGAATCCAATTATCGTCAATAATTTTTCAGGTAGTCAACCAATTTAACTACTGAAATTCCCCTTAATATCGTATGTTTACTCTTTTCCCATTTAATATATTTTCGTTTTCTTATTTATTTTTAACAAGCTTTGTATTTGATCTAAATTCTAAAATTTGTATTCATACACAAAATCATAAATACACAAATAATTAAATTGATATTACATCAGTGTCACATTTACAATGAAAAAAATGAATACTTTTTTCTTTTTCTATCTACCGTTTTGCTTAACCATTTCTATTCTTCTAATACGAACAAAGAAACTAAATTATAAGGTAATGTTTCGATTAAATCAATCATCCTTAGAATTGAGTCCCTTAGTTGACGCAAATTTCTTCTCTTGAGCATCCCTCCGTAGACGATACAAACTAAAGTTGTCATCATTCTTCTCGAAACTATCCATCTAATTATCATATGGGGAGACATAACAACATCATCATCATTCTTGTACTCGTCTTCAGGAAAGGTTTAATAATATATGTAAATTCTCTTATCTTGATATATGTAATACAAATAGAATTTCAAAAGTCAATCAAATATTGTTAATTATTGAGATTTACAATACTTTATACGTATTTTCAAATTAAATAATACATTTTAGTTCTTTTATCCCATTTTATTTGACATAGATAAATTAATTTTATGTATTAATCAAATTCTTTATATGTTTCTTACAAGTATATTAAGTTGGCAATAAGCATTATTTATAGTAAATATTACATTATTTTTAAATATTTACAAAATTAAAAAACAAGACAAACATATTAAAACAAAAATACAATCAAAAAAGGAAAAATAGTGCAGATGTCAGGCTGGCATGTCGATCATGTCCTAACTAGTTATTGTGCGTGGAGGGTGTGTGCATACGTTCATGCGCGTGTGTGGTTGTGCGGGTGTATGCACGCGCGTGTGCGTGCGTGCGTGATCCTGGTAACTTCACCTTTCATTCTATTTAACCAGGTCCCCATTATTCCTTTTTTCTAAGCCCTAACTTTTACTTTCTCCAATCCTCGCCCAAATTTCCTATTTTTCTTCCTTTTAGCGAAAAGCCCGAACAACTCTTCAAGTCAGTTCATTTGTTTTTGTCATTTCTGAAATCCTTTTTTTATTTTCTTGTTCTTTTTTTAAGTTATCGATTTACTATGAAATTTGAATGATTATATGTAACCATGAGAGAATGTTTACTCAACAATTGCCAGAAAAGAAACAAAGATGAAGATATCACAAAATATGATTCAAATTATTTAAGTACCGGTTAAATGAGATAACTTTATTTATTATATCGTTGAATGTTGAATGATTTGATTTTTCTTTATATGATTTATTTTAACAATACTTTTTAATTGTTATTTAAAAGGAAAATGAGGAAGGAAATTATAATGTGGGGAATCGAACCTCATCCACAAGTTTTGAGATAGTCAACCAACTTAAGTAACTAGTAAAATTTTCATAAATACCGTATGTTTAGTATTTTTCACATTTTATATGTCTTCAATTTCTTATTTATTTTTAACAAGCTTTGTATTTGATCTCAATTCTAAAATTCTTAATTAAAATTCGTACTCATACATAAAATCATTAATACATAGAGTTATTGAATTTATATTCAAAATTTCTCTTTTCTATCTATCTTTTTTTCCTTACCATTTCTCTATTTTTAATACAAACAAACGGACATAATTATAAAGTCATGTTTCGGTAAAATCAATCATCCTTAGAATTGAGTCCCTTAATTTAATCAAATTCCTTCTCTTGTGCATCCCTCCATAGACGATACAATCTAAAATTGTCATCATTCTTCTCGAAACTCTCTATCTAATTATCATATGGAGTGGCACAACAACATCATCATCATTAGTGTAATCGTCTTCGAAAAATTTTAATAATATGCGTTACTTCTCTTATTCCGATGTATGTAGCATAAATAGATTTCAAAAGTCAATCAAATGTTGTTAATTATTGTGATTTACAATATTCTCTACGTAGTTTTCAAATTAAATAATACATGTTACTTCTTTTATCCCATTTTATTTGACATAGATATACTAATTTTAATGAATCAATCAAATTTTTAGACGTTTTTTACAAGAATTTTAAGTTGGTAATTATCAATATTTATAGTATATATTATATAATTTTTAAATACTTAAAAAATAAAAAAACAAGATAGACAAATTAAAACAAAAAATAATCAAAAAAGGAAAAATAGTGCAGATGCCAGGCAGGCATATCGATCATGACCTACGTGGTTATTGTGTGTGGGAGTGTGTGCGTACGTGTAAGAGCGTGCGCGTGCGTGCGTGTGTGATTCTCGTAAACTTTAACTTTCCTTCTATTTAACCAGGTCACCCAATATTCCTTTTTTCTAAGCCCTAATTTCTTTTACTTTTTTCAATTGCCGCTCAACTTTCCTATTTCTCCTCATTTTAGCCTAAAGTACGAACAACTCTTCAAGTCAATTCAATTGTTCTTGTCATTTCTGAGTTCCTTTTTTTTATTATCTTCTTCTTTTTCTCAGCTATATATTTACTACGAAATTTTGAATAAATATACGTAACCATGAGGGTATGTTTCCTCAATAATTGTCAGGAAAAGGAATGAAGATGAAGATATCATAATGTATGATTTAAATTATTTAAATACCGGTTAAATGAGGAAACTCTATTTATTTGCTCATTGAATGTTGAATGATTTGACTTTTCTTTGTATGATTTATTTTACAATATTTTTTATTATTATTGTTGAAAAGGAAAATGAGGAACGAGATTACACTGTGGTGAATCAAATTCTCGTCATTAATGTTTTAGGTAGTGAACCGACTTAACTACTCAAATTCCCCTTAATACCGTATGTTTAGTCTTTTCCCATTAAGTATGTCATCGTTTTCGTACTCATATACAAAATCATAAATACACAAAGTTATTGGATTGATATTACATTAGAGTCACTTTTACAATGAAAAAAAAGTACATTTTTTTCTCTTTTCTATGTACCGTTTTTGCTTATCCATTTCTCTCTTTCTAATACGAACAAAGAGACTAAATTATAAAGTCATGTTTCGGTAAAATAAATCATCCGTAGAATTGAGTCCCTTAGTTAACTCAAATTTCTTCTCTTGAGCATCCCTCTATATACGATACAAACAAAAATTTTCATCATTGCTCTCGAAACTCTCAATCTTATTATCATATGGGGTGGCACAACAACATCATCATCATTAGTGTAATTATCCTTACAAAATTTTAATAATATGTGTTACTTCACTTATACCGATGTATGAAGCAGAAATAGATTTCAAAAGTCAATCAACTATTGTTAATTATTGAAATTTAAAATACTTTCTTTGTAGTTTTAAAATTAAATAATATATGGTACTTCTTTTATCCCATTTTATTTGATATAGATATATTAATTTTATGAATCAATCGAAATTTTATATATTTTTTACATGTATTTTAATTGGTAATTATAATTATTTATAGTAAATATTATATAATTTTTAAATACTTAAAAAATAAAAAACAAGACAGACAAATTAAAACAAAAAATAATCAAAAAAGGAAAAATAGTGCAGCTGCCAGGCAGGCATATCGATCATGACCTACCTGATTATTGTGTGTGCGGGGTGCGTGCGTGCGTGTATGCGTGTGCAAATCTGTGCGTTTAAGCAGTTGTGCATGTGCGTGCCTGTGTGATCCTCGTAAGCTTCACCTTTCATTCTATTTAACCAGGTCACCCGATATTCCTTTTTTCTAAGCCCTAATATTTTTTACTTTCTCCAATTACCGCCCAACTTTCCTATTTCTCTTCCTGTCAGCCAAAAGTTCAAACAACTCTTCAAGTCAGGTCGCTTGTTCTAGTCGTTTCTCAATACTTTTTTCTATTTTCTTCTTCTTTTCTCTGCTATCCATAAGCTATGAAATTTTGAATGAATATCAGTAACCATGAAAGGATTATTCCTCAAATATTTTCCAGAAAAGGAATGAAGATGAAGATATCAAAAAGTGTGATTCAAATTATTCAAATACCGGATAAATGGGGTAACTCTATTTATTTTCTCATTGAATGTTGAATGATTTGATTTTTCTTTGTATGATTTGTTTTAACGATATTTTTTTAATTCTTATTGAAAAGGAAAATGAGAAAGGAGATTACAATGTAGGGAATCAAACTCTCGTCAACAAATTTTCAGATAGTCAATTAACATAACTACTAAAATACCTTAATACCGTATGTTTAGTCTTTTCCCATTTAAAATACTAAAATACCTTAATACTAAAATACAAATTTTCTATCTACCTTTTTTCTTTAACCATTTCTCTTCTTCTAACAGGAGCAAAGAGGCTAAATTATAAAGTAAAGTTTCGGTAAAATCAATCATCCTTAGTACTGAGTCCCTTAGTTGACTCAAATTTCTTCTCTTGAGAATCCCTCCATATACGATACAAACTAAAATTGTCATCATTCTTCTCGAGACTCTCTATCTAATTATCATACGGGGAGGTACAACAACATCATCATCATTAGTGTACTCGTCTTCGGAAAAGTTTAATAATATATGTTAAATCTCTTATCTTGATGTATTTAATACAGATAAAATTTCAAAAGTCAATCAAATATTGTTAATTATTGACATTTACAATACTTTCTACGTAGTTTTCAAATTATATAATACATGTTACTTATTTTATTCCATTTTATTTGACATGGATATATTAAATTTATGAATGAATCAAATTCTTTATATGTTTTTTACAAGTATTTTATGTTGGTAATACTCATTATTTATAGTATACATTACATAATTTTTAATTATTTAAAAAATTAAAAAACAAGACAAACAAATTAAAATAAAAATACCATCAAAAAAGGAAAAATACTGCAGCTGCCAAGTAGGCATGTCAATCATGACCACACTAGTTATTTTGTGTGGAGGTTGCGCCCGTGCATGCATGCGCGTGTGTATGTATGTGCGCGTGCGTGCATGTGTGATCCTCGTAAACTTCACATTTCATTCTATTTAACCAGGTCCCCAATATTCCCTTTTTTAAGCACTAATTTTTTACTTTCTCCAATTGCCGCCCAACTTTACTATTTCTACCCCTTTCAACCAAATCCCGAACAACTCTTCAAGTCTTTTTGTTTGTTCTTGTCATTTTCGAATTCCTTTTTTTTTTCTTGTTCTTTTTTTTTATTTATCGATTTACTATGAAATTTTGAATGAATATAAGTAACTATGAGAGGATGTTTCCTCAACAATTGTCAGAAAAGAAATAATGATGAACATGTCACAAAATATGATTCAAATTATTTAAATACCGGTTAAATGGGGTAAATTTATTTATTTTCTTATAGAATGTTGAATGATTTGATTTTTCTTTGTATGATTTATTCTAACAATATTTTTGATTTTTATTGAAAAGGAAAGTGAGGAAGAAGATTACAATGTGGGGAATCGAACTCTCATCAAAAAGTTTTGAGGTAGTCAATCAACTTAACTACTAAAACTTTTATTAATATTGTCTGTTTAGTCTTTTTCCCATTTTATATGTGTTCATTTTATTATTATTTTTAACAAACTTTGTATTTGATCTCAATTCTAAAATTCTTAATTTAAAACTCGTACATACACAAAATCATAAATACACAAAGTTATTGAATTGATATAAATCAATCGAATTTTTATATGTTTTTTACAAGTATTTTAAATTGGTAATTATCATTATTTATAGTATATATTATATAATTTTTAAATACATAAAAAATTAAAAACAAGACACACAAATTAAAAAATAATCAAAAGAGGAAAAATAGTGCAGCTTCCAGGCAGGCATATCGATCATGACCTACGTGGTTATTGTGTGTGCGGGGTGCGTGCGTGCGTGCGCGTATGTGCGCAGGCATGTGTGCGTGTGAGCTGGTGTGCATGTGTGTGCGTGCATGATCCTCGTAAACTTCACCTTTCATTCTATTTAACCAGGTCACCCGATATTCCTTTTTTCTAAGCCCTAATTTTTGACTTTATCCAATGCCACCCAACTTTCCTATTTGTCCCCCTTTCAGCCAAAAGTCACAACAACTCTTCAAGTCAGTTCGCTTGTTCTTGGCGTTTCTGAATTTTTTTTTATTTTCTTCTTCTTTTTCTTAGCTACACATTTACAATGAAATTTTGAATGAATATACACAACCTATGAGTGTAATGCCCCGAAAAGTCATATTTAGAAAATTTTATAAAAGTTATAGTTTTAACCGTCCCAATAGTTGTTCCGAGTCTTTTATAATCAGTCGGTATAGCTGATTTTATAAAAAAACTACAGTTATCTAATTAATTGATATATATTAAATAATTTACTATATTGGTGGTTAATGGTCCAAGTCAAAATATTAACTTAATGCCCTATATCATTATAATTATTTTTTTAATAATAATAAAACAAACAGGAAACCTCCCGTTAGAATTTCATAACCTCTGCATAATCAAATCGGCGCCCAAACTACATCAGTAAGAACTAAATTCTTAAATAATTATTTTGTAAAAAAAAAGAAATAGAAAAAGAAAAAAAAGAAGAGAAAATTGACTTTGAAGGGTTATTGTGCAGGTGGATTCTGGCAATTTGTGTGGACATTTTCTAAAGATGTTACATTGTGGTAATAATTAATATTTAAGTAATTTTCGTTGGAAATTATATATATATATATATGTATAATATAATAATAGGCTAAGGTTGTGTTTATTTTTGTTTGCATTTCTATTTGAGAAGGCGGCTAGTTCATTGTTTTTTTTTATGTGCTGTGAAAAGAAATTGTGAGAAACTATGTAGTAAATTCAGTAGTCATAGACATGAAATCTATGAATTATAATCTTGACGAGTTAACCATTGGAAATCCTAGAATTTTGATAATTCTTTTTGGTGTAATGTATGTCAGTTTAAGATATTAATTCTGAAGGTTATTGTGGCTTAATCGATTGTTGGGTAGGATTTTGTATTAGTTACCATACTAAGATCCAAATGTAATATATTAAGATGTGTAATTATATATATATTATATAAAAGCTTTAGGGTTGAAGGCTTGTTGAATCATGGGTTAGAGGAAAAGATTTGAAAAGAAAGAAAATGGATCATAATTCTGCTATGTAAATATGAATTCTTTCGACTGTAATTTTTAGATTCTTAGTTATTATATTATGGTTAAATTTTTTATATATTGGTATGTATATTATTTAAATATTTGGTGAATGATGTTTTGTGAGTACCATTTAAATTATGATATTTAAATAGAAAATTGGGATGAAATTCTAGACTTGAAACTTGGAAAATATAATAGTTGAAATGTTACTTGGAATCAAGAATTACGAACTTGATTATAAATTTGGAGTGAATTTTTAGGTTAAGATTAAACACATAAAAGTGTGAGTGTTGTTAGTTCTGAAACCTTATTGTGAATATATACTTGAATAGATTCCATTGGTTCAGAAGTTCAACGGAAAGGGAAGGCTCAAGTCGAAGAGTAATTATTCGATTTACTAAGGCAAGTGGATTTCTAAACTCTTGTTAAGCGTATGGAATTCGTGTATTTCCTTATGTGATGTTGAGAATGATTTGGAGACTTGTTGCTTATTTGTTGGTGTTGAATTCCTTGTTGTAAATTGCGCTTTGGTATCAAAATCGTTATCTCCTCATTTTCATTTGAGCATGTCATTTGCATTGTATCTGAGACATGGTTGTGTTAAGAGGATGTACCATTTTTAGGGTCGCATAGCGCGCCGTGATAGATATCATATTTCGAGGGACGTATCGTACGTCGCGAAGGTTACTATTATCGAGGGTCGTGTCGTGCGACGCGACATATGCATGGACAGATATTTCCCCCATGGGTCCCGGACTGAGAGACAGCGGGTGTGTATCGTTATGAAAAACATGCATCACTATATTTGACATTGCATCTCATGGCATTGCATATTTTATTATTGATGAACTTGAACACGTGTTTTGCTGATCTGGTGATTGTTTCTCTGTGAAGCTTGTGACTTTTGAATATTGAGTTGCTATTGAGAATGTGTAAACTGATAGAGTTTGGTTATTGAGTTGTGTGTTTGGTAAACTGTAAACTGTTAGGCTATAGTGTGGAGGTTTAGATAGGGTGTAAGGATTACCCGTATTTTGTTCACTTAACTTGTGTTTAGAGGTTTGCTTGTTGGGTACCGCGTGGTTTGGTACTCACCCCTTACTTCTACAAATTTTTGTAGTTTACGAGCCCGAATTTTTGTGATACCTTCCATTCTCTTCGTTTCCGAGGCATCTTGTTGAGGATTGTGAGGTAGCTGCTTGTCATCTCAGCGAACTTTCCTACTCCAGTTTATGACTTTGTTTTTACTTGAAAGACAACTTCATTTTAGACTTCTATTTTTTTCAATTCTAATATTTACATTAGAGGCTTGTGCACGTGAAAAACTGGTTTTGGGGATTGAATTAATATGACTTGGTTTCATAATAGAAATTGTTGTTGGATTGTCATTTACTTCTGCACTTTGTTAGATATTGTGTTTTAGGCTGACTTGTCTTGGTGGGATAAGACGAGTGCCATCACACCCATTTTTGGGTCGTGACAAAAATGGTATCAGAGCCCCAGGTTCATAGGTCTCACGTGTATACAAGCCGAGTCTACGTAGAGTCTCAAGGATCAGTACGGAGACGTCTGTACTTATCTCTGAGAGGCTATAAAGATTACTAGGAAACTTCCTTTTATTCATTCCTTCTCATCGTGCGTAGTCACCTTCTTTAGTACTGAGTTGTTGTATACTCTTTTGATAGATGACGAGGACTGGAACTAATGTTACTGGTGGTAGAGTGGAGGCACTACCCGAGGCAGTTGTTGAGGCCCCAACTAGAGGTAGGGGTAGATCTTGAGCTAGAGGTCGTGCTAGTAGTAGGACAGTAGCCAGAGGTCGTGGACGTGGAGCAGCACCAGTGAGAGGTCGTGCTAGAGAGGTCTCTAAAGAACCTCAAATTGACAGCAGAGAGGACCAGGTTTTCTCAGATTCTATAGTCACACCCTTGTTTCAGGATATACTATTGAGGGTGTTAAGTGTGCTAGAGGGTTTTTCTCAGGGTGGTGGTGCGACTACCACACCACATGACTTTCGTACTAGAGAGGGGGCTCAGACCCAAGAGCAACAACAAGCTCCAGTTGTTCAAGATGTTGTGGGGCAACTACCAGTAGATCCTACGGTTCAGAATGATATTGCACCAGCAGTTGGGGGTCAAGTTGCATCGATGGTTGTTCTGACAGAGGATGAGCAACGTAGGTATGAGAGATTTCAAAAGATGGACCCACCTCAGTTTCAGGGTGGGAAGAGGCTCATGAGTTTCTAACTACCTGCCGAGATTTACTAGAGGTGGTTGGATTAGCTGAGTCACATGGGGTTCGATACTCGTGGACCAGCGAGAGACTGGTGGAGGACTTATTCGGGGGTTTTTCCAGTTGGATCTCCTCCAGTGCCTTGGGAGCAGTTTGTTAGTGCATTCCAAGATCGTTTTATCCCATGGAGCGTGAGAGAGGAGAGTTGCTTGAGGTTTGAGAGTCTGAGACAGGATGGTTTATCGGTTACAGAGTATGAGGCACGTTTTTGCCAATTGTCTATGCATGAGTTGGCCATTATTCCAAATGAGACAGAGAGGATTCGCAGATTTGTGAGGGGATTGACTTTCTCTATCAGGTCAGCTGTGTTTCGGGCATCTAGGGAGGGGCTTCTTTCCAGTCCATTGTGAGCACCGCCAAAGAGGCGGAATTGATGGAGAGAGAGGAGTTTGGGGACCCTAAAAGGGCCTGTATATCAGGCCAGTTTCATGGTGCCTCCTCTGGAGGTAGGGGATCACAGAGAGTGAGTGGTTCTTTTCAGCAGCGGGGACCTATTCATGCATCTATGCCAACACTTGAGGGTGGCCAGACATCTAGTGGTTCTTATAGCCTGGTTCAGGCTCGTACGGTTCACAGCTGCGAACTACAGGGCGAGGAAATTGTAGTCCGTTTTCAGGGTCCACACAGCAGCTCCTAGGTCGGAGATTTTGTTTTACTCGTGGAGATCCCGATCATCTAATGCGACAGTGTAATTCTCAAAGAGGTCGTGGTGGGCCTCGACCTAATTCTTCACTCCAGACTAGACCACCAGCACCACAGGGTAGAGGTCGTGGCAGAGTTCAGTCAGGTAGAGGTGATAAAGTTTCTAGTAGTGGTGTTGCAGCTCATCAGAGTGGGGGTAGAGTTACCACCCAGGATGGAGGTGGACGAGGAGGCCACTGCTATGCTTTCCTCGGGAGACCTGAGCCGGAGACCTCTGATGTTGTTATTACAGGTATCATCCTAGTATGCCATCGACCTGCGTTTGTGTTGTTTGATCCAGGTTCTACATTCTGTTATGTGTCTACGTATTTTGCTGCTAAATTTGATATGATATGTGATAGCATTACTGTACCTATTCGTGTTTTTACACCTGTGGGTAAGCCCTTAGTGGTGGATCGAGTGTATCGATCATGTCTTGTTTCTTTGGCTGGGTATGATACTTGGGTAGACTTAATCATTTTGGGGATGGTAGACTTTGATGTTATCTTGGGTATGGATTGGCTTTCTCCTTATCACGCTGTCCTTGATTGTAATGCTAATACTGTGACTTTAGCAATGCCTGGTGTTCCGAGGGTTGAGTGGAAGAGTGTTAGTGGTTCCTATCCTAACAAGGTTATCTCTTTCATTCGTACTCACAGAATGGTGGAGAGGGGGTGTTTGTCTTACTTAGCGTTTATTCGGGATACTAGTGTTGAATCACCTCCCATGGACTCTGTTCCCGTGGTTCAGGAGTTTCTCGATATATTTCCTTCTGATCTTCCAGGTGTTCCTCCCGATAGGGATATCGATTTTGATATTGATTTGGAGCAAGACACTAAACCTATTTCTATACCTACATATCGTATGGCTTCCAGCAGAGTTTAAAGAATAGAAGGATCAGTTGCAGGATTTATTGAGTAAGGGTTTATTCGCCCTAGTGTATCTCCTTGGGGTGCACCTGTATTGTTTGTAAAGAAAAAGGATGGGACTATGAGGATGTGTATTGATTACAGACAGTTGATCAAAGTAAAAATGAAGAATAAGTATCCTCTTCCGCGTATTGATGACTTATTTGATCAATTATAGTGAGCATCATTGTTCTCTAAGATTGATTTGAGGTCTAGGTATCATCAGCTAAAGATTTGGGCATCAGATATCCCTAAGACAACTTTTCGGACCCGTTATGGGCATTATGAGTTTCTAGTGATGTCCTTCGGATTGACTAATGCTCCTGCAGCATTCATGGAGTTGATGAATGGGGTGTTTTGACCATACCTTGATTCTTTTGTGATTGTTTCCATCGATGACATCTTGGTTTACTCTAAAACGTAGGAGAACCATGTCTGACACCTGAGGATTGTACTTCAGAGGTTTAGAGAAGAGAAGTTGTATGCCAAGTTCTCAAAGTGTGAGTTCTGGCTTACTTCTGTGACATTCTTGGGACACGTGGTGTCCAAGGAGGGTATTAGAGTAGATCCGGCAAAAATTGAGGCAGTTAGAGGCAGGACGCGACCTACTTCACCTACTGAGATTCAGAGTTTTGTTGGATTGGAAGGCTATTATCGACGATTTTTTCAGAGTTTCTCTACTATTGCAGCTCCATTAACTAGATTGACTCGATTGGATGTGCGTTTTCAGTGGTCTGATGAGTGTGAGCAGAGCTTTCAAAAACTCAAGACTTTATTGACTTCAGCTCCTGTGTTGACTCTACTTGAGGAGGGTGTAGACTTTACAGTGTATTGTGATGCTTAAGGAGTTCGATTGGGTGGTGTTTTGATGCAGAAGGGGAAAGTGATTGCTTATGCTTCTAGGCAATTGAAGTCCCATGAGAAGAACTACCCTACTCATAATATGGAGTTGGCGGCTGTGGTATTTGTACTTAAGTTATGGCGTCATTATTTGTATGGAGTGCATTGTGAGATGTTCACTGATCATCGGAGTCTCCACTATATCATTAGTCAGAGAGATTTGAATTTGAGGCAGCGGAGGTGGCTTGAGTTGCTGAAGGACTATGATGTGACCATTTTGTATCATCTGGGGAAGGCCAATGTTGTGGCCGATACTTTGAGTAGGAAGACTCATAGCATAGGGAGTCTTGCATCTCTTAGTATTGATGAGAGACCATTGGCTAGAGATGTTCAATTGTTAGCTAACAGTCTTGTCCGATTGCAGATCTCAGAGGAGAGTGATGGGATGATTGCTTTTATTGAGGCTCGATCTTCTTTAGTCGAGCAGATTCGTGCACACCAGTTTGATGATGAAAAATTATGTCTCATTCGAGACAAAGTATTGAGTGGGGAAGCTAAGGAGGTTGTCCTTTATTCTGATGGTGTCTTACGGATCGGAGGCAGGATTTGTGTGCCTAAGACAGGCGATTTGATTAGATTGATTCTTGAGGAGGCTCATTGTTCTCGGTATTCCATCCATCCAAGAGCGGCGAAGATGTATCATGATCCGAGTCAACATTACTGGTGGTGTGGGATGAAGAGGGATATTTATAACTTTGTTTCGAGGTGTTTGACTTGCCAGCAGGTCAAGTGTGAGCACCAGCGGCCCGGGGGTGTATCTCAGAGGATGCCTATTCTTACTTGGAAGTGGGAGCGGATTACCATGGACATTTTTGTGGGTTTGCCTACCATAGTGGGTGGTTATTAATCTATTTGGGTCGTTATGGATAGGCTAACGAAATCTGCCCACTTCATCCCAGTTCGGGTGAAGTATACGGCAGAAAAGTTAGCCGAGCTATATATCATTCACATTGTACGACTACATGGAGTTCCTGTTTCTATCATATCGGATCGAGGTTCACTATTTACTTCTCACTTCTGGAAGGCACTACAGCATGGTCTGGGTACCCAGTTAAATATGAGTACAGCCTTTCACCTTAAGATAGATGGTCAGTTTGAGTGGACGATTAAGGTGTTGGAAGATATGCTTCGAGCATGTGTGATCGATTTCAGAGCTAGATGGGATCGACATTTACCCTTAGCAGAGTTTGCCTACAATAACAATTATCACTATAGTATCCAGATGGCCCCATTTGAGGCTTTGTATGGTAGACGGTGTAGATCTCTGATTGGTTGGTTTGATTCGGCGAAGATTGACTCTTTGGATATAGAATTGCTTAGAGATGCTATGGAGAAAGTCCGTATGATTCAGTATAGATTATTGACAGCTCAGAGTCGACAAAAGAGTAATGAAGACCAGAGAGTTAGAGCCTTAGTGTTTATGAAGGGTGATCATGTTTGGCTCCGAGTATCACCCATGAAGGGTGTGATAAGGTTCGGAAAGAAGGTCAAGCTTAGCCCTAGATTTATTGGACCTTTTGATATTTTGAGCTGAGTGGGAGAGGTCGCCTATAAGTTGGCCTTGTCAGCTAGTTTGTCGGCATTTCATCCTGTTTTTCATGTCTATATGCTTGGGAAGTACATTCCAGATGAATCTCATACGCATTTACTTGATTCTGTGGAGTTGGGCCCAGACTTGACGTTTGAGGAGGAGCCTATAGCTATTTTTCATAGGCAAATTTGAAAGCTTAGGACAAAGGATATTGCTTCAGTAAAAGTGCAGTGGAAGCACCGATCGGTGGGAGAGGCAACTTGGGAGGTAGAGTCCGACATGCGTGTCAGATACCCTCAGATTTTTTAAGCTTCAGGTACTTTCTTTAACTTTGTGTTCGAGGACGAACATGATTTTAGTGGTGGATAATGCTATGACCCGAAAAGTCATGTTTAGAAAAATTTATAAAATTTACAGTTTTAACCCTCCGGATAGTTGTTCCGAGTCTTTTATAATTAGTCGGTAAAGTTGATTTTAAAAAAAAATACAGTTATCTAATTAATGGATATATATTAAATAATTTATTATATTGGTGGTTGATGGGCCAAGTCAAAATATTAAGTTAATACCCTATATCATTTTAAATTTTTTTTAATAATAATAATTAAACAAACAGGAAACCTCCCGGTTAGGATTTCATAACCTCTGCATAATCAAATCGGCGGCCAAACTACATCGGTAAGAACTAAATTCTTAAATAATTATTTTGTATACATGCATAATTGTGAAATTCTTTTATAATATAAATAATAATTAGTGGTGAAATAGGAAAAAGAAAGTAAAAAGAAAGAGAAAATTGACTTTGAAAGGTTATTCTGCACGTGGATTCCGGCAATTTGTGTGGACATTTTCTAAAGATGATACATTGTGGCAATAATTAATATTTAAGTAATTTTCATTGGAAATTATATATCTCTCTATATATATATGTATGATATAATAATAGGCTAAGGTCGTGTTTATTTTTGTTGACATTTTGATTTGAGAAAGCGGCTAGTTCACTGTTTTTTTTATGTGCTGTGTTTGAAAAGAAATTGTGAGAAACTATGTAGTAAATTAAGTAGTCATAGACATTAAAGTATGAATTATAATCTTGACAAGTTAACCATTGGAAATCCTACAATTTTTATAATTCTTTTTGGTGTAATGTATGTTAGTTTAAGATATTAATTCTGAAGGTTATTGGTGGCTTAATCAATTGTTGGGTAGGATTTTGTATTATGGTTATCATTCTAAGATCAAAATGTGATATATTAAGATGTGTAATTATATATATATTATATAAAAGCTTTAGGGTTTAAGGCTTGTTGAATCATGGGTTAGAGGAAAAGAGTTGAAAAGAAAGAAAATGGATCATAATTCTGCTACGTTAATATGAATTCTTTCGAGTGAAATTTTTAGATTCTTAGTAATTATATTATGGTTCAAATTTTGATATATTGGTTTGTATATTATTTAAATACTGGGTGAATGATATTTTGGTGAGTACCATTTAAATTATGATATTGAAAAAGAAAATTAGGATAAAATTCTAGACTTGAAACTTGGAAAATATAATAGTTGAAATGTTACTTGGCATCATGAATTACGAACTTGATTATAAATTTGGAGTGAATTTTTAGGTTAAGATTGAACACATAAAAGTGTGAGTGTAGTTAGTTCTGAAACATTATTGTGAATATATACTTGAATAGATTCCATTGGTTCGGAAGCTCAACGGAAAGGGAAGGCTCAAGTCCAAGAGTAATTATTCGATTGACTAAGTCAAGTGGATTTCTAAATACTGGTTAAGCGTATGGAATTCATGTATTTCCTTGTGTGATGTTGAGAATGATTTGGAGACTTGTTGCTTATTTGTTGGTGTTCTATTCCTTCTTGTAAATTGCGCTTTGGTATCAAAATGGTTATCTCCTCATTTTAATTTGAACATGTCATTTGCATTGTATCTGAGACATGGTTGTGGTAAGAGGATGTACCATTTCGAGGGTCGTATCGCATGCCACGATGGATATCATATTTTGAGGGACGTATCGCGCGCCGCGAAGGTTACTATTATCGAGGATCGTGTCGTGCGCCGCGTCAAATGCATGGACAGATATATCCCCCATGGGTCCCGGACTGAGAGACAGCAAGTGTGTATCGTTAAGAAAGACATGCATCACTATATTTGACATTGCATCTCATGGCATTGCACATTTTATTATTGATGAACTTGAACAGGTGTTTTGCTGATCTTGTGATTGTTTCTCTGTGAAGCTTGTGACTGTTGAATATTGAGTTGTTATTGAGAATGTGTAAGCTGATAGAGTGTGGTTATTGAGTTGTGTGTTTGGTAAGCTATAAACTGTTAGGCTATAGCGTGGAGGTTTAGATAGGGTGTAAGGAGTACCCGTATTTTGTTCACTTAACTTGTGTTTAGAGGTTTGCTTGTTGGATACCGCGTGGTTTGGTACTCACCCCTTGCTTCTACAATTTTTTGTAGGTTACGAGCCCGGATTTTTGTGATACCTTCCATTCTCTTCGTTTCCGAGGCATCTTGTGGAGGATTGTGAGGTAGTTGCTTTTCATCTCATTGAAATTTCCTACTCCAGTTTATGACTTTGTTTTTACTTGAAAGACAACTTCATTTTAGACTTCTATTTTGTTTCAATTCTAATATTTACATTAGAGGCTTGTGCACGTGACAACCTGGTTTAGGGATTGAATTAATATGACTTGATTTCATAATAGAAATTGTTGTTGGATTGTCATTTACTTCCGCACTTTGTTAGAAATTGGGTTTTAGGCTGACTTGTCTTGGTGGGATAAGACGAGTGTCATCACACCCATTTTTGGGTCTTGACAATGAGAGAATGTTTCCTCAAAAATTAAACAGAAAAGGAATAAAGATGAAGATATCGCAAAGTATGATTCAAATTATTTAATTATCGGTTAAATGGGGTAACTCTATTTATTTGCTCAAGGAATGTTGAATGATTTGATTTTGCATTCTATGATTTATTTTAACAATATTTTTAATTGTTATTGAAAAGGAAAATGAGGAAGGAGATTATAATGTGGGGAATCAAACTCTCGTCAACAATTTTTCAGGTAGTCAGCCAGCAAAAAATTTAAAATACCCTTAATGCCGTATGTTTAGTCTTTTCCCATTCAATATGTCTTCGTTTTCTTATTTATTTTTAACAAGATTTGTGTCTGATCTAAATTTTAAAATTCATACTCATACACAAAATCATAAATATACAAAGTTATTGAATTAATATTACATCAGTGTCACATTTACAATTAAAAAAAGAATATTTTTTTCTCTTTTCTATCTACCATTCTTCTTTAACCATTTCTCTGCTTCTAATACGAACAAAGAGACTAAAACATAAAGTCATGTTTCGGTAAAATCAATCATCCTTAGAATTGAGTCCCTTAGTTGACTCAAATTTCTTCTCTTGAGCATCCCTCCATAGATGATACAAATTAAAATTTGCATCATTCTTATCGAGACTCTCTATCTAATTATCATATGGAGACGTACAACAACATCAACATCATCATCATTAGTGTACTTGTATTCAGAAAAGTTTAATAATATATGTTAATTCTCTTATCTTGATGTATGTAATAGAAATAGAATTTCAAAAGTCAATCAAATATTGTTAATCATTGAGATTTACAATACTTTCTATGTAGTTTTCAAATGAAATAATACATGTTACTTCTTTTATTCCATTTTATTTGACATAGTTATACTAATTTTATGAATTAATCAAATTCTTTATATGTTTTTTACAAGTATATTATGTTGGTAATACTCATTATTTATAGTATACATAACATAATTTTTAAATATTTAAAAACTTAAAAAACAAGACAAACAAATTAAAATAAAAGTACCATCAAAAAAGAAAAAATAGTACAGCTGCTAAGTAGGCATGTCGATCATGACGTAACTGGTTATTGTGTGTGGAGGTTGCGTGCGTGCGTGCATGCGCATGTGCGGGTGTATGCACGCGTGTGTATGTGTATGCGCGTGCGCGCATGCGTGATCCTCGTAAACTTCACCTTTCATTCTGTTTAACCAGGTCCCCAATATTCCTTTTTTAAGCCCTAATTTTTTACTTTCTTCAATTGCCGCTCAACCTTTCCTATTTCTACCCCTTTCAGCCAAAAGCCTGAACAACTCTTCAAGTATGTTTGTTTGTAATTGTCATTTCTGAATTCATTTTTTTTTTAATTTATCGATTTACTATGAAATTTTAAATGAATATATGTAACTATGAGAGGATGTTTCCTCAACAATTGTAAGAAAAGAAATAAAGATGAACGTATCACAAAATATGATTTAAATTATTTAAATACCGGCTAAATGGGGTAAATTTATTTATTTTCTCATTGAATGTTGAACTATTTTATTTTTCTTTGTATGATTTGTTTTAACAATATTTTTTATTTTTATTGAAAAGGAAAGTGAGGAAGGAGATTACAATGTGGGGAATCGAACTCTCATCAACAAGTTTTGAGGTAGTCAACCTAACTAAACTACTAAAATTTTCATTAATATCGTCTGTTTAGTCTTTTTCTTATTTTATATGTGTTCATTTTATTATTTATTTTTAACAAGCTTTGTATTTGATCTCAATTCTAAAATTCTTAATTTAAAACTTGTACATATACAAAATCATAAATACAGAAAGTTTTTGAATTGATATTACATTAGTGTCACATTTACAATGAAAAAAAAAAAGAACATTTTTTCTCTTTTCTATCTAATGTTTTTCCTCAACGATTTGTTTCCTTCTAATACGAACAACGAGACTAAATTATAAATTCATATTTTGATAAAATCAATCATCCTTAGAATTGAGTTCCTTAGTTGAGTGAAATTTCTTCTCTTGATCATCCCTCCATAGATGATACAAACTAAAATTGTCATCATTTCTTTTGAAACTCTCCATCTAATTATCTTATTTATCATTAGTGTAATCATCTTAGAAATTTTTTAATAATATGTATTACTTATCTTATCCCGATGTATGAAGCACAAATAGATTTCAAAGTCAATCAAATGTTGTTAATTATTGAGATTTACAATACTTTCTACGTAGTTTTAAAATTAAATAATACATGTTACATCTTTTATACCATTTTATTTGACATAAATATATTAATTTTATGAATCAATCGAATTTTTATATATTTATTACAAGTATTTTAAGTTGGTAATTATCATTATTTATAGTATATATTATATAATTTTTAAATACTTAGAAAATAAAAAATAAGACAGACAAATTAAAAAATAATCAAAAAAAGAAAATAGTGCAGCTGCCGGGCAAACATATCGATCATGACCTACCTGGTTATTGTGTGTGCGGGGTGCGTTAATGCGTGTATGCGCGTGCGCATGTGTGCCTGTGAGCTGGTTTGCATGTGTGTGTGTGTGTGATCCTCGTAAAGTTCACCTTTCATTCTATTTAACTAGGTCACCCGATATTCCTTTTTCCTAACCATTATTTTTTACTTTCTCCAATTGTCGCCCAACTTTCCAATTTCTCCCCCTTTCCGCCAAAAGTCAGAACAACTCTTCAAGTCAGTTTGCTTGTTCTTGTCGTTTCTAAATTCCTTTTTTTATTATCTTCTTCTTTTTCTCAGCTATCCATTTACAATGAAATTTTGAATGAATATACGTAACCATGACATAATGTTTCCTCAAAAATTGTTCAGAAAAGGAATGAAGATGAAGATATCGCAAAGTATGATTCAAATTATTTAAATATCGGTTAAACGGGGTAACTCTATTTATTTGCTCAAGGAATGTTGAATGATTTGATTTTTTTTGTATGATTTATTTTAACAATATTTTTTAATTGATATTGAAAAAGAAAATGAGGAAGGAGATTACTATGTGGGGAATCAAACTCTCGTCAACAATTTTTCAGGTAGTCAGCCAGCATAACTACTAAAATACCGTTAATGTCGTATGTTTAGTCTTTTCCCATTTAATAATTCTTTGTTTTCTTATTTATTTTTAACAAGATTTGTGTTTGATCTAAATTTTAAAATTTGTACTCATACACAAAATCATAAATATACAAAGTTATTGAATTGATATTACATCAGTGTAACATTTACAATTAAAAAAAGAATAGTTTTTTCTCTTTTCTATCTACTGCTCTTCTTTAACCATTTCTCTGCTTCTAGTACGAACAAAGAGACTAAATTATAAAGTCATGTTTCGGTAAAATTAATCATCCTTAGAATTGAGTCCTCTAGTTTACTCAAATTTCTTCTCTTGAGCATCCCTCCATAGACGATACAAACTAAAATTGTCATCATTGTTATCGAGACTCTCTATCAAATTATCATATGCAGAGGTACTACAACATCAACATCATCATTATTAGTGTACTCGTGTTTGGAAAAATTTACTAATATATGTTAATTCTATTATCTTGATGTATGTAATACAAATAGAATTTCAAAAGTCAATCAAATATTGTTAATTATTGAGATTTACAATACTTTCTACGTAGTTTTCAAATTAAATAATGCATGTTACTTCTTTTATCTCATTTTCTTTGACATAGGTATATTAATTTTATGAATTAATCAAATTCTTTATATCTTTTTACAAGTATTTCATGTTTGTAATAATCATTATTAATAGTATATATTACATAATTTTTAAATGTTTAAAAAATTAAAAAAATAGACAAAAAATTAAAACATAAATACCATCAAAAAAGGAAAAATAGCGCAGCTGCCAGGCAGGCATGTCGATCATGACCTAACTGGTTATTATGTGTAGGGTGCGCCCATACGTGCATACGCGTGTGCGGGTGTATGCGCGCGCGTGTGTGTGGATGCGCGCTCGTGCATGCGTGATCCTCGTAAACTTGAGCTTTCATTCTATTTAACCAGGTCCCCAATATTCCTTTTTTAAGACCTAATTTTTTACTTTCTCCAATTGCTGCCCAACATTCCTATTTCTCCCCCTTTCAGCCAAAAGCACAAAGAACTCTTAAAGTCAATTCGTTTGTTCATGTCATTTCTGAATTTCTTTTTTTGTTTTCTTGTTCTTTTTTTAATTTATCCATTTAGTATGAAATTTTGAATGATATATGTAATCATGAGTGGATGTTTCCTCAACAATTGTCAGAATATGAACATATCACAAAATATGATTCAAATTATTTAAATACTAGTTAAATGGGGTAACTTTTTTTATTTTCTCATTGAATGTTGAATGATGTGATTTTTCTTTGTATGATTTATTTTTACAATATGTTTGAGTGTTATTGAAAAGGAAAATGAGAAAGGAGATTATAATATGGGGAATCGAACTCTCATCAACAAGTTTTGAGATAGTCAAACAACTTAATTAACTAGTAAAATTTTCATTAATACCGTAAGTTTAGTATTTTCACATTTTATATGTCTTCATTTTACTATTTATTTTTAACAAGCTTTGTATTTGATCTCAATTCTTAAATTCTTATTTAAAATTTGTACTCATTCATAAAAGCATAAATACACAGACTTATTGAATTTATATCCATCAGTATCACATTTACAAAGAAAAAAAAGAATAATTTTTTTCTCTTTTATATATATCATTTTTTCCTAACCATTTTTCTAGTTTTAATACGAACAAAGAGACTAAATTATAAAGTTCCGTTTCAGTAAAATCAATCATCCTTAAAATTGAGTCCCTTAGTTATCTCAAATTTCTTCTCTTGAGCATCCCTCCATGAACGATACAAACTAAAATTGTCATCATTTTTCTCAAAACTCTCTATCTAATTATCATATGGGGTGTCACAACAACATCATCATCATTAGTGTAATCATATTCGAAACATTTAAATAATATGTGCTACTTCTCTTATTGCAATGTATGTAGCACAAATAGATTTCAAAAGTCAATTCAATGTTGTTAATTATTGAGATTTACAATACTTTCGATGTACTTTTCAATTTAAATAATACATGTTGCTTCTTTTATCCCATTTATTTGACTTAAATATAGTAATTTTATGAATCAATCGAATTTTTATATTTTTTTTACAAATATTTTAAATTGGTGATTATCATTATTTATTATATATTATATGATTTTTAAATACATAAGAAATTAAATAACAAGACAGACAAATTAAAACAAAAAAATAATCAAAAAAGGAAAAATAGTGCAGCTGTCAGGCAGGCATATTGGTCATGACCTACCTGGTTATTATGTGTAGGAATGCGTGCATGGGTGTGTGAACACCTTATTTTTTACGAAAACATAATATATTTTACTCCAATTTAAAAAGGGTTATAGTTAAAATAAAATAAAAATAATAAATTGTAAATTAATAAAAATTATAAGATCAATTATAGTTTAATTATAAAAAAAATTGATAAATTGAAGTTGGGAATTAAGTTATTTGTTAATTATCTAGTCTAAAAATACAAATAATATAGAGAATATTATGAAAAAATATAGAAAAAGAAAAGAAAAGAGGAGTCCTAAAGATTTCAAATTTGTTTTACGTTATCCTAATTATTCGCAACTTGCTAACTTATTTTACTAAAAAATCTCATCCCATTTTTTTTTTATTTTTTTTCTCTCTTTTGGACGTTCCTTTTTTTTTTTAAGAAAAAAAACCTTTACACATTTTTTTTAATTTTATTTTGTTATTATTATTTGTTTATTTTATATCCTTATCTCAACCCCAATTTTCTCAAATAATTTTCAAATTAAATCCTAATCTCACTCTATTACGTTCCTTTTAATTAGCACCAGATTCTCACCCAAAAAATATTATATAACCCACGTTCAGTTGAAAAAAAGAGATACAGAGAGGATACAGAGAGAAATATAGAGAAAACACAGAAACTGAGATTGATAGACATAGAAAAGAAAAAAAACAAGCAAACATAAAGAGAGAAAAAACTTGTTATTTCTTTTGAGAATTAGGTTAGAGTTAGAGATTTGATCGTGATTCCGAATTCGTGAATAACAACTCGCTTTTGTGGTTTCAATTTTCGCAGCGATCTAACTATAAATTCTCGCGTGCTTTAAATAATTACTTCTAAGAAAAGTTGATTCCAATAGTATGAAATACTTCAAATCACATGTATTATATGAATTATTGTTACGTTGTTGTTGTTATTATTATTATTATTATTATTATTATTATTATTATTATTATTATTATTATATTTTTTAGATAAATTTTGCAATTTATGTCGCTTCATGATATTGAATTGTTGAATTTAAATAGATTAATATATCTTTCCGTCTATTTTCACTTTTGAGATTTTTGTTGAATTTATGGTAGACTTGTTAGATTAGGATATATAATAAGTAGTAATTTTTTATCTAAGTAGAATTGTAAATTTCATCTAGAGATTCATGATAAAATAGTGATAATTACTATTAATGAATATAATAAAAAAAAATTAAAATTTGAGAAATTTTATAAAGACAACAAAAGAATAAAAAAAAACAAAAAAAAAAAAACAAGAAAGCATAACAAAAACAGTTTTTTTTTAAAAGGGAAACAGAAAATAAAAATAATAATAATAATAATAATAAAAGAAACGTGAAAAATGAAAAAAAAAAAGAAGAGAGAGAAACAGATTTACAGAAAACAAAACAAAACAAAACAAATATATAAAATCTAAAATAAAAAAAAAATTAGAGAGAGAAACAGATTTACAGAAAACAAAAAAAAACAATATATAAAATCTAAAATAAAATAAAATAAAATAAAAAAAGAAGAGAGAAGCAGAATGAAAAAAATATATATATAAAACAAGAAATTAAAAAAATTAATGAAAAAAGAACGTCAAAAAAGGTAACAAAAATTATTAAAAAATAGAAAAAGCGGAGAACAAAACAAACTTTATAAAATAATAATAAAATAAATATAATGAAGAATATTTTTTTTTTAAAAAAAGAGAGAAACAAATTTTACAGAAAATTATAATATATATATATATATAAATTTTAAAATAAGCATTCTTAATTTATTTAGGATTTCTTTATAAAAACTAACATCAAATCTTATAAATTTATTTATTTTTCATATTTTTTATCTAGTAAATAAATAAATATATATTCCTAAATTATCTTGAACTCAAAAAATCTCTTTTCCACATGAATTCTAATTTGTAGAAATTCTATAATAAAATTAAAAAAAATAAAAACATACAAATATAAGCAAAAAAAATTAATATATATATTCGGATGTTTCAAGTTTAAAATTAACACATGTGGAAAAAAATTAAAACCATTTAAATAAGTAAGCCAATTTCAAATAAGTTTAAAATAAATTTGAGGGAAAATAACATTTTTATTATTAATTGAATAATATAATATCAAAAAATTAAGTTAAGTTATATTAAAGTCAATAAAGCGACCGTGCCAGAACCACGGGACTCGAGGGTGCCTAACACCTTCTCCTCGGTCAACAGAATTCCTTACCCGAATTTCTAGTTCGCAGACCAATTAAATAGAGTCAAATTTCCTTTTGATTAGGAATTTAAATAAGGTGACTTGAAAAACCAAAACTCAATTCCAAGTGGCGACTCTGAATAATAATTATCCCTTTTCAAAATGTCACTTTAATTGGAAAAACTCTTTTTCTTTCAAAACAAATAAAATCAAAATATTTAGAGAAAAAAAGGGGCGTGACGGGTGGCGACTCTGCTGGGGATTAACTAGAGTTCGAGCTTTAAATATTAATTTATGTATGACTATGACTTATTTATTTACATTTTTAGATATTGTATTTATTGTCTTAATGTTTTAATTGTATTTTTTATTTTTATTTTAATATTATTTGAATGGTATATAATTTGTTTTCTTCCACACAACTATGAGTATTCTTTAATATAATTATGGGAATTGCGACTGCGCACCCCAACTTTGTAAAGATAGCCAGTGGATCTTCGGTCCATGGTGAAGGATATTTATTCAAACCATTTTAGGATGGGGAGCACCCATGCACAAAGCCGAAAAGTGTTGCTACCGGTACGTTACTACTCCCTGACTTGAGTTGTCCGCTCGTTTTACAGCCAGTCTAGATATCTTACCTTAGTATAATTGAAACTTTCAGACAGATACGGCATTTGAAATCTTAATATGGTAATTATGATATTTGATTTTTAAAATTATTACATTCATTTAATTCATCTAATATTTTAAAGTTTACTTTCGTTATTTTGTGTTAATAATAAATTGATAACTACATAGCTTATACTTTTGAATATTTAAAGTATTAAATATTTTGATGATTACTTCTCAAAAATCAATTTAATTCATTTTTCAAGTTAAATTAAAGTAATTTGATCATGTCATTAATATATTTCATTATTATATCTTTATGACATAAAACTTTGTCTTTATCTAAGTATGGATCAAGAGTTTTATTCAAATTTTATCTTACAAATACAAAAAAATAATAAGTTTAATTACGCCAAGTATGGTATTAACGCGTTCAAATGCAATCTCGGAGGGTGCAAATTGTAAAGAACATATAGAAAATCGAAAGTTTTTTGGACCCCTTGGTAATTACTAATATCCTTACTAGGTTCCGATTTATTTGCATCATGTGCATATTACTTAGCTAGATTTGACATAGGGGCCCAATCTGACTAGGACAGATATCTTTTCGTGAGACCATCATGTGGATTATTTTGCTACTTGTTGCGTCATGTGAAGACTGTAACAAAATGTTGACTGGCTTTAGGATAATCGACTAAAGAAATAAATATCTATTTTCAACCAATGATTCAAAATAAACAAATTAATACACATATATATACATACACACCTAATCCTCAATTTTATTTTCACTTTTATTAAAATAATACATAAATAATAAATATAATAATATTAATAATATATGTATATATGTCTTTTGAACTGTACATATACACATTCTTTTATTTCTTTCTCTTTTTTTTTTTCAAAATTATCTCTTTATCTGGTCATTCTTTTAAAAAACAACCTGAATCAATGATAACTTTAGACATTCCGAACATTTTTTTTTAACTACTCCAATAATTAATTTCGAATTATAAAAATTTCACAATTAAATTTGATTTTTAAAATCTGGATTTTCTTTTTCTCAACCAGGTAATCATGAGATCTATGAGGTGTGATAAAATACTAAGGGATGAACTAGTCGAAATGGTCAATGATCCCCCAATGTTTATGATCATAGATAAAACCCCTCAATTACTAATGGATTGGTGGAACGATATGCATGAATTTATGCGGACTGAGATATTCAAACATCTTGGTTTACTTACAGATATCATGAGATTTAGTCTGACAGAGGTTTGATCGAGGCTTTGATTCCCTTTTGGGATTCCACAAATAATGTATTTTGAATAGTGATTTTGAGTTAAGGCCTACATTAGAAGAATTGGGTGGTTTTACAGGCTTAGGCCAGGATCTTCGAACTAAAACATTGATAGCCCCTAGGAGTGTCAGCAGAGGTAAATTTCTAGAACAGATGCACATCATCCATCCTCATAAAGAGTGTTAGTATAATAGGTTGGTTTCATTGGAATTCTTGTACTCAAGATATGGAAAGAAGGAAGCATTTCAAGCTATGGAAAACAACTTAAAAATGGACAACACCTCCCTGCTTGGGAAAAACATAAACAAGAAGCATTCATGGTAGCATTGTTGGAAGCTATGGTTTTTCAAAGGAAGGATAAAAAATCGATATTCGTCTGTCAGGAATAGTCACTGTTATGATAAAGAAAAGAAAATCCACTATATTGCCGATAATGTTGGATGATATTTATCGTGGTTTGACTAAATGAAGAGATGGGGGAGATTTTTTTGAAGGTTGTAGCATTTTATTGCAAATGTGATTTTTAGAGCACCTATATCGCCATCGTTTTGTGACAGATTTCAAATCCGATTGGACGAATTATATTTTTAGCCACCCAAAAAGGATGAAAGAATTAGGAGACAACTTGCCAAAATGTGTAAAAGCATGGAGACATTATCTTCTTAAATTGACGGCATATAAAATTAGATGGAACTATCATTGGTTTCCTGCTAGTGAGGTAATTGTTATGTCTTCCTATCATCCATTCTTCGTTCTAACAGGACTTTGCGGGTTCCAACCATACATACCCCTCCGAGTTCTATGCCAACTAGGACAAAAATTTTTTTTACCTAAAGTCGAGGATACGCAGAATTTTGTGTGGGAGGTAGCATTTGAAGATCGAGATCGAGAATCAGAAGCTCAAAAGATTTGGGGTGGTATTCGAACTTTAAGTTCGAAATATATGGTTGATGATCGTGTTGAAAGAGAAGTTGACCCCTTATACCTCTATTGGTTCTTTGATCAAGTTCCTCTCAAAATAATGCCCGAAGGATCAATGCGAGAAATCATAGATCGAGAAGAGGAAATTGAAGTAAGAATCAAGCAGACACGACTCGAGGAGGAAAGAAATGATAGGTCTACTTTAGATATCCTAAGCAATGACCTAAAAATGTTAAAGAAGAGTTGGCTCGACGTGATGCAATATTCGAGGAAAGAGTTACATTGATTGAAAAAAGGGTTGAAAAGAAGCATCTATCTACTATTCGAATCCTACATGAAGATTTGGGCATTGTCACAGGTGCTATGGAGCAACAAGAGGAAGAATATAAGAAAGAAAAGAGCCTCTTAATACATGCGCAAGCTAGGTTACAAAATCAATTAAAAGCCTCTATGGGACGAGAAAGGGACATCGCAAACCGTTTCACATTGTACCAAGTAGAAGTGGCGACCGAAAGAAATCAATGAATGGAAGAGCGTGAAGAATTTCATAACCAAATTGAAGAGCTTCAAGCACATGAAGAGCATCTGAGTGATGCAGTTGTCACTACTGAAGAATGGTTGCAGAATTGTCACGAGAGTATGGAGGAGGCGAAAGGACAAGTGCTTCAGTTGACACAGAGCTTGATTGATGTTTATGGTGGTCATCTCCATCGAAGTGATGAGAGCCTGGGTCGAGAGGCGCGTGCATTAGCCCCACATCTGCCGAAAGCTTTGTTCAAGGTCTACTCTAGTTCGGAGATGTCGGAGATGGATTTTTTTTATATTTTTTTTTCTCTTTTTAGTTCGTCAAATTTTGTTTTAATCTTAAGTACTTTGATGTTTTTATTTTGGTCATTTTGATTGGAATGGTATTTTCATTTTAAAGTTTAAAAAATGTAGTATTTTTCTTTTGAAAGAAATTTATCCACATGAACTACGTAATGATCTCATTCATGTTCAAACATGATACGTAGGCAACCTTTAATAGGTTCGATCAAAATGCATTCAAATTATTCGATTAAGTATAGTAGGGGACCAAATGACATAAGCAAGTCGTCCAAAGCCGGGATGAAACATAAAAGTCTTCCAAAACACATTATACACATATGTAAATCTAGGTGCATAACATACATCGTGAATTTAATATCCTCAATATGTTGAATCCTAACACATGTTTTTTAATATATATGAAAATTTAGAGAGTTTAAAAGGTGGTTGGTTTGTGTTTCCTCAATATAACACAAGCTCAAAAGGGAAAGAAAAAATGACACGTAAAGACGGAACAGAGTCGAAAAATGAAGATGCACAAACCCAAATGGTTGTGCAAGAATCGGTTCCTATAGAAGAGGTTAAAATGTTAAGACAACAGATGACCGAAATTTACGAAGCTTGGATGAATGGGAAAGCTCCTCCTCCTTCAATTCCAGAATATTTGAATGTGAATATGCCATTATCCACCTGGGTTTAGACCCTACATTAACATATCAAATACTGCCGGAACTTCCTCAGTAAATTTGTTAAAACCATCAATGATGAATAATCCACTTTTCATGCTTACTGTCCAAACAAATACAATTCCTCAGCCAACACTAGTACAAAAATCGAATGATGGACCGATACTCAAAGATCACCAGGCCAAGGTCATGCCCCTAAATTAACATTCAATGTTCCTAACTCTTACAACCACCAATACAGTGCTCCCGTTGAAGTTGAGAAAAACATTAAGAATAAGGAATATGCAAGGTCAGGGAGGACTCAAAAGTGTCTCATTTAAGGACTTATGCATGTTTCCAGATGTTCACTTGCCTCTAGGGTTCAAAACTCCAAAGTTTGATAAATATAATGGTCATGACGATCCAGTGGCTCATTTGAGAAGATTTTGTAATCAGTTGTGAGGAGCCGGAGGAAAAGAAGAACTTCTTATGGCTTACTTTTGAGAGAGTTTAACGGGCGTAGCATCAGAATGGTTTATCGATCAAGACATTTTCTTATTTATTATTGTTTTCTGCTAACATTACTATTATGCATCCTTTGCCTTAACTATTTGTCATCCCCTTTGCCTTAACATTCCCTCTATTTTTTTAATGTTTTCTTTCTTAATTCCACATTTTCATTCATAAAAAGAAACTTTATTATTTCACCTTCTGAATCTCTAATGCAAAATGCATGTTATTTGACAGTTACATGCCTTTTAAAACACTGTATATAATTGTTAACTATTACATTGAAGTTGACACTAATAATGTGAAATGCTTGGACTTTCGCTAAAAAACTTTCGGTCATTCAATAATATCTTTTTCACATAATATGATGCACCTGTGAATATATTAAAAATGTTTCCAATTATATCTAGTTTTTTATTTAGTTATTAGAATATATTTTTTATTTTGTTCATAAAAATAATATTTAAATAAAGGACAAAATGATAATCCAACTTTTAGTTAGGAGTTTCCCACTTATAATAATATATGATATGATATGATATTATAGACTAGTTGAATCTACCACCAACCCGATCTGATTTATAGAAGAAGACTTTTATTTTGGTTTGTTCTTAGGTTGTCTTGGGTTATTTACAAATGACTATGACACCTTTATTTGTAATTATTCAGGGATGATTCTAGATACTAAGGATGTTAGACTATTCTAATCGTTTTTACATCTCTCTCTTAAATATACTATCTAGATTTTTCTTAAGTACAAACATTAAATAATTTATGCTACACAATTCTAGAAAGTTCTACTAAATTTCTAAGATATTTTTGAACCTCCAAAAAATCAACTTTAATTTTTCACAAAAACCTCTCATCACATATTGGTGGTGAAACTTCGTACGCCGAGGTAATCTTCCTCCTACAACTAAAATGGGAAAGTAAAAGAAGAACAAGATACAACTCTCCGATTTTAAGTTAGTAATTGTCCATCAGAGATTTGTGAAAAAGTAAAATTAAGTTTTTGGAGGTACAAAAAATATCCTCGATATTTGGTAGAACTTTCTAGAATTTTGTAGAGTAAATGTCTTTGATATTAGTAATTAAGAAAAATCTAGATAGTCTAGAGTATTAGATATTTAAGAGAGACATTTGTAAAAACGATTAGAATAGTTTTACATCCTTAATTTCGAGAATCATCTCTAAACAAATATACACAAGGGTGTCTAGTCATTTGTAAATAACCAAGACAACAGAAGAACAAACCAACATAAAAGTGTCTTCTTCTATAACAAGATTGGGTTGGTGGTAGATTAACGTAGTCATCGTATTATATCATATATTACGGGAAGCTCCTAACTCAAATATGGATTAACATTTTTTCCTTCATTTAAATATTATTTTTTATTTAGAAAATAATATATATTCTAATAAACTAATACAAAACTAGGTATAAATTGAAACATTTTTAAAAAGGTATTTAAATGTGCATTATTTTATGTAATAAAGATATTCATCCTTTCAAGAAAATAAGTTTTCAAGAATATCATGCGGAAGAACGTCAGTAGCTGAAGTCAAGTCATGAAGTTTCAAGTCTGAAACTCAGATGTCCAGAGCAAAGTTCGGAATCGATGAACCTACCAAAGAGGGTGAAGCAATATCTAAGAATTCAGAATGAAGACTTAGCATTATCGGAGTAGATATGATTTCATACATTTCTTTCTGCATTTTGTTTTTTGTATGTAATAGCTGGAGTTATGAACCGGAATCTCGACAAAACCTCACTGGACTACCTAACTCATTGCAACTACGTCTGACACCTTATCATCAACTTAGAATAGGTAGTTTTTAAAAAGTTAGGACACAGTCAAACCTTTTCTCTATTATATTTTTTCACATAAATATTTCAGTAAAAAATTAGTCACATTGTTTACGTCTTTGCATGAAAACTCTTCATGTTTTCAAGCAAAGAGGGGCATACTGTGAACACCTAATTTTTTACCAAAACATAATATATTTTACTCCAATTTAAAAAGGGTTATATTTAAAATAAAATAAAAAATAATTTTAAATTAATAAAAATTATAAGATCAATTATAGTTTAATAATAAAAAAAATTTATAAATAGAAGTTGGGAATTTAAGCTATTTGTTAATTATCTTGTATAAAAATAATAATAATATAGAAAATATTATCAAAAAATATAGAAAAAGAAAAGAAAAGAGGAGTTCTAAAGATTTCAAACTTGTTTTACCTTATCCTAATTATTCCCAACTTCCAAACTTATTTTACTAAAAAATCTTATCCCATTTATTTTTTTAGTTTTTTTCTCTCTCTCTTTTGGATGTTCCTTTTAAAAAAATAAAAACCTTTACACATTTTTTTATTTTACTTTGTTATTATTATTTATTTATTTATATCCTTATCTCAACCCCAATTTTCTCAACTAATTTTCAAATTAAATCCTAATCTCACTCTATTACGTTTTTTTTTAATTAGCACCAGATTCTCACCCAAAAAATATTATATAACCCACGTTCAGTTGAAAAAAAAGATACAGAGAGGATACAAAGAGAAATATAGAGAACACACAGAAACTGAGATTGATAAACATAGAAAAGAAAAAAACAAGCAAACATAAAGAGAGAAAAAACTAGTTATTTCTTTTGAGAATTAGGTTAGAGTTAGAGATTTGATCGTGATTCCGAATTCGTGGATAACAGCATGATAATTACTATTAATAATAATAATAATAAAAGTAAAATTTGAGAAAATTGTATAAAGAGAACAAAAGAATAAAAAAAGAAGAAGCATAAAACAAAAAAATAAACACATTTAAAAAAAAAAAAGGGAAATAGAAAATAAAATTAATAATAATAATAAAAAATAACGTTAAAAATGAGAAAATAAAAAAAGAAAAGAAAAAAGAGAGAGAGAAACAGATTTACAGAACGTAGAAAAAGGTAACAAAATTATTAAAAAATAAAAAAAGAGGAGAAGAAAAAAAAACTTTATAAAATAATAATAAAATGAAAATAATGATAAAATAATTTTTTTTAAAAAAGGGAGCAACAAATTTTACAGAAAATTATAATATATATAAAAAAAATTTAAAAAAAATATTCCTAATTTATTTAGGATTTCTTTATAAAAACTAACTTCAAATCTTATAAAATTTATTTATTTTTCTTATTTTTTATCTCGTAAACAAATAAATATATATTCTTAAATTATCTTGAGCTTAAAAAATCTGTTTCCACATGAATTCTAATTTGTACAAATTCTGTAATAACATTAAAAAATAAAAACATACAAATATAAGAAAAAAAAAACATATATATATACGGATGTTTCAAGTTTAAAATTAACGGATGTGGAAAAAAATTAAAACCATTTAAAATAAATAAGCCAATTTCAAATAAGTTTAAAATAAATCTGAGGGTAAATAGCAATTTTATTATTAATTAAATAATATAATATCCAAAAATTAAGTTAAGTCATTTTAAAGTCAATAAAGCGACCGTGCCAGAACCATGAGACTCGAGGGGTTCCTAACACCTTCCCCTCGGTCAACAGAATTTCTTACCCGAATTTCTAGTTTGCAGACAAATAAAATAGAGTCAAATTTCCTTTTGATTAGGGATTTTAAAAAGGTGACTTGGAACACCAAAACTCAATTTCAAGTGGCGACTCTGAATAATAATTTTCCCTTTTCAAAATGTCACTTTAATTGGAAAAACTCTTTTTCTTTCAAAACAAATAAAATCAAAATATTGAGAGAAAAAAAAGAGGTGTGACAGCGTTGTGCGTGTGCATGTGTGCGTGAGAGCAGGCGTGCGTGTGCGCGCGTGATCCTAGTAAAGTTTATCTTTCATTCTATTTAACCGTGTCACCCAATATTCCTTTTTTCTGAAAGCCCTAATTTCTTTTACTTTTTCCAATTGCCGCCCAACATTCCTATTTCTTCTATTTTCAGTCAAAAGTACGAACAACTCTTCAAGTTAGTTCGATTGTTCTTGTCATTTCTGAATTCCTTTTTTTTATTATCTTCTTCTTTTTCTCAGCTATACATTTACTATGAAATTTTAATACGTAACCATGAGAGGATGTTTCTCAATAACTGTAACGAAAAGGAATGAATGTGAAGATATCATAAAGTGTGATTTAAATTATTTAAATACCAGTTAAATAGGGAAAGTCTATTTATTTGCTCATTCAATGTTGAATGATTTGATTTTTCTTTGTATGATTTATTTTAACAATATTTTTTAATTGTTATTGAAAAGGAAACTGAGGAAGAAGATTACAGTATGGGGAATCAAACTCTCGTCAACAATTTTTCAAGTAGTCAACCAACTTAACTACTAAAATTTCCCTTAATACCGTATGTTTAGTTTTCTCCCATTTAATATGTCTTCGTTTTATTATTTATTTTTAACAAGCTTTGTGTTTGATATCAATTCTAAAATTCGTACTCATACACCAAAACATCAATACACAAAGTAATTGAATTAATATTACATCAGTATCACATTTACAATGAAAAAAAAGACATTTTTTTTTCTCTTTTCTATCTACCGTTTATCCTAACCATTTATCTTCGTCTAATACGAACAAAGAGACTAAATTATAAGTTATTTTTCAGTAAAATCAATCATTCTTAGAATTGAGTACCTTATTTGACTCAAATTCCTTCTCTTAAGCATCCCTCCATAGATGATACAAACTTAAATGGTCATCATTCTTCTCGAAACTCACTATCTAATCATCATATGTGGAGGCACAATTACATCATCATCATCATCACGGTACTCATGTTCGGAAAATTTTAATAATATATGTTACTTCTCTTATCTTGATGTATGTAATGTAAAAAGAATTTCAAAAGTCAATCAAATATTGTAAATTATTGAGATTTACAATACATTCTACGAAGTTTTCAAATTAAATAATACATGTTACTTCATTTTATCCCATATTATTTGACATAGATATATTAGTTTTATGAATTAACCGAATTTATTATATGTTTTTTACAAATATTTTAAGTTGGTAGTAATCATTATTTATAGAATATATTACATAATTTTTAAATATTTAAAAAAATAAAAAACAAGACAAACAAATTAAAATAAAATAACCATCAAAAAAAGGAAAAGTAGTACAGCTGCTAGGCAGACATGTCGATCATGACCTAAGTGGTAATTGTGTGTGGAGGGTGCGTGTGTGCGTGTGCGTGCGTGATCCTTGTAAACTTCACCTTTCATTCTATTTAACTAGGTCACCCAATATTCCTTTTTTCTAAGCCCTAATATTTTACTTTCTTCAATTGCTATCAAACTTTCCTATTTCTCCCCCTTTCAGCCTAAAGCCCGAACAACTCTTCAAGTCAGTTCGTTTGTTCTTTTCATTTTTGAATTCCTTTTTTTAATTTCTTGTTATTTTTTTAAGTTATCCATTTACTATGAAATTTTGAATGAATATACATAATCATGAGAGGATGTTTACTCAAGAATTGTTAGAAAAGAAATGAAGATTAAGATATCACAAAATATGATTCAAATTATTTAAATACCGGTTAAATAGGGTAACTTTATTTATTTTCTCATTGAATGTTGAATGATTTGATTTTTCTTTGTATGATTTATATTAACAATATTTTTTTGATTGTTATTGAAAAGGAAAATGAGGAAGGAGATTACAATGTGGGGAATCGAACTCTCATCAACAAGTTTTGAGGTAGTCAACCAACTTAACTACTAAAATTTTCATTAATACCGTATGTTTAGTCTTTTCCCATTTCTTATGTCTTCATTTTCTTATTTATTTTAACAAGCTTTGTATTTGATCTCAATTCTAAAATTCTTAATTTAAAATTCTTAGTCATATACAAAATCATAAATACACAAAGTTGTTGAATTCATATTCCATCAGTGTCACATTTACAATGAAAAAATAATAATATTTTTCTCTTTTCTATATATCTTTTTTTGTAACAATTTCTTTGCTTTTAATATGAACAAATAGACTAAATTATAAAGTTTTGTTTCGGTAAACTCAATCATCCTTACAATTGAGTCCCTTAGTTGACTCAAATTCCTTTTCTTGAGCATCCCTCCATAGACTATACAAACTAAAATTGTCATCATTCTTCTCGAAACTCTCTATCTAATTACCATATGGGGTGGCATAACAACATCATCATCATTCGTGTACTCGTCTTTAAAAAAGTTTAATAATATGTGTTACTTCTCTTATCCCGATATATGTCGCACAAATAAATTTCAAAAGTCAATGAAATGGTGTTAATTATTGAGATTTACAATACTTTCTACGTAGTTTTCAAATTAAATAATATATGTTACTTCTTTTATCCCATTTTATTTGATATAGATATAATAATTTTATGAATCAATCAAATTTTTTATATGTTTTTTACAAGTATTTTATGTTGTTAATTATCATTATTTATATTATATATGTTGGGTATGTATCAAGAATTTATGGGAAATAGAGGGAAAGAAAAGAAGTTGTAAAGTTGAATTCTTGAATTGTTGGGAACTTGAAAAGTCTTCTTATACTTAAATGAAAAGGTATTTGTCCCTCATCGGTGGTGGAAAGAAAAACAGGAAAGTTTAAAAATTCTTAATGTAATGGTTGTTGACAGTATTAATAAAAATTCTGCTTCTATTTACTTATTAGAGTCAAATGATTTATGGCATGCCCATTTGGGACATGTAAATTACAAACCCTTGCTAAAATTGGTTAACTCTAGAAGTATTTTCTTGATATTAAATGCGATAAATTGAAATACGAAATTTGTGTGGAAAGTTAGTTTGTCAAATATACTTATAAGTCTGTTGAAAGAAATTCCAAAAATTTAGACTTAATTCACATAGATATATGTGATATAAAGTAAACACCATCTCGTGGTGAAAAAAGTATTTTATAACTTTTATTGATGACTACACTCGATTTTGTTATGTATATTTTCTTAGTAGTAAGGATGAAGCAATCGATGCATTTAAGCAATACAAAAATGAAGTGGAGAACCAATTGAATCTAAAGATAAAAATGATTCAGAGTGATAGGGATGGAGAATACGAATCTCCTTTTACAGAGATATGTTTGGAATATGGTATTATTCATCAAACTACTGCACCTTATACACCACAGTCAAATGGTTTGGTGGAATAGAAGAACAGAACATTAAATGAAATGATGAATGCCTTAATGATCAATTCTGGTTCACCATGAAACCTTTGGGGGGAAGTCATCCGTAAGGATAATAAAATACTCAATAGAGTACCCCATCGAAAAGCACAATCAATTCCATATGAGTTGTGGAAAGGAAGGAAACCCAATTTCAAATATTTTAAAGTGTGGGGGTGTTTAGCCAAGGTAGTGGTTCATTTACCTATGAGGGTTAAAATTGGAACCAAAATAGTAGACTGTGTATTTATTGGGTATGCTGTGAACATTAAGACCTATCGGTTTTTGGTTCACAAGTATGATAATCCTGAGATTCATGTTAATACGATAATTGAGTCAGATAATGCAAAATTTTTTTAAAAAATTTATCCATATAAAACTGAATGTGAGTCGACATGTGAAAGACCTACATGACCACGAGAAGAATCTACGAAAAATATTCTAACTAGTGAGGATCCTAGGCGTAGTACTCGCCAAAAGAAACCTGCTTCTTTCAGACCATATTTTGTAGCAATTGCTTGAAAATGAGCCTCAAACATTTAAAGCAGCTATGTCTTTATCTGAGTCAACTTATTGAAAAAAAGCTGTCAATAGGGAGATTGAATCAATTTTAAGTAATCACACTTGGGAATTGACTAATCTTCCTCTAGAAAATAAACCTTTAGGATCAAATGGATTCTTAAAAGGAAAATGAAATCTGAGGGGACTATTGACAAATATAAGGCTAGACTGGTAGTCAAGAGGTACAGACAAAAGGAAGGTCAGGACTACTTTGACACATACTCTCCTGTAACGAGGATAACATCAATTAGGATGTTAATAACACTAGCAGCAGTGCCTCATCTTATACTCCACCAAATGGATGTAGAGACAATCTTCTTAAATAGAGAGTTGGAGAAGAAATTTACATGGAACAACCCGAAGGGTTTGTTGTTACTCGTAAAGAAAAGAAAGTATGGATAGTTGTAAAGTCACTTTATGGACTCAAGCAAGCACCCAAACAATGGCATGCTAAATTTGACCAAACAATGTTTGCAAATGGATTCAAGATTAATGAATGTGATAATAGTGTTTACATTGAAAATGTTATGAAACATGAAGTCATTGTTTGTTTGTATGTTGATGACATGTTAATATTGAGTAAAGACATTGAATGATATAAATGCTACTAAGATCATGTTGTCCAGCAAGTTCGATATGAAGGACTTAGGAGTTGTTGATTTGATCTTAAGGGTCAGGATTATCTAAACTCCACAAGGACTAGCATTATCTCAATCTCATTATATTGAAAGAGTTTTGGATAAGTTCAAGTACTTGAATTTCAATGTTGTCAAAATTCCAATTGATTTAAGATGTACATTTAAAAAGAATGAAGGTCAAAGTGACATTCAATTGGAATATGTCAAAGTGTTGGAAAGTTTGATGTATATTATGAATTGTACGCGACAAGATATAACATGTGCTATTAGAAAATTGAGTCGGTTAACTAGTAATCTGAATCAAACTCACTGGATGGCAATGAAACGTGTGTTAGGTTATCTAAAATATACACAACACTGTGCTTGCATTATAATAAATATCCTGTTGTGATTGAAGGATATAGTGATGCGAATTGGATCACCAGGTCAAATGAAGTAAAGTCCACAAGTGGTTATGTGTGCATACTTGGTGGAGGAGCAGTCTCTTGGAAATTGTCCAAACAGACATGTATTGATCGCTCCACAATGAAGGTGAATGGCTCCGAATTTCCTAGAGGATATTCCATTCAGGACCAAACCTGTTGGACATATTTGCATACATTGCGATAATCAAGAAGCAATAGGTAGGGCAGGGAGTGTCATGTACAACGAGAAGTATCGTCATATACGACGGAGACATAACACCGTAAGAAAACTTCTCTCTAGTAGAATTATCACAATTGACTATGTAAAGTCAAACGATAATGTGTCAGATCCACTAATGAAAGGCCTAGTGAGAGAGACAGTTGGAAGATAATCTAAGGTAATGGGTTTATGGCTTAGGCCAAGTCAATATGATGCTAACTCTATCTAGCAGAATGGAGATCAAAGAGCTAGATTCAAAGAGAAAAATAATGTTGTGGCTGACGGTTCGACATTGTCAATTAACTCAATCCATTCTCATGATGAAGACAATGTTCAGGAACAAGGTTAAGACTTTAAGGCTTGTTAATGAGGTAATAAAGCTTAAAGTTTTTAATGATTTGCTATGTTTGGTAGATTTGATCAACTAGTGTCTCTACGAGATGACACGGTTAGAAATCTCCTATATGAGTGTGAAGTGTAAGCCACTTCAAAGATAATTTTATGTCAAAAGTCTATTCTCTAAACACTCATGAAACCAGGAGTTGCTCATGGATGAAATGAACACAACCGTAAGAAACGTTAACAGTAAATTGTTAATTGTGTGACATATGGTTGTCTAGGTATACACCAAAGCTCGATGGTTCAAAGATATCACATTTACCGATTGAGCGAGTATATTCGACATATGTTCACTACTGAAAGTCCAAGGATCTTATCCAGATGCAATTAATCCTTGCATGTAAAGAACAAAATTTTATGTGCATTCCTATGTTATAACCACTCCCCATCAATGTGGGGGATTATTAGGTTTGTTGCAAGAATTGATGGGAAATAGAGGGAAAGAAAAGAACTTGTAAAGTTGAGAACTTGAAAAGTCTTTTTATGCTTTAATGAAAAGGTATTTGTCCCTCATCGGTGGTGGACAGAAAAATAAGAGAGTTTAAATATAGAAACACTCATATTAATTGTTAAAAGGGTTGGAAAAAGGGACCCCACCCCCCGCGTCATCGTCGTCGTCACTCGCTCAGCTCGGCTACGGCTATGACTTTGGCAAATAATCGAGAGATTATTTTTGGACAAAGTTTTTTTGAATTAATTATTTATTTATTTAATAAATTAAATTAAATGGTCAAAAGTGTTTTCAATTAATTAGTTGACATTTTCAGTTATTTAGTTGAAATTAACCGAAATGTTTTAATTTTTTAGTTGATTAACCCGACCCGACTCAGATCCGCGCGCGACCCTTTTATTTAAACTTTCTCATTTTTTATTTAAAAATTCCCCCCATTACTGTTCTTAAAGGAAGCATTTTTTCAGAAACAGTCAGTACAATTTGAAAGGTCACAAACTTTCATTACTGGTCGTGTGAATTCTGAAAGGGTTGCAACCTTTTGAAACTTGTTCTTCTTGCCTATAAATACCATTCATTTTTTAGAATATTTACTAATGAATTTTCAAAGTTTCCTTTCTTCTTCAGCACAAAAAATTTCTTCGTGTGCTTTCCTGCTGTTGATTGGTTCGCTGATACCAGAGTTTTTGAAATCAATACCTGTGTGATTCAGATCATTTTACCCTTGGAGGTTATATTTCAAATTAAACATCGGATACTAGAGGGGAATAATTTCGTTAAGGGGACGTTGTGAGTTAAATGGACTTGATCTTTTCTGGTTAAACTTTATTAACATTCTGGTACGTTTTACAGATTTTTTGTGAATTAAATTTCTGTTCATCTTTCTTACTGCTTCTATAAATTTTAGTTACTTTGTGTTTTTGAACAATTTATTAGAATCAATAATTTCTAGTTTTCTAAAACAGATTGGAAACAATATATTACATAATTTTAAATATTTAAAAAATTTAAAAACAAGACAAACAAATTAAAACAAAAAAAACAATCAAAAAAGGAAAAATAGTGCAGCGGCCAGGTTGGCGTATCAATCATGACCTACCTTGTTATTGTGTGGGTGGGTGCGTGCGTGCGCGTGTGCATGGGTGATCCTTGTAAACTTCGCCTTTCATTCTATTTAACCAGGTAATAGAATATTCCTTTTCTCTAAGCCCTATTTTTTTTTTATTTTCTCCAATTGCCTCCTAACTTTCCTATTTCTCCCCCTTTCAGCCAAAAGTCCGAACAAGTCTTCAAGTCAGTTCACTTGTTCTTGTCGTTTCTGAATTCCTTTTCTTATTTTCTTCTTCTTTTTATCGGCTATCCATTTACAATGAAATTTTGAATGAATATACGTAACCTTGAGATGATGTTTTCTCAAGAGCTCTCTAGAAAAGGAATGAAGATGAAGATATCACAAAATATTATTCAAATTATTTAAATACCGGTTAAATTGGGTAACTCTATTTATTTGCTCATTGAATGTTGAATGATTTGATTTTTCCTTGTATGATTTATTTTAACAATACTTTTTAATTGTTATTGAAAAGGAAAATGAGGAAGGAGATTACAATGTGGGGAATCGAACTCTCATCAACAAGTTTTCAGGTAGTCAACCAACTTAACTACTAAAAATCTCTTTAATACCGTATGTTTAATATTTTCTCATTTTATATGTCTTCATTTTCTTCTTTATTTTTAACAAGCTTTGTGTTTGATATCAATTCTAAAATTCGTACTCATACACAAAATCATAATACACAAAGTTATTGAATTAATATTCCATCAGTGTCACATTTACATTGAAAAAAAAACAACAATTTTTTTTTCTCTTTTCTATCTATCTTTTTTCTAACAATTTCTCTGCTTTTAATATGAAAAAAGAGACTAAATTTAAGGTCGTGTTTCGATAAAATCAATCATCCTTAGAATTGAGTCCCTTGTTGGCTCAAATTCCTTCTCTTGAACATTTCTCCATACTGATACAAATTAAAGTTGCCATCATTCCATTTACGAGCTATCTCATGTGGCAAACTGAATTAAACTTCATTCTCAATCGCCACCATTAGAATCTCTTAGGATATAGCACGGAAGGAGATGAGAGGCTAACATCTATGAGGTTATGTCTCATGAAAGACTATGTTTTTATCTTCTTACATGTCTTTACTACCCCTTTAGGTCTTATGCATTCGCTTTTTCCCAACTAATATCTTTGTTCAAGAATTTGCTTGTAATCATTAATAGCTTTCAACCATTCTGGTGTCTTTCAATTTCGGTTTTGAGTTTTCCTTTATGACTTTTGCAATGTTGTAACAAATTGGAGGATATGATAGTCATAGTTTGTATAATTGCTCGAAAGGATGCAGTTGAGGATAGCTCATGGAGGAGTTTGAGATAATGGTGTTAACCTGTACTTATCATATATTATGATAACAATAAGTTAACCAACACCAAAGATGCAATTGATGAGTTGGCTACTGATAAAGGAAGGTATCCAAGAGTAATAGAAATGTTGTTATACCTCACAGTAATTTCAGGAATGATATAGCCTACAACGTTCAAACTCTAATTCAGTTTTTGCAACAATTACATATCATTGCAACATTAAGAATCATTAGATATGTCAAAGCTACACCAGGTCAAGGGATATTATAATCCAGCAAACGCAAGGAAGTGCTAACAACTCACTGTGATGCAGTTAAAGTTAAACTTGTGTCTTATGTTAGAAGATAGACAATCACAAACAAGTGCTCCAAGTTATAATATTGTTCAACATGCTAATGGTTGTCACTCCAAATTAGACTTATAAATTACAGCGAGATGTGACCAGTAGGTAGTCCCGTGCACAAACAGTACTCAAATTCATCATTAAAGTGTCTCGTGCACAAACAGTGTCTTAACTTGGTCAAAATGTAAACACACATCAATTATAAACATTACATTCAACATTAGTATATGCTTATGGATAAAAAAGTTGAATTACGAAAATGTCCTTCATCATTCATGTTTTCTTCGCATTACAATTGTAGAAGCTATTTGATTGAGGTAAGCTAACGTGTCTTGATTGCATAAGAAGATTCACGTGAGCTTTAACAATAATTTGGTATCGCAATTCCCTTGCTAATATGGAAAAAAAAGCCATCGGAAAGTTTTAGGGAATATGCCATAAGATGGAGGGAGCAGGAGGCTAGAGTCAAACCGCCGATGAAATACTATGAGTTAATTGATGTTTTTATCCAGGCTTAAGAACTTGACTACTTTAATTATCTTCTCGCCGCAATGGGCAAGCCTTTTGCCGAAGCGATTAAGATCGGAGAAATGCTAAAGAATGGCATAAAGTCGGGTAAGATTATGAGTCAAACAGCCATTAGAGCTACCTCACAAGCAATACAAAGTGGATCCGGTAATTTTACCAATCGAAAAAAGAAGGAGGAAGGGTCCATGACGTCATCTGGATCAAGAGGTGTTCAAATGGGCATGAACAATCCTTATGGTCAAGTCCAACAAGAACAATATAATTCTCCTCAGCATTATTAACCGTCCCAATATGCAATTCTCAATACTCAGGCATATGTCCGGCCTCCTTCGCATCAATAATGGTGGGGGCCTTCCCCACAAGTTTCTCACCCCAACAACAAAATTTCCAGGGCCATACAATCGATGTCCCCGGACAAACTATACGAGAGAACAAGGTCAAAAAGAAAATTTTACCCCAATTGGGGAATCGTATACGAGTTTGTTACGGAAATTAATGCAATTGAGATTGGTTGAACGTGTCAATCCGTACGTTATCAATCCAAATGCAAGAGGTTTTGATCCACCTGTTATATGCGAGTATCACGCCAACGATCCAGGTCATAGCACAAAGAATTTTTGGACCCTAAAAAGAGTCATTTAGAATTTAATCGAGGATAACGTAATCGAGGTACACAATGACGAAGCACCGAATGTCACCAATAACCCACTCCCTGCTCATAATAATGAGTGTGTTGTGGGGATGGTTGACATTTTTGAAGATTATGAGCAAACAAGTAGAACAAAAGTAGAAAGCAAGGTTTCAAAATAAGAGTCTAGTATGGTTTTAGAACCCATACAAAGGGCACCAATAATTGTTAAAGGTGGACGTCCTAATTTTGGGAACTCGAGGATGCTAGTGTTGTATGTCCTTGAATCTATAAAAAGAGGAGACGTACCGTTGAATGGACCAAAATGCTACATTCCTGGTAAATTTTCAACGTTTGATCAATATCAAGAAAGTATGAAAGAGCCAGTTGTGATACAAATTGCAGCACAACTTCCGATCACAAACACCGAGACCGTTCCGTGGAACTACAACAAAGTCGTCGTTACTCACAAGGGAAAGGAGATTATCGAAGAAATAGATGAAATAAGAGTCTTAATTCGTTCCGGAAGATGTTATGCTCCGGAAGAATTAAAGAGGGACAAACAAATCAAAGAATATCAGTTGCTGATGAAAAAACCAGTCACTGAGGAAGATGCTGAAGAGTTTCTGAAAAAGATAAAAGCTCAAGATTATTCTGTTATAGAACAGTTGAGGAAAACGCCTGCTCAAATCTCTTTATTGTCATTACTCATATATTCGAAAGAACATCGTGAAGTGTTGAACAAAATTTTGAATGAGGCACATATATCAGAAAATATTACAATAGGTCACTTGGAAAAGATGGTCAATCGAATTTTTGAGGTAAATAGAATCACTTTCACTGATGATGAATTACCCTTGGAAGGATCAGGATATAATAGGTCTCTACATTTAACCATGAAATATGAAGAACACTATGTGAAGAGAGTCATGATCGATGGAGGATAAGGTGTAGACATATGCCCTGTTTCCACTCTACAAAGCTTTAAAATCAACACTGATAGGATTCGTTTTAACAATGTTTGCGTACGGGCATTTGATGGTGCAAAATGGGATACTCTTGGTGAAATATCCTTAATTGTTACAATTGGACCAGCGGAGTTTGGAATCACTTTCAAAGTTATAGACATGGACACGTCTTACAATCTGCTTTTGGGTAGGCCATGGATCCTCATGGCTAGAGCCGTGCCATCTACTCTACATCAAGTGGTCAAGTTTGAACATGACAAACAAGAAATCATTGTCCATGGTGAAGATGATCTCCCAATCACCCGAGATCCTTCAATACCATGCATTAAGGCTAAAAGAGGTTGTGAATCCCTCAACTATCAGGTTTTGGAGATAATAACAGTTAATCAGTTCATAGAAGGAAATCCTATCCTTCGACCTCGTCTGTCGTCTACTTCAGTCATGGCGGTGGCTCAAATGGTACAAAACGGTTAGAAACCCGGAAAGGGGTTAGGTTTGTCGTTGCAAAAATTAGTGAATCCTATCAGTATGATGGGTAATCAAGATACATTCGGTTTGGGTTTCAATCCAACTAGATTTGATAGAAAATGGGTAAAAGATCGTAAAAGAAATGCTTGGAATCTTTCGAAGCCGATCCCCCGTATTGCTCAATCTTTCATTAAATCTCAAGGTGAACCGTGTCCAGATTTACCAATCCAAAATGATGTGGATGAAATATGTCAAGGTATCAAGGAAATGTTTTATGAGGTAAACATGACTCAGAGGGGTGAGGACACTACTCATATGGATGTTCAGTTTATCGGCCCGAATGTCCTACTCAATAACTTGAAAGCCACTCCTCTCCCTACAAAAAAGGAGTCATGTAGTTTTGTTTTGCTATTTTTTATTTTATTTTCTTGGATTATTCTCAGGGTTGTAATCTAAACATTATAGTTGTTTCTCTTTATTACTAACCCTTCTATCCTTTCCCATTCAATGCATTGAAGTTCTAGTCATTTTCTTTTCCTACTCTTTCTAATATGTATCATCTTATTTTCATTTAGTTACGTTAACTTTAATAATATGACATGCATGCGGGTTTACAATTAGATCCTAAAAGTTGTCTGATCTCATAACAATGAATACTAAGTCTAAGGAATATGATGAAGATGAAGCTGATGAAGAAATAAAAAGAGGTTTGGATCAATTTGAAAATAAGCCTAAACCTAATTTAATTAAAACAGAGGTGTTTAATTTGGGAACTCCCGAAGAAGTGAAAGAAATAAAGATAAGCATTCATGTCGATCGAAATATTCGAGATGACATAATTCAAGTTTTATTTGAATACAAAGATGTCTTCGCTTGGTCATACGATGACATGCCGGGGTTAAGTGCTGATTTGGTAGTGCACAAACTTCCCATACATCCTGATTTTTCACCTGTCCAGCAAAGCAGAGAAAATTTAAGACAGATATGAGCGATAAAATCAAAGAGGAAATCATGAAGCAACTGAATGCAAAAGTGATCAGGGTCGTCCAATACACTACTTGTTTGGCTAATGTTGTGCCAGTACCAAAAAAGGGTGGAAAGATCAGAGTTTGTGTTGTTTATCGAGATTTAAACAAAGCAAGTCCAAAATACAATTTTCCACTACCCAACATTCATATCTTGGTTGACAATTGTGCTAAACACAATATTCAATCTTTCGTGGACTGCTACGCCGGATATCACCAAATTCTCATGGATGAAAAAGATGCATAAAAAACTACTTTCACAACCCCGTGGGGTACATATTGTTATAGGGTTATGCCATTTGGTCTAAAAAATGCAGGGGCAACCTACATGAGAGCTATGACTACAATATTCCATGACATGATGCATAAAGAAGTTGAGGTGTATGTCGATGATGTCATTATTAAGTCTAGAACGCAAATTGACCATGTGCTTGATCTAAGAATTTTTTTTGAAAAGTTGAGAAAGTACAATCTCAAGCTTAATCACGCTAAATGTGCATTTGGAGTTCCATCTGGCAAGCTTTTGGGTTTTATAGTTAGCCGAAGAGGAATTGAATTAGACCCCTCCAAGATAAAGTCCATTCGAGAATTGCCACTTCCAAAAACCAAAACTGAAGTCATGAGTTTACTGGGAAGGATAAACTATATAAGCCGATTCATCGCTCAACTCACTACTACATGCGAGCCGATATTCAAGTTATTGAAAAAGGATGCTTCTATTAAATGGACAAGTGAGTGTCAAAAGGCTTTTGAAAAAAATAAAGAATATTTAGCAAATCCTCCGGTACTGGTCCCCCAGAGCCTGGTAGGCGTTTGATTTTATACCTCTCGGTAACGGATAATTCCTTTGGTTGCGTTCTTGGACAACATGACGTCACGGGGAAAAAAGAATAATCCATCTATTACTTGAGCAAAAAGTTCACATTCTATGAGGTAAAGTACACTCTATTAGAAAAAACGTGTTGTGCTTTAACTTGGGTCGCCCAAAAATTGAAGCACTATTTTTTGTCATACACCACTTACCTCATATCTCGAATGGATCCTTTGAAATATATTTTTCAAAAAGCCATGCCGACGGGTAGGTTGGAAAAATGGCAGATTTTGCTTACCGAATTTGATTTTGTATATGTTACTCGCACCGCCATAAAAACACAAGCGTTGGCCGATCATCTGAGAGAATCCGATTGATGATGAATACGAACCCTTAAAGGCATATTTCCCTGATGAAGAGATCGACTCTATCGAGGAAGAAATTCCAAATAATGACCCCGTATGGAAATTATATTTTGATGGGGCTATCAACAAAAACGGAGTGGGAATTGGGGCAGTTCTTATCTCACCAAGCGGTTGTCATTGTCCTACCATAGCACGACTTCGATTCTTTTCAACAAACAACACAACAGAATACGAATCTTGCATCATGGGTTGGAATATGGCAATAAATCTTGATGTACATGAGCTCTTAGTCTTAGGGGATTCCGACTTGCTCATTAGACAAGCTCGAGGAGAATGGGAAACTCGAGACATTAAGCTCATACCGTACAAACAATGTTTAGAATATCTCATCAAAAAGTTCAAGTCCATTGAATTTAGATATATTCCCAGGTTTCACAATGAGTTGGCTGATGCTTTGGCCACCCTAGCATCGATGCTTCCAGACCCAGGTAATACCTACATTGACCCGTTGGAAATCCAAGTTAGGGATCAACATGGTTATTGCAATATAATTGCGGTAGCAGATGGTGAGCCTTGGTATCACGACATCAAACATTTTATAAAAGCTAGAGAATATCCACTACATGCTGATAGAGATAAAAAAAGAACTATGAGGCGACTTGCCAATGGGTTCCTCTTAAGTGGCGATATCTTATATAAAAGGACTCCGGATTTGAATTTATTAGGATGTGTGAATAATCAAGAGGCGGAAACAATTATGAATGAGGTACACTCAAGGGTATGTGGCCCACACATGAATGGTTACGTCCTAGCAAAAAAGATTATTCGGGCAGGGTACTATTGGTTGACCATGGAGCGAGATTGCTTCCAATTTGTTCTCAAATGCCATCAGTGCCAAATTCATAGCGACTTGATTCACTCACCCCCTTTAGAGTTGCATCCTATGTCTACTCCATCGCCTTTTGTTACATGGGGAATATACGTTATTGGGCCAATAGAGCCAAAAACATCTAACAGTCATCGGTTTATTTTAGTTGCCATCGATTACATTACCAAATGGGTAGAAGCTGTCACATTCAAATCAGTTACTAAGAAAGAGGTGGTGGACTTCGTTCATTCCAACATCATATGTCGCTTTGGCATAACAAAAATCGTTATTACAGAGAATGCAATGAATCTCAACAGACACTTGGTGAAGGAAGTTTGTGAGCAATTTAAAATTGTTCATCGTCATTCAACCCCTTATCGTCCCAAAGCAAATGGGGTTGTTGAAGCTGCGAATAAAGACATCAAGAAGATTCTTAGGAAAATGGTGCAAGGATCTAGACAGTGGCATGAGAAATTACCCTTCGCTCTCATGGGATATCGCACGACTGTTCGTACGTCAGTCGGTGCAACTCCTTACTTATTGGTTTATGGAACTGAGTCTTTCATACCCGCATAAGTTGAAATCCCTTCTCTTCGAACCATTGTTGAAGCAGAAATTGAGGATACAAAATGGGTTAAATCGAGGTTAGAACAATTAGCACTGATAGAAGAAAAACGATTGACATCAATTTGTTTTGGTCAATTATATCAGCAGAGGATGGCTCGGGCATATAATAAGAAAGTACGCCCAAGGAATTTTGAAGTGGGTCAACATGTTGTGAAACGTATCCTTCCCCACCAAGACGAGGCCAAGGGAAAGTTTGCACCAAATTGGCAAGGCCCTTATGTTATTAAGCAAGTGTTATCCAAAGGAGCTTTGTAGTTGGCGGATATGGAAGGAAAGGCAATTGACATAATTGTCAATGCAGATTCAATCAAGAGATACTATATTTAGCACTCCTTCTCCTTTTTATGATGAGAAGATAAAAATGTATCCTCTTTTACCTCTAACACCACTGGTCTGGTGCTTTTTTTTAAAAAATAAATTAATTTTTTTTTTAAAAAAAAAAGAAAAAAAAAACCACGAAAAGTTCATTGAACTACGTTTGACCTAATTCCTAAAAGGATACGTAGGCAGCCCTTCATTAGGGTTCGGTCTTATAACTCAATAAAAAGATAATCATGTTCTTTAGTTCTCTAAAGGTTGAGACATTATGCAGGCGAACTATGGGAGAAAATGAAGAAGAGACTGTTGTGAGTTAAAACCCTTACGGGCACTATAAGACGATGGTTAGTTGAGTGACAAAGATTAGAATGTCTTATTGGAGAAAAATCATGAAAGGCGATACTGATCGAATGATGATATTTTGTCTTGACATGAGCGCAATCATGATAAAAGTCAAGGTTAGACTGAAAGGTGCAACATTGGTTCCTGAGATTCAGACAACTCAAAAAAGATCAAACGTTCGGTCCAATTGCATGTCATGTTTCAAAGTTGTCACGTACTTTCAGATAAGATTCTTTTCACTCATTTAAACATTTTCTTATTTATCTACTACTTCTAAAGACACAATTTTTCCTTCATAACCCTTTCATTAGTGTCATTTGTGCTTGTGTTTCTTTGAGTTTTTGTTTTTCTTTCTCAGCATCCACTCGTGTCAAGTGAGAAAATAAAATTAAATTCACAAAATTGACTACGGTATTTCCAGTTGAATGTTGGGGACTCGATACCATGTGAAAATATATAAAGCAAAAGAGTTGCTTGGGAACGAATGAACCAAACAACGTGCACAAAATGGTAATGAGTTAGAACGTCCATGAAAAGTGTTTCCAGGAAAGATAAGGACTGTTTTTAAAACATCTACAAGATATTCGCACAATAATCAATAGGATGAATCTTCCAAGTGGGGCGGATCCAGAAGTCAAGCTTTACAAGATACTCAAAGTCACGAACCAACCACCATGTAGGAAAATTAACAATTCATTTCTTTGACTTAAAACAGGTATAAGGCAGAATCATGTAAATAGTTTGCGAGAGACAAACGCCGCGATGGTAAGTTCTAGAATCTTTACTTTCCATATAATATGCGATTTTTTAATTGAATATGAGGCATTTCATGTTACTTTTAGTTTGTTCAATTTACAAATAATGTTAATAATATAAGTGAAAAGAAGAAATGTATGGTGTGTGTGTGTATATATATATATATATATATATATATATATATATATATATATATATATATATATATATATATATTAGTTCTTCATAGGGCACAATAACCCCTATTTTACTTTTGATGTCTTCACAGGGCACAATAACCTCTGGTAGCATATAGGGCACAATAACCCCTATCTTTTTTTATGTCTTCACAGGGCACAATAACCCTGGTTGCATATAGGTCACGATAACCCTATCCTATTTTTCATGTCTTCACAAGGCACAATAAACCCTGGATTACATATAGGGTAGAATAACCTCTATCATTTTTTTATGTCTTCACAGGGCACAATAACTCCTATCATTTTTTTATGTCTTCACATGACACAATAACCCCTGGTTGCATATAGGGCACAATAACCCCTGTCCTATTTACATGTCTTCACAGTGCACAGTAACCTCTAGATTGCATATAGGACACAATAACCCCTATCCTATTTTTCATGTCATCACAGGGAACAATAACCCCTGGATTACATATAGGGCACAATAAATCCAATCTTTTTTAATGTCTTCACAAATAGATTAGAAAAAATACACGAAATATATTTCTTAAAGAAGAATTGTTGTCAATTTGTGTTTAAAGAATCCTACTGATTCCAACAAACTTTGCAGAAACACGGAGTTACCAAAGTTTTAATGAACTAGTGAAGAACAAAAGAAAGAAACTAATTCACAAATCTAAAATTTGTAAAACACATAAAAATCTGGAATTTTTTTTTTGAAAAAATATCAACCCCACTGAATGCATAATGTCCGCTTAAGGAAATTATTCCCCTCTAGTATCCAAATTTTGATTTGGAATATGTCCTTCCAGGATAGAATGATCTCAATTACCAATATATTGATACCCAAAACGCTGGTGTCAGTGAGTCACTAAATGACAGTAAAGTACACTTAGAATACTCGATTTAAAAGTAGTAGAAGAAGTCCAAAAATTCTATTGTAAAATGAGAGGGAATCCCTTAATTTATAGAAAACAAAAGGTAGTGCCAAAAAGCTCTTATTGTGCCTTACTGGAAAGGTCACAAATCTTTGAAAAAGTGACAATATTTTGAAAAGGTCCTCACCTTTAATAAAAGTCAAAACTTTACATAAAAGTCATAACTTTTCATAAAAGTCGCAACCTTTTATAAAAGTCACAAGCTTTCATAAAAGTCACAACTTTTCATAAAAATCAGAACTCTTTAATTTCCATACACACCTTTTAAAACCCAACAATCCCCCGAATGAATGGGGAATGACTCCAAGACAATGAAACGGACAAGTATGTACTTTACAAGCAAGAATTAATCGCATCTGGATAAGTAGGTTTTCCCTTGGACATTTTGTACAGAACATATGTCAAATATACTCGATCAATGGGTAGATGTAATATCTTTGAACAGTCAAAATTTGGTGTATACATACAACCATATGTCACACAATTAACCCTTTATCATTTATGGTTTTTACGATTGTGTTAGTTTCAGCCATGAACACCTCCTGATTTTATGAGTGTATAGCGAGATGGGCTTTGACAATCATCTTATTCAAAGTGGCTCACATTTCACTCTCATATAGGTAATTTTTAATCGTGTTATCACGTATATATACTATTTGGTCAACTCTGTCAAACTTAGCAAATCATTAAAACCATTAAGCTTTATTAACTCATTAAAAAGTCTTAATGTTGTATCCTTTTTCTGAGCATTTTCTTCATGATGAGAATGAATTGAGTTGGTTGACAATGCCGAACCGTCATTCACAACTTTGTTTTTCTCCTTGAATAGATTTTTTGGAATTTCCAGTCTAGTAGATAGAGTTACCGCCATAATGACTTGTCCTAAGACATATATTCATTCCCTTAGATGATCTCTCAACTTTCTCTCTAGTTAGGCCTTTTGTAAGTGATTCAGACATATTATCATTTGATTTTACATATTCAATTCTAGTAATTTCACTATAGAGTAGTTTTCTAAAAGTATCACGTTTATGTCCTATATGACAAGACTTTCCGTTATACATCATGCTCCACGACCTATCTATTGCATCTTTACTGTGAAAGTGTATGCATACTAAAGACATTGGTTTGGGCCAAAAAAATATCTGTCAAGAAATTTCGGAGTCTTTCAACTTATTCACTGATCTTATCTTGAGCACCAAGCTTAGAGATCGTTGTAGAGCCAGCGATACATGTCTCTTTTCAAAATATTTTCAAGAGACTGCTCCTCTACCAAGACTAAATACATATCCACTTGTGGATTTTACTTCATTTGTCCGGTGATTCAATTTGGATCAGTATACTCTTTCAATACTACTGGATATTGTTATAATGCAAGACATAGTTTTACGTATTTCTCAAATACTCCAAAACACTTTTTATTGTCATCTAAAGAGTTATATTGGGATCATTTCTGAACCCGATCATTTCATTAACAACAAATATTATATCTGATCGCGCACACTACATGATATAAATCATACTTCCCAATACTCTAGCACAACTTAATTGTGATTCACTTTCACTTTCAATCTTTTCAAATGCAAATCTCACATTTATTGGAGACTTGACAATATTTAAATCCAAATATTTGAACTAGTCAAGTACTCTTTAAGTGCAATGAAACTGTGAAAATGCTCAATATTATGGAGTTTTAAGGATTTTTATACCTAAGATCGCATCAGCAACTCCAAGATATTTCATTCCAAACTTGCTATCTATCATACGTTTAATAGCATCGATATCATTTGTGTATTTATTCATGATCAACATATCACCAATATACAAACAAACAATGACCTTGTGATTTTAATGTGAACACAATTATCACTTATATCATTCTTAAATCTATTTGCCAACAAGGTTCGGTCAAATTTCTTATGTCATTTTTTGGGTGCTTGTTTTAGTCCATAATGTGACTTAACAAGTTCGTACACTTTCTTTTATTTGTCAGGAACCATAAAACCCTTGGGCTGTTCCATATAAATTTCTTCCTCCAATTCTCCGTTTAAGAAAAAATGTTTTTCACATTTATTTGATGAATTTGGAGGTCATATATCATAACTGATAATATTAGCATCCGAATGGATGTAATTCTACTTAATGACGAGTATAAATATCAACAAGATGAAAAACTTGTTTTTGCCTAAAGCCTTTGATAGAAAGTCTTGCTCTATATTTGTCAACAGTTCTATCGATTTTTATTTTCCTTTTGAGGATTCACTTTGAATCAAAAAGTTTATTTCCTGGAGGAAGATGATTACTTATGATTAAACCAATCTCATTATTGACACCTTTTTTTCAAAAGGATGAGTCTACATAAGACACAAGAAATATTACAAAATCATATTCGAGGAATATGTCCCTTGACATTTACTACGCCTCTGAATCTCTTTATTAAGTACATTATCCTCTTGTTCTTTCCAAGGTCATTTAGACCTTTTACTAGACTACTCAAGTCTAATTTTACAGTCCACAGTCTTAGGCCCTATTTCAATCCTTTTAGTAGTAGGAACTTGGACTTTGGTTAGACACCCCCACACTTGAAATGTTTCAAGTTGAATTTTCTTTCTTTCGATTTTCATATGAAAAAGATTGTGTCCTGAACAAACAAAATTGATTTCTTTATGAAAAGACAAAAAAAATTGTTGTTCCCTTTTGGAGTAAGGATAGTTCCTCCACAAAAGTTATGTGGTAACCTCGAACATATAAATAATGCCTCCACATTTCTTTTAATATTCGGTTTTTCATTGTATTGAGGTGAATATGGTAGAAAATTGATATATAATTTCACTTTTCAAAAACATTTCTGCAAGATGAAATTTATACTCTCCATTCCTATCACTTCCTATCTTTTTTCCAACTGATATTCAAATTCAATATTATATTGTCTAGACGTATTTATTGCTTTATCCTTACCATTAAACAAATAGACATAGTCGTTTCTAATGCAATTGTCATTAAAAGTAACGAGATACGTTTTTCCACCATGAGATTATTGACTTCATATCACAAACGGCAGTGTAAATCAATTCTAAGGAATTAGGGTTCCTTTCAACAGATTTATAAAAATGCTCCGAATACTTAGATTCCACACAAACTCGACATTTTTATTTGTTGCACTCAAAGTTAGACAAAAATTCCAACTTGATCAATTTTCCTTACAAGGTTTTTTATTTTTAATTGACATGACCCAAGTGCTCATGTCATAAACTTTGATTCAAGCAAGTATAAAAAAATAATTTTTAAAAGCTCTTCGAGAGGTAGCTTATTTCTCAAAAAAATTTTCCAACTTCTTATAATTTTGTGTGATACAAACATTGTTTGGAGTGAACACCCTGTCAATTTTCTTTTAATAAGGACGTTTCCATAACCTTAAATTTGATTATTATAGAAGTACCCATGAACAAAATTTTATCGGGTCCAATAAAAGCGATATAGTCCAAATGCTTCCTTTACAAAACATGAAAAATGACTATTTACTAATATTCATGTCTATACATTATAGACATATCTTTACATGAAAAATCAGAACATATTAAGTAACATATTTTCATAAAAGAACTCAATCATTTTAAACAAGTATACATATAATTTGGTAGTTTCATACTAGTAACATCATATACTAGTAATAGAGAAACTCAACAACCACAATACCAAATAGACTTCAAGAATTTTGTTGGTCTAACATAAAAGAAAAGTATCATTGAATTTCATATGTTTTTCTCCAAAATAGAATTCAACACCAAGTCTAATTTTACTTTTATTATAAGTAAACAACCCCCACATTTTAAATGTGATTTAATTTTTTTTTTGAGTATTTGAAAATTATTTTTCGACATTTTTTCTTGTATATCAAAATGTCATTGGCGGTATGAAACCTATTTTGAAACTATTATTCTACGAAAGAATTATAGATTTTTCAATTCTCTTAACAATATTTACATAGTGTCAAAGTTCATTCCACAGAGGCACAAACTCACAAACTCTAAGTCATTAGTCTTTTTTCTTTATCACTAATTGACATACTGAAATTTATAGAAAATCAAAAGTACACTACATACTTAGTCTAATTTATTCAGAGTAGAAAACTACAAAATTTCAACAATCTGACAATATCAAATTCACAAGGAGGACAAAACTACTAAAAAAATTTTTTAGTCTCCAAACTGAATTAAACATATTTTTTATGATACAGAAATGTTTTTCTTATCAAATAGTCTTTGAACTATAACATTTTAAAGTTTTGCAAAGTAATGAATTTGAAAGGCAATAATATTTGCCAAGTAAAATTCATTCTGCAATGATAAAGAATAAAAAATGATAACTCTTAGAAACTATTTTCCTTTTTAGACAATATAATAAGAAGATTACCTGGTAATCTTTAATCGGAATACAACAAATTTTTTTCTGTTACATTCTCACTTCGACCTTGCTAAACAAAGCGATGGATTATGGAGAAGTAATGGATTTATCTTCTACTTACATGATAAGATTCTTTCAATCAGTAGGATACAAAAAATACTAGCAATATAATAATTTCCTTAATCTTGTTGTTCATTTTGTATTCCTAAGATACTTGGAGCAAAACTTTGAAGAACTAGATAATACACAAGAAAGTTTAAGAATATTTTCACATCTATAATATTAAAAGTAGTAGAGAAACTAGATCAGAAACAGATTAGAAAAAAAATATACGAAATATTTTTCTTAAAGAATTTTTTTTAATCTGTGTTTAAAGAATCTTACTGATTCCAACAAATTTTGCAGAAACATGAAGTTACAAAAGTTTTTATGAACCAGTGAAGACCAGAAGAACAGAAGTTAATTCAGAAATTGAAAATTTATAACACATACCAGAATCTAAAAAACTAGAAAGAAGATCAAACTCACTGAATGCACATTGTCCCCTTAAGGAAGTTATTCCCCTCTAGTATCTGAGGTTTGATTTATAATATATTCTCCATAATAGAATAATCTCAACCAGAACGGTGGGAGGTCACAGAGAATTGACCTATTCATAGAGTGATCCTATGATCGATACAGGATATAGACTATCTCATTCTTTATTCTATTCTATTTCTGAAAAAAAAAAGAAGGGTGACTCAACTTCTCAGCTAGAGTTGGTGGTGGGACCTGTTGGCATAATGCACGCTGGAACGTGGGAATTCGAGGTCTCATGAACTACTACTAAAAACCAACCTTGTTTTTGTTTTGTTTGTGGACAAACGATATCCCACCAGTGTATTGATACCCAAAATGCTGGTGTCAGCGAGCCACTCAATAGTACTAAAGTACACATAGAATACTAGATTTAGAAGTAGTAGAAGAAGTCCAAAAATTCTATTTTTAAAATGAGAGGTAATCCCACAATTTATAGAAAACAAATGGTAGTGCGGAAAGGCTCTTATTGTGCCTTACCGGAAAGGTCACAAACCTTTCGAAAAGTCACAATCTTTTGGAAAGGTCGTCATCTTTCATATTTTCCAACAAGTTCTTCTTTCTAGTTTCATCTTCTTTAGTTGTATCTTTAATCTTAGTTAACGGTCTTGGGCTAGCAGAAGAATTTCTCTATTTCATTTTTCTTCTGCTATGTTCTACAGTTTCCCTTGAATTATTTAACCAATTTTTCGGAGCTTTTTTGATTTTTCAATAATCAAGAGGGATGTTTAAACTTTTTTGGTATCCTTTAACAGATTTATTGATTATCTTCAGCCTACATTTAATTACTATAGAGCTTTGAACTTCTACAATATATATATATATATATATATATATATATATATATATATATATATATATATATATATATATATATATATATATATATATATAGCTGATTTAATCGCATGAATGAATCAATCTTTAACACTTCATTAATAAATTATGCATAAGACACGTACTGCTTATTATTTATTGTAAAAGTAATTTTCTTAAATGTAATTTATGAATTAGTAATGAATTTCCTACTTCTTCATTGTTTATCACTTGGAAATGAAGTTTCATCTTTTTCATCTTAAGTTTCACTATTTTTGATAACGTAATACAAATGAAATGAGTACATGAATTCTCTAGCTCCACAATTAGTTTCTTTTTCAGTTTTATTTTGAAGATGGAAAAAAAAGACAAATTAATTTTTTGTCTGCATTTAATATTTAATCAATTTCATGTGTTATAACATTTTAATTTGCGAAACGATTCGTAATTCGACTTTGAACTCAAAATACTCTCACTTTTAATATCATATGAATGAATATATATGTACATATATATCCCCGTATCTTACCCCCTTTTCCTATTAATTCAACTTCAAATATTTTTGTTCCAAATAAAATATTTCTTTTTTTCCCCTCATATTTCTCTTTTTATGGTTGAAGAATTTCAGGGAAGTAAGGTGTATTTTCCTCAAAAGCATGAAATGGAGTTTCAAAATTTAGCTAAAGAGGAAGAAGTAGAAGATGAATATGACTTTCAAATTCATCGTTATGAAAACAAGGTATCCATGATACAGAAAGTAATCATGACGCAAGACAAAAATTTCATACTAATGAATAAAGCTTCATTGTTCAATGAAAATAAATATTTCGTTCGTTTAAAAAAGAATGACATAATTTGACTTGGAACAGAGTTTAAGAAAGAAAGAGTCTTTTTAATTTTGTGATTCTAAAATAAAGTTATGTCAAATGTACCAAAATGTCCTTTAATCTTGCGGCCTTAAACATGTCATGTGGAAAGTTAAAGTTAAATTGTTGTCAGAAAATGAAAGAAATCATTCTTTTTTAACGTACTAAAAAGAAAACTGAGACATTCATTTTGAAATAGAGGGAGTGCAACTTTTTCGAAGACGAGTATACATATGATGATGACAATGTTGAAATAGTGCCTCCCCATATGATAATTAGACGGATAATTCTAACTAGAATGATGACAATTTTAGTTTGTATTAGTTTCGGAGGGATGCTCAATAGAATGAAATTGAGTCTACTAAAGGAATCAATTTTAAGGATGATTGGTTTTATCGAAACATGACTTTAGAGTTTAGTTTCTTTTTCGTAATAGAAGCAGGGAAATGATTAGGAAAAGAGGTAGATAGAAAGGAGAACTGTAATATAGAGAATGTTATTTTTAAATATTATATGAATGATAAATTATTACATAAAATTCTGAATAGAGCTATAAGAATGTAGGAATGTTGCAACAATTTTCTTGTAATTATATTTCAATATTGTTGCAAGAAGTGCTTTTGGCAATGAGAAAAAAAGTTGTAGTAAGTGTTGATGTAAATCTCATTTGGAAAAAGGTTATGCAGTGATAAATAATAGAACAATTTTCAATATAGCAAACATAAAAATCATATTTGTATGCTATGACTATAGTTCTCATAATTGCGCTCCTTTATAAATTTTATGTTTGCTAGGAGCTTATGATTTGTATAATCCGCTAGAAACATTCACTTTTATACAAAATGTTCAGTTTTCTATAAATTCATTTATACATTGTAATTTGTTTAGTAAAATCTGTATTTATATATTATTAGTGTAAATGACGAAAATATGTATATATATTTGTATATACACATTATCTCGCTTTATACAAATACAAATTCATTTTATACACTGCGAAATGTATAAAAGGCCTAATTGTATACCAAAAATGACTAATTGTATACCAGATAAAATGTCAAAAAATGAAATGTTTGCTGCGAATTACAATTAAAATAAACTATGGCTATAACATTTAATTTGCATTAATAATTTCTATTTCATTCAATTTTCCCTAAATAATATTGTTACTGAAAGCTAATTATTTACATAATAAAAAAAGCTATTGACATAAATAAAATTTTATTGGTAAAAAATCATAACATTATGACTTATGCGATTTTTAGAAACAAAAATACTGTTGCAAGAAATTATTCTTTTCTCAATAAATTTAATTTTTGCAAAAAACAATAAAAATAGGCAAGAGAATTAGTTAAAATCTTTTACGAATTTTAGCAACAACTATTATCAGGGAAAATTACGTTTATCCTACAATATCGTCATATTTAATTTGAGCAATAATTTATTAGTTATTTTTATATACACAGTAACTCACATATTTGTAACGACCTGTTTAGTCGTTTTGAGCAGCAGATTTTATTTCTGGAAAAACTGGCTGATACGACGGACCCCACGACGGACCGTCATGGGCACGACGGACCGTCGAGGGGGTCTCGTTCCAAAACACTTAGAATTATGAAATTTGGGTACTGAAATCGACTCTCTGAACTTCGTGACGGAATGACAGGACGGACCGTCACAGGCGTGACAGACCGTCACAGATTCTTTAGTGGAAATCGAGTCTCTAAACTCTGTGACGGACCTGCAGGACGGACCGTCGCAGGCACGACGGGCCGTCATAGGTTGCGTAATCCCAGTCTGGGTCGGATTTCTTTAAATGTTTTAAGGGGCGTTTTGGACTATTCCTACTATAATTATAAATTTCGTGGGTTAATATTAGTAACTCAAATTCTTGGTGGTTAAAAGAGGTAACCTTGAGTGAATTAGTGGGTTACTATTGTCATCTTTTAAACTTAATTATATACTAATTAGGGTAAAAGAAAGAGGGTTTGAATAAGAAAAATAGAAAGAACAAAGAGAGAGAGAGAGAGGATCGATCGAACGAGAGAGGAGAAGAAACGTTGCTTGGGAAATTGCTTGCTTGATCAAATTCTTCGGTGGAGGTAGGTTATTGTTTATGCTATTCGTAGTAAACTCTTAATAGCAAATGATATGTGTTGGGTAGTATTATAAAACCTTCTATATGCTTAATTGTGTGCTTACATGATGTGATTATATAATTGTGATGAATAAGCATGATGAGGCTAGTGAATCTCTAATCCTAAATCTACTTTGTTAATGATGATGCCTTAGTATAATAGAAGACTTGATGAACTAAAGTAATGAGATTGATGATGCCTTGGTATAAGAGAAGGCTTGATGAATTGAGAGAATGAGATTAGTGGATCGGAGTGTCACGTTCCGACACATAGAATTAAGGGATCGGGTGTCACGAACCGACACGTAGAATTAGGGGATCGGAGTGTCACGTTCCGACACATAGTATTAAGGGATCGGGTGTCACGAACCGACACGTAGAATTAGGGAATTGGAGTGTCACATTCCGACACATAGAAGTAGGGGATCGGAGTGTCACGTTCCGACACATAGTATTAGGGGATCGGGTGTCACGAACCGACACGTAGAAGTAGGGGATCGGAGTGTCACGTACCACCACATAGTAGCAGGGGAGCGGAGTGTCACGTACCGACACAAGAGGAAGAAAGATAATGAATCTTGAAAGATGTTAATATACTCAATCTAATGAACCTAATTCCCAAATGAGTATGGTATTGAGGCTTGAGTCCTCATGGATGAACTTGGTAGTACTTATTGATGATTATAGTACTTGTTGTTGCTACATGTTGAGTATTATAGTTGATTTATAATATTAACTGATATATATTTTTTTCTATTTTGAGTTGGCCGATGATACCTACTCAGTACTTGTGTTTGTACTGACCCCTACTTGTATGTTTCCTTCTTTGTTATTTGTGGAGTGCAGCAAACGTGCCGTCGTCTTCAAATCAACCGCAACTCTAGCCAGTCTTCACTACATCGGAAATTCAGGGTGAGCTAATGCTTCTAGCTTGGACTGGATCTTCTTCTTCAAGTCTTGATTCCTTGAACTTCCGGCATGGACTAGCTTTTTACTTGTTTTTGCTTTCTTAGATACTCTTAGTTTAGTAAATTGAGGATAGATGATCTTGTGATTATGACTTCCAGAGTTTGGGGATAATTATAGTTATTGAATTGATTTTATTAATGAGTTTAAGTCTTCCGCCTTATATTCTGTTATTACATTGAAATGTTGGGGTTTAGATTGGTTGGTTCGCTCACATAGTAGGTTAAGTGTGGGTGCCAGTCGCGGCTCGGTTTTGGGTCGTGACAAACTTAGTATCAGAGCATTAGGTTCATTGGTCTCATCACACAAGAACGAGTCTAGTAGAGTCTTAAGGAACGGTAGGGGGACACCTTTACTTTTCTTTGAGAGGCTATAAGACTTTAGGAAAATTCCATTCTTTCATTCTTTCTTTCGTGCTATTACTTGGATCCAATTGGTATCTAGGTGATACAAATTGGTATCTGACCACCTTCACTCTATTTCGCAGATGGTTAGAACTAGAGCAACGACTGCACCAACACCAACCCCGGCAAGACAGGAAGCGTCTGAGCCAGCCACTGGGGCTGTAGCTCGAACAGGAGTAGTGGCGAGAGGCCGTGGAAGAGGCCGTGGGAGGACGTCCCCTAGAAGAATAGGACAAGCACCTAGCCCATCTGGTACTAGGGCGATGACTCCTCCACCAACTGAGGAGGTGGAAAGAGAGGGTGAGGTAGGGGAGAATGAACAAGTACAAAATGAGGAATTGCCACCCCAACCTACCCCAGAGATGATCAATCAGGTTCTTTCTTATCTTAGCGGTTTATCTGATCAGGGTCAGATACCTCCAGTGTTTTCTGCACCAGCACCTCAGGTTCCAGAAGTACAACATGTGGCTACTGTGGCTCCCCGCATGGATGCCTCATTAGAAATAGGCACGTTTCCACGTCTGACTACAGGGCCTATAATGACAAATGATCAGCATGAACTTTTTAGTAAGTTCTTGAAATTGAAACCTCCAGTCTTCAAGGGTGCTGAATCTGAGGATGCTTATGATTTTTTGGTTGACTGTCATGAGCTACTACACAAGATGGGTATCGTAGAATGGTTTGGTGTTGAGTTCGTGAGTTATCAGTTTCAAGGGAACGCCAAAATGTGGTGGCGGTGACATGTTGAGTGTCAACCAACAGAGGCACCACCTATGACTTGGGCCTTATTCTCTAGCTTGTTTATGGAGAAGTATATCCCACGGACTTTGAGGGATAGGAAAAGAGACGAGTTCTTGAGCCTAGAGCAAGGTAGGATGTCGGTTAATGCATATGAGGCTAAGTTTCGTGCATTATCCAGGTATGCCACCCAACTTTGTTTCAGTACACAAGAGCGGATTTGCCGTTTTGTGAAGGGGTTGAGGTCAGAATTGCAGATTTCAGCCTTACAGGTAGCGGCTACGGCAAAATCCTTTCAAGAAGTGGTAGACTTCGTGATAGAGGTGGAAGGAGTGAAGCCAGATGACTTCACCATGGCATCGACATAAAAAAGGTTCCGAAAGGGAGGTGAGTTTAATGGTTCTTACTCTAGAGGACAGGGTTCAGGAGGTTATTCAGTCCGACCAATTCAGTCTTCACTACAGACTGTAGTTGGGGGTCCACCTCAGACCGGTCAACAATTCTCTGAGAGACATATGCTTGACTCCAGAGAGTGTTATGGATGTGGGGAGACTGGGCATATTAGGAGGAATTGTCCGAAACACAGTTATAGACCCCCAATAGCTAGAGGTAGAGGTGGTCCTGGTAGAGGCCGTTATGCTGGAGGACGTGGTGGCCGAGGTAATGGTGGTCACCAAAACGGCCGTGGTGATGGGCAAAATGGATCCACTACAACACAACATGGTAGGGGCAACGGACAGATAAGTCATGGGGCCCATTGTTACGCTTTCCCTGGGAGATCTGAAGCGGAGACATCTGATGCTGTCATCACAGGTAATCTTTCGGTTTGTGATTGCATGGCTTCTGTATTGTTTGATCCTGGATCCACATTTTCTTATGTATCTTCTTCATTTGCTACTGGTCTTAATTTACCTTGTGAATTACATGACATGCCTATTCGTGTTTCTACTCTGGTGGGTGAGTCTGTGATAGTTGAAAAAGTATATAGGTCTTGCTTGGTGACTTTTGTGGGGAGCAACACTTATGTAGATTTGGTTATCTTAGAAATGGTTGACTTCGATGTAATTCTGGGTATGACTTGGCTTTCTCCAAATTTTGCAATCTTGGATTGTAATGCTAAAACTGTGACATTAGCCAAGCCTGAGACAGATCAGTTAGTGTGGGAGGGCGACTACACTTCCACTCCGGTTCGTATCATCTCCTTTCTTCGTGCTAAGAGAATGGTTAGTAAAGGGTGTTTAGCCTTCTTGGCACATCTCAGGGATGAAACTACCCAAGTACCTTCAATTGAGTCGGTTTCGGTAGTCCGTGAGTTTCTGGATGTGTTCCCTGCAGATCTTCCTGGTATGCCACCGGATAGAGATATTGATTTTTGCATTGATTTGGAACCGGGTACTCGCCCCATTTCTATACCCCCTTATAGAATGGCTCGCGCGGATTTAAGAGAGTTAAAGGCCCAACTTCAAGAGTTGTTGAGCAAAGGCTTCATTAGACCAAGTGCATCTCTTGGGGTGCTCCGGTGTTATTTGTGAAAAGAAGGATGGGAGTTTTCGGATGTGCATAGACTACCGACAGTTGAACAAGGTAACTATTAAGAACAAGTATCCCATTCCTCGCATTTATGACTTGTTCGATCAGTTACAAGGTGCTTGTGTCTTCTCTAAAATTGACTTGAGATCCGGTTATCATCAATTGAAAATACGGGAAACGGATGTGCCAAAGACTGCTTTTCGAACTAGGTATGGGCACTACGAATTTGTGGTAATGTCTTTTGGTCTTACGAATGCCCCTGCTTGTTTCATGAGCTTGATGGACGGGATTTTTAAGCCGAATCTAGATCTCTTTGTGATCGTATTTATTGATGATATACTGATATACTCAAAGAGTAAGAAGGAACATGAGGAGCAATTGAGAATGGTATTAGAGTTGTTGAGGAAGAAGAAGCTTTATGCCAAATCTCCAAGTGTGAGTTTTGGCTAGATTCAGTGTCCTTCTTGGGACACGTAGTTTCTATGGATGGAGTGATGGTGGATCCATCTAAGATTGAGACAGTGAAGAATTTGGTGAAACCTACAAACTTGTAAGAAATAAGGAGTTTTGTTGGTTTAGCTAGCTACTACCGCCGATTTGTCAATGGATTCTCTTCTATTGCTTCCCAATTAACGAACTTGACTAAGCAGAATGTTCCATTTGTATGGTCGGATGAGTGTGAGGAAAGCTTTCAGAAACTCAAGACCTTGTTGACTACTGCACAAATTCTTACCTTGCCAATAGAGGGTAAGAACTTCATCGTTTATTGTGATGCATCCTATTCTGGTTTGGGTGCAGTGTCAATGCAAGAGAAGAATGTGATTGCTTATGCTTCGAGGCAATTGAAGGTGCATGAACGTAAGTATCCGACCCATGATTTGGAGTTGGCCGCGGTAGTATTTGCATTAAAGCAATGGAGACACTATTTGTATGGGGTTAAGTGTGAAGTCTATACGGACCATCGTAGCCTACAGTATGTCTTCACTCAGAAGGATTTGAATTTGAGACAGAGGAGATGGATGGAACTACTGAAGGACTACGATATCACTATTCTGTACCATCCGGAAAGGCTAATGTTGTGGCAGACGCCTTAAGTAGAAAGGCCGGAAGCATGAAGTCTAGCTCATTTGCAAGTTTCTAGACGCCATTGGCTAGAGAAATCCAAAACTTGGCTAATGACTTTATGAGGCTAAAGTAAAGGAGAGGGAGGATTTTTGGCTTGTGTGGAGGAGAGATCTTCTTTCTTGACAAGATCAAGGGAAAACAGTTTTGATGAGGAAACTAAGTCGAATTCGGGATATGGTGTTGCGAGGAGAGGCTAAGGAAGCAATAATTGATGAGGAAGGTGTTTTGAGGATTAAGGGAAGGGTATTTGTGCCCCGTGTTGATGATTTGATCCACACCATCCTCACTGAGGCCATAGTTCCGGATATTCTATACTTCCTGGTGCAACCAAAATGTACCGTGAACTAAAACAACACTTTTGGTGGGTAGAATGAAGCGGACATTGTTGATTTTGTTGCCAAATGTCCAAATTGTCAACAAGTAAAGTATGAACACCAGAGGCCCGGAGGAACACTTCAGAGAATGCCCATTCCTGAATGAAGTGGGAGAGAATTGCAATGGACTTTGTGGTTGGTCTTCCAAAGAAATTGGGTAGTTTGATTCCATTTGGGTAATTGTGGATAGATTAACTAAGTCTGCTCACTTCATTCCGGTCAAGGTGACCTACAATGCAGAGAAATTTAGCCAAAATCTACATCTCAGAAATCGTTCGATTGCATGGAGTTCCACTTTTCCATCATATCAATAGAGTACGCAGTTTACTTCTAATTTTGGAGAACATTGCATGCGGAATTAGGTACTAGGTTTGACCTTAGTACTGCGTTTCACCCTCAAATTGATGGTCAGTCTCTGAGCGCGAACGATTCAAGTGTTGGAGGATATGCTTCGTGCATGTGTGATAGAATTTGGTGGTCATTAGGATAACTTCTTACCCTTAGCGGAGTTTTCATACATATATAATCAATAATGATCTCCAGCATGACATGGCTCCATTTGAAGCATTGTATGGGAGGATGTAGGTCTCCCATTGTTTGGTTTGATGCATTTGAGGTTAGACCTTGGGGTACTGACCTTTTGAGAGTTTCATTGGAGAAAGTGAAATCTATTCAAGAGAAGCTTTAGCGGCGCAAAGTAGGCAAAAGGAATATGCAGATCGAAAGGTTATAGACTTCGAGTTTATGGAGGGTGAGCAAGTCTTGCTGAAGGTTTCACCCATGAAAGGGGTGATGCGGTTTGGTAAAAGAGGTAAGCTTAGCCCAAGGTATATTGGTCCATTTGAAGTACATAAGCGAGTAGGGGAGGTGGCTTATGAGTTAGCCTTGCCTCCAGGGCTGTCTGGAGTGCATCCGTTATTTCATGTGTCCATGTTGAAAAGATACCATGGGGATGGAAACTACATTATCCGTTGGGATTCAGTTTTGCTTGACGAGAATTTGTCTTATGAGGAGGAACCTGTTGCTATTTTAGATAGAGAAGTCCGAAAGTTGAGGTCGAGGGAGATTGCATCCATCAAAGTTCAATGGAAGAATCGACCAGTTGAAGAAGCCAATTGGGAGAAAGAGGCTGATATGCGAGAAAGATACCCACACCTGTTTACAGATTCAGGTACTCCTTTTCGCCCTTGTTTCTTTTCTTTTGATCGTTCGAGGACGAACGATGGGTAAATTGGTATCTATTGTAACGACCTGTTTAGTCGTTTTGAGCAGCAGATTTTATTTCTGGAAAAACTGGCTGATACGACGGACCCCACGACGGACCGTCATGGGCACGACGGACCGTCGAGGGGGTCTCGTTCCAAAACACTTAGAATTCAAAATTTGGGTACTGAAATCGACTCTCTGAACTTCGTGACGGAATGGCAGGACGGACCGTCACAAGCGTGACGGACCGTCACAGATTCTTTAGTGGAAATCGAGTCTCTGAACTCTGTGACGGACCTGCAGGACGGACCGTCGCAGGCACGACGGGTCATCACAGGTTGCGTAATCCCAGTCTGGGCTTTAAATGTTTTAAGGGGCGTTTTGGACTATTCCTACTATAATTATAAATTTCGTGGGTTAATATTAGTAACTCAAATTCTTGGGGGTTAAAAGAGGTAACCTTGAGTGAATTAGTGGGTTACTATTGTCATATTTTAAACTTAATTATATACTAATTAGGGTAAAAGAAAGAGGGTTTGAATAAGAAAAATAGAAAGAACAAAGAGAGAGAGGATCGATCGAACGATAGAGGAGAAGAAACGCTGCTTGGGAAATTGCTTGCTTGATCAAATTCTTCGGTGGAGGTAGTTTATGGTTTATGCTATTCGTAGTAAACTCTTAATAGCGAATGATATGTGTTGGGTAGTATTATAAAACCTTCTATATGCCTAATTGTGTGCTTAGATGATGTGATTATATAATTGTGATGAATAAGCATGATGAGGCTATTGAATCTCTAATCCTAAATCTACATTGTTAATGATGATGCCTTAGTATAAAAGAAGGCTTGGTGAACTAAAGTAATGAGATTGATGATGCCTTGGTATAAGAGAAGGCTTGATGAATTGAGAGAAAGAGATTAGTGGATCAGAGTGTCACGTTCCGACACATAGAATTAAGGGATCGGGTGTCACGAACCGACACGTAGAATTAGGGGATCGGAGTGTCACGTTCCGACACATAGTATTAAGGGATCGGGTGTCACGAACCGACACGTAGAATTAGGGGATCGGAGTGTCACGTTCCGACACATAGAAGTAGGGGATCGGAGTGTCACGTTCCGACACATAATATTAGGGGATCGGGTGTCACGAACCGACACGTAGAAGTAGGAGATCGGAGTGTCACGTACCGACACATAGTAGAAGGGGAGCGGAGTGTCACGTACCGACACAAGAGGAAGAAAGATAATGAATCTTGAAAGATGTTAATAACTCAATCTAATGAATCTAATTCCCAAATGAGTATGGTATTGAGGCTTGAGTCCTCATGGATGAACTTGGTAGTACTTATTGATGATTATAGTACTTGTGTTGCTACATGTTGAGTATTATAGTTGATTTATGATATTAACTGATATATACTGTTTTCTATTTTGAGTTGGCCGATGATACCTACTCAGTACTTGTGTTTGTACTGACCCCTACTTGTATGTTTCCTTCTTTGTTATTTGTGAAGTGCACCAAACGTCCCGTCGTCTTCAAATCAACCGCAACTCTAGCCAGTCTTCACTACATCGGAAATTCAGGGTGAGCTAATGCTTCTAGCTTGGGTTGGATCTTCTTCTTCAAGTCTTGATGCCTTGAACTTCCGGCATGGACTAGCTTTTTACTTGTTTTTGCTTTCTTAGATACTCTTAGTTTAGTAAATTGAGGATAGATGTTCTTGTGATGATGACTTCCAGATTTTGGGGAAAATAATAGTTATTTAATTGGTTTTATTAATGAGTTTAAGTCTTCCGCCTTATATTCTGTTATTACATTGAAATGTTGGGGTTTAGATTGGTTGGTTCGCTCACATAGTAGGTTAAATGTGGGTGCCAGTCGCGGCTCGGTTTTGGGTCGTGACAATATTTTTATAATTTTTTAAACTTTTTTTAACAAGTGCGTGTATATCGGTGGAAATTTATCAAAGATGGCCGGTTCTAGCATGAGCCAGAGGTGAGGAGACTACCAAGCGGTGGATTGCACAGTACCTCTCCGTAGATGTTGAGGCTGCCGATTAGGTGCGGGATCTAAAGAGGAGTATCAAGAAGGCCAACCTCACTTTGACACCAAGTTCCTATGGCTATTGGTCCGACACTGCCTTTCCCCCACTATTGCTGATAATATTGTCACCAGGAATTGTGCAATAGTGATTGGTTCCATTATTGCGGGGTTCAAGGTGGACTTCGCATGGCTATTACAAGCGGTGATGCACGAGAGGGAATTTAAGTCCACTACTACTTACCCATTCCCGTGCATGGTTTTTGCATTGTGTAGGTCTGCAGGAGTGCCTGTGTAGCACATTGATTTTATCAAGACCCCGCCTGGACAGGTTGATATCGGTCTCATCCGGGATGAGGTCAATGAGTTGTCTACCAACAGAGGGTCCCGTATAGAGTTGCAGCCGCGAGGTGAGAACCTAGCATCCACGGCAGAGCAGGCCCAAGGGGATAATCCGGCTACACCTGAGCCTACCGACACCACTTTGGTCGAGTCTATCTCGGGTGGTAGCACCGCTCTGATCTCCTCACTCTCTATCCTATCTGCTAGACCGGTCCCCCTTGCTAGGGTCCAGAAATTAGAAGCCCTAATGGTCACACTTCTGCATCACATCCCTCATTGGATGCAGAGGTCCATTGCTGAGGCAGAAGAACGTAAGAGAGAAAGATGTCCCAGCACACTTAGCGGAAGATCATAGAGGTCCACAAACGTTTGGACGCATTTGAGCAGCGGGTTACTCGCTCGGCCAGCCCCTACTGTTGATGTTACGACTCTTAGGATGCTGTGGAGAGTCTCAAAGCCGACTTGGACACTATACTAGAGGATTAGGTGCCTGAGTCAGAGGCCCATTCTGCAGAGCCTGCTGAGGACACAGTGATGGCTTCCGTGTTCGCCACTACTGATGTTCAACCACCTCCACCACGAGAGAGTGTCAAGAGGCACCGGAATAGAGATGAGGATGCGTCCTGGGATCGAATGAAGGAGTGCTATGAGTTGGAGGCTGCGAGTAGAGCCTCGCTGATTGATGAAGAGGCCCGCCAGTTGAGGGTTATCGAGGTGGCTACTGGGGCGTCTAGTTACAAAGTTGCAGTGCTGAGAGGAGTACTAGTGATGGTGCTCTCATTGCTGAGGACACTACTGATGGTGTCCCTACTTCAGAGGGATCGGGTTCTGGGAAACCTTACCCACCAGCTTGTTGATCACCGATATTTTTTAGCTCAGGTTTGCTTCACCTACCACTATGTCTTATATACTTTTATGCATTGGGGACAATTGCATGTTTTTTTTGGGGTGGGGTAAATGGAAAGTGAGTGCTAGGATGGAGTCTGAGTAGCCCAACTCACGATCCTCTCTAGGGGTTTTCTTGCCTGTGTTTTTTTTCCCGAAGAGACTAGTTACTTTATTGTTGAATCGGCATGTTGGCATCTTTAGTACATAATATACAAATGGATTCTAAAGCATGATGGCTAAAAAAATGATATCCTGATTTAAAGAAAATGTTGCATAACTAGGAACTGTAAATGATAAATGTTTGGCTCTAAGCATGACATAGAGATACACCACTGCATGACCCTAAATCTAAAACTCGTACTAGGTTTATGATAATTTGGTAGAGTAATGAGATATCAAGCGAGTGTAAGGAAAATTTGAATATTCCACCATTGGTGTCGAGCCAGATCTTGCATGGTTAGTCCTGCTAAAAGTAAGTCGTAATAGACAATTAGGAAAAGATAACAGGACTTTTTTCAATATAGACAATCTTTAGCCTAAATAACGGTAAACCAAATGAAATTAATCCCTTCTTGATCGAACTGCTTTGATTATAAAATAGACCTTTTTGTAACCACAACTGTTCTTTTATGGGAACAATGTTTTGGCCATGGTCCCTCTCTGGACAGATGCACATCAGATTATGCCAAAAGCATAAGTTGAGGGTGGCTAATGAAGAAAACAACCTTTTCGTGGCACTGACCAACCTTTGGGTATTGTGTACCTTGACTCATGGCAAAGCCATGCGTTAAGGGTGACTATTATGAGGAATGCTCCGGAAAGTTGGTTGAAAGAACAAAGAGAGAGAAAGAACAAAATAAAGGTGACTCAAAAAAAGTTGAAAGAAAAATAAATATTTGAAAATGTGAAAATACAAGTAAGAAAAGAAAAGAGTCACTTATACAAAAGAAGAAAGAAGGGAGAATAACAAGGTGAAGGAATACAAGAAAATTAAGAAATAGGGCAGAATAAAATGATGAAAATATAGGACCCTTAGCCATTATGTCAAGGAGGGTAATGAGTCACTAAAATATATCTAAATGTACCCCACCTGACCCTGAACCTAAGTTACAATCTAAGAAAGTCCTATCGTGATCCTAAGAGTCTATTATGGTGAACTTAAAGTAGTGAAAATAAGGCAAGCCTATGGAAATAAGTATAAATGAGGTGTGAAGTTGTTCTGAGAGTGAGTGTTGAAAAATAATCCTTATATTCAAACTGAAATCACTTTGTGAAAAATAAGGATCTTGTTTTGAAGTAAGCACACTAATTGCAATATCGGAAATTTTGTACCTTGGTGAGAGATCAAATAGCATAGGTGGTGGTGTGTGGTGAGTCTATGTCATGGCTTGATCTGCATGAGCTAGCCTAATAGTGATAACATGCAATAAACATAATGAAAATAATTGGGATTGATAGACAGATGATTGACAAAGCTAAAATAAGGATACTCTTGTACAAAGATTTTGTGGTGAGTCATACTGCGTCGCTTGAGGACAAACAATGAATTTAAGTTGAGGGTGTTGATGTACCGTGGTTTCGCGGTACTTTCAATGCTTTTTCCTTAAGTTTAGTGTATGTAGAAAGCCTTTTTGTATTAGTTTTATTGTATTTTTCTATTTGTTTGTAGGAAATCTATCCAGAATGAAAACACGGAAAAATTGTGCTAAAACGGTAGAGGTGATTACCTACGGAGCTATCGACCCCTCGACGGTCCGTAGGTGGCCACCGTCGTATGAAGAAAAAAATGCTGAATGAAGATTGGGGCATTCTGACCTAGTGTGGGGCTACAGAGGCTCTTGATGGACCGTCATCTCCACGACGGACCGTCTTGCACATCCGTCATCGTCAACAGAAAGTAGCCCAAGTACCCATCTTGAAAAGAAGCTAAGTGTGGAACGACAGAGGACCACGGCTGTCCGTCGTGGCTACGACGGTCTGTCATCCAGGTCATCGACTCAGATGCAGTTTTTGGGCAAATTTTCCTTAAATAGATTTCCCTCTTTTGTTAGGACTCTTTTATTATAAATACTTGTAAAAACCTCGTTTTGGGGTTAGACTCTTGGGTATTTTTCAGTTTTTATTGTTCTAGTTGTGAACTTGTGATTTTGGAAAATTATTCTATTTTCCAGAAATCGTTTATTGATCAATTCAAGTAATTTTCTGGGTTTTTTTCAATCTCATCAAATTTAGTGCATGAATTCTTATCAAACAAATATGAATTGTGTAATTATTAATATGGGTAACTAAATCCACAGCTAGGGTTGTGGGAACCATGGGTAATTAACAAGGAAAAAACTATCTAAAATAACAATTATACAATAGTGTCTTGCATGTATTGATAATTTTTTCGTTTAGAAGTCTTTCTAACGAGTGCACGCGTTAGAACTCACCTTATTGCTACCTGCCTGACAAAGAAGGTAGATAATATGAAAAGAATTATCAACATAGATTTAGTATACACTATCTAATAGGCTAGTATCGATTGGTGCGAAGTAACAACTAAGTCATACATAGATTATGATGCTTAATATGAGTTAAAGGTAAGATTAGTAAAGCCCACACACGTAGCCGGACCAACGTGCGGAGTGAAATTCCCTAGTTGCCGGACCGAGGAATTAGGGATACACAACTTACCACTTTGCATGCAAGATAATAGGAAAAGATTGTTATAGCTAGATTTACCGCGTTATGAACCTGTGGGGAACACATAAGCCCTAGTAACTCTCATTACTTGAAAAAAATCAAATATTTAAACCTGTCACTTGTTTAGTTAGAAATAGCTAATAACATATATTGCTTAAAAATCCCCTGTTTGTTACTCGTTTTCGCAAAGGACTTGACATAATAGAAGTAATAATAGGTTAAAGTTAAGTATAAATTATTTTGCTGGTGGGATCGACCCCAACCTCATAGTTGAGTTCTTTAATTGATACGACACTTATTCTTCTTTTCGAGAAGTAAATTTGAGAGTATCAGGAAGTAAGTTAATTAACTAAACACATGCGAAATTAAATACTTAGAACCTAAAAGTCATTATACAAAACTCTTACAACGATTAGACTAAGAATAAGGGGTAGAATCTTGAAACTTAACAACACCTTAAACAAATAGTGTAAGCCCGAAAAGAGTGGACTTAACAAAAAAGAGAACTCAACGCAGCCCGGAAGAATTAGCTCACCCTTGGATTCAAACGATCAATGTTCTTCTAAATGAGGTATGTCAATAGCAGCTAGAAGATGTCCTATACTCAACAAAAACAAGAGCAAGTTCAGTATCATTACACACCACCGTGTACTAGTAGGATCACACAGCTATCCCACTAAGTGAAACATATACAAGTAATTACAATAATATAACCATGTAACATACCAAATATAAACAACATTTATTAACACAATCTTCATAATATAAGAGAACCCAACCACAAAAAGTCTTAAAGTCCACTTGTATAATGCATAAATGAGTCCTCATTCTCCCACTCACACTAAGTAGAACTATTTGAGAAGTCATAAGTTATAGTCCAGGTTCATAAAATAAGCCAATAGATAACAAGTCAATGGTCCTCTCATGGAACCCAAACCCTAATAGTTAGCATGTCGAAACGTGGACATTCGATCTCAAATTATGCTGGAATGTGGTAATCCGATACATTTCTTATGTCAAACGTGGATATTCGATCCAACATTATGTAGGAATGTAGAAATTTGATCTAAGTTAGTTATGTTAGAACGTAGCAATCTGATCTACGTTACTTATGTCGAAACGTGGAAATCCAATCTCATTCACACACCACAATCACAAACACAAATACATCATCAATAATCATACAATATAATGTGATTTATGAAACACAATTATTCAAATATCCACATTTACGATTAGGGTGATTAATAATGCAATATTTCGTATACATATGTTCATTAGAATAAAGCAATTACAAACATATATCACACCATCATGAAATCACAACCATCACCTACCGCGAATCCATGCTTGAATTCCCTAAGGCACTTAAATCTTTCTATTCAATATTTTTTCCGCTTGTTCTAGGTCTACAACAATAAATATACGCACAGATCAACAACCAAAGGTCTAATTATTTGAATTATGATTCTGATAAAAACTCTTCCGCAGCGATAACAACCCAAGAAAATAGGTTCTACGGATCGAAATACAGGTTCAGGGAGTTAAAATCTTACATTAGCCTCAAAATGATGAAAAACTATCAAGAACATGTCTAAGTCATCTTCTTAGCCCTAAAAACAAAAAGTGTCAAAAAAGATGATTAGGGGTTTATTACCGACTTTAAGTCGCATCTGGCACGCCACCATGTACCCATTCTGCTCTAGCGACCCTAATCCCGCATTGGGCCTGCTCAGAGACAGAATGTTACTGTTCATGCTAAGATCAGTTTTGAGAGTTATACTCGCCCGAATTCAATTATTTAAAGTTATATGGGTTCCTTACCGTATTAGTTATCCACTCATGTAATCAAATTCATAGTTAGATCTCTCATTCATTATTAGATAATGACTCCGATTTCATCCAAATCTGGACTAGGTTGGGAAGTTCCAAGTTACTACAAAAGATTTTTCTGGCCCCAATTCTTTCTTCATTAATTTTTCCCTAATGATAGAATCAGGTCGTTACAATAGATACCAATTTACCCATTACTCGTCCCCGAGTGATCAACTAGGAGAAGACTAGCTAAAGTAAGGGTAGACTAGTATTTGAATCATTGAATTACTGGGATACTTGTCTCGCATGTCATTTTGACCAAATCTAATTACCCTTAAGAGTTTCACATCTCCAATTTCAAACAAACCACTTGAATACCTACACATGCTCCCTTACAAAGCATCAATGAAGTGATCTTAACACTCGAGTGATAATTATTGTTGTATGTAAACTTAATTAACAACAAAAGTGATCCTCAAAAACCCCCAAGGTTTATCACTAACACATGTCTTCAACATGTGATCAAGGACTTTGACACAACCTCAGACGAATCCTTTCTCACATAACCATGATAAAGTTCTAATCCAATACTCGCTATAATTGAAGTAAACCTGAACAAATACTCAAATAAACAATAGTTCTTAACAACATCTCCATCCCACAACATAAAATCTCATGAGCTCTAGTTATAATGATTTTAAACTTTAGACGTCATATACTCCTTGAGAGATATGTCCAAACATACAAACCATCCAAACAGACAAACCATCAACAACACTATCTAAAAGTTAGATTTAGTAATTTTAGATTACCTCTTTAAGAACATTAGAATTGGATTAAATTATCCCTACATTAAACTACACATAATCGATACATGACATCAAGAACAAGATGCATACAAGATTGTCTGACAACTATAATTACGCAAGGGTGCTCTGTATAAATTCTCATAAGCAAAATAGTACATGTAAAACTACTAAAAATAATTTACAAATCCAAGACAACACTATATAGTCATTTAAAATAACTACATCTTCCGAACTCATCCCACTCAACCAAGAGAACACCGCAAGATCCGTACATCTGATCCACAACTAGAGATTCATCCACAAAATGAAAACACCCGTAACCATAGCTAGTGTATGGCACTCACAACCATGTAAAAAAAATGAAATTGATGGTCACGTAAGAATTTATCGATTAATACAAAAGGCTTCCCTTTGAAGAGTCGATACCAGCCATTATAATTCACTTGACTCAACCTACTTTTCACATCCTCCTAATGAAGCCAACACTCTTAATACTAAAAACCATCAGAACCACTCTGACTATTGACCTTACTTTTAAACCAACTCTTTTAAAATGAAAACCTTTCTAAGTACTTTAGCAATCAAGAGTAATAAAATTTACGACTCAACCCGGGTGTAATTCATTTCAAATGATCAATACTTGATACAAGTGAATATTCCACACCATTAAAATTCATACCTTGAAAAATATATCACCGCAAATGTATATTTACGTAAAAAAATCTGAAAAGTATATTCAACTGTACAACTCCATTCTTTATCTATGAACATTACCTTATGTTTCAAAGTTCTTTATGAATTCATTGATCCTCATTTATCATGGATCGCATTTCTGTCGATCTTACAATATTTTTCCCTAAACCTCAATCGTACTCCTTACTAAACATAAAACAAAACAAGGCACTTATCGTCAAACTTGAGGGTGGGCATAAATATCGAAAAACCAAACAGAACTGAAAAATATTAGTTTTTTTGTGTCAGTTCATTGTGTTTCGGTTTGGTATCGGGTTTTTCAGAACTTCGATTATATGGTTTGGAGTTCGGTGCAAGGGTCCCGAAACTATGGTGCACTGAAGAATCAAAGATTAATTTAATAAATTTAAATATATTTAAATTAAATTATTTAATTAATAATACATATATATTTTGGATTTGACTCAAAATATTTACATTTTAAAAATAAATTGACAACAATCAACAGTAAGTCAACAAGTTTGTAACTAAATATTTAAATCACTAAATGTAATTGTAAAGTGTAAACACTAATCCTAAAGACCCAAACATTCAAAACTTTCTCCAGCTTTCTCATCTTCAAGACTTCAACTGAGAAGCGTCGACCGCCATCTCGTCTTCTTATCTTCAAGAGTTCAATATTCTCACCTCAAAGGCTTAGACCATCATTGTTCGCCGACGTTGAAAAAATGGTACGTATTTCTTGGACCATTGTTTTCAATTTTTTTGTAGAATCTTGCAAGATTATTGTGAAATAATTATTCTTGGATGAAAGGGGAATTATGTTTTGGAGAAAGTGCAGCAGACAACACTCACAAGTTACAACAGCGACTAAATATTTCTTTTGCTTACTACTTTAATTGTTTTGGCAGATGGTGTCACGACCTAAATTGAGTCATGAGTGGCACTCACACTTAATCTTCTAGGTGAGAGAACCAACAAATTTAACATCAACTTACAAACTACAATCATAATGTGGAAGCTTAAAATCTTATTAAATATCGTTTCCCAAAATCTGAATGTCATCACATCAAGGCCATCTAATATTCAAATACAAAGTCTAAGATTATTAAAGACACCAAACTAAATGAATAAAATAGTTACTTCAAAAAACTATTGACATCATGCCATGACCAAGATAATCCAACACGCTCTCAAATGAATAGCTGGCCCTAGAACCTGATATGTTGGAGTTTGACTAGATATGAGGGCAAGTCAAAGTCACTGGTACACTCGCTACACTCCATATAAGGAAAACAAAGAAAAACACAAATAGGGCTCAGTACGAGGCAACATGTACCGAGTAGGTATCATTGACCAACCCAAAAGAGAAACTAATATACAATGAATAATAGTATGAATTCAACTATAGCACTTAACATATGATAAGCAACTAACATCATAAACCAGTGTCAACAACACTAAAGTAAGATGTAATAAGTCAACAATATCAAGATCATCCATGAGGTCTCATGCTTACAACTAAAACATTTGGGGAATTGAGTTCTTTGAGATTGATTACATTCCGTCAATTAAATATGTTTTTCTTTTAATACTATTGTGTCAGAACATGACACTCCCATCCAATTATATTATGTTGTAACGTGACACTCCGATCCAAGAATACCGTGTCGTCACCTGACACTCCGATTCAATTATACAGTGTCAAAACATGATGCTCTGATCTAATTTTACCGTTAAATTATCATTTATTATCACCACTTTTAATTCATTGATAATATTTTAGCAAACCTTCTTTATTCAAGGCATCACTTCGATAAAAAGGGTTCAAGATTATAAATATTATGGTCTCAGAATTTCACACCAATATTATCATATATAGTATCAACAATCTGCCATGGTCATCATGTATACATCATATATTATCATAACATAAACATATATAAGAATCTCCTCCTATGACTTCCCTCAAGGCTAACTAGTGCAAGGTTTAGGTAGAGTGCCATACCCCTACCTACACTTAGGTTTTCTATGTTAGAGTTCAAGGACTTTAATTCGTTTTACCTTTTTGGAACATCTTGACCTAACCGACATATACCACATGAGCTAGTGTGGAATCCTGTGTCATAAAACCTACACCGAAAGAAGGCGGACTACCTGCCAAGGTAGTACCAAAATAGGAAACATAGCATTTACGAGGATCCATTAGCTAGTATTCCTATGAGGGCAACATAGTTCAAGTAATAGGAGATTTAGTTTCAACCCTCTTTATGCACCATGCATTACAGTCTCCGATCCTAAGAATAATGTAGTGTTCCTACCTTCCCTATGTGGGAAATGACATTCCTAAATCAAGTTCACTCGGTGCTATGATAGAGTTCCTTTTTATAATATCTTAAGCCTTTAATTATCAATCATAGATTAGTTTATGTCATAGGGTCTACCCCTTGTATAATCATCACCATCAATAGCTCAATGAGAATTGTATGAGTACAAGTCCTTTCATCACAATCCATATGAGTGAGGTTAACATATTAGCATATCAAGGAACATTGATAATTTTAACAATCCTTATATCACATACACCTTAATAAACCTCACAACATAGTGAAGACATTTTAATTCAACATCATACCACCCTAAATCCTAATTTACGAAATACTGTAATGTAATATCACGACGTAACAACAATTAATCACAATTGAAATTAAAGAGAGAGATTCTAGGACATACCGAGTCTTCCTCATAGTCTATCATCAAGGTCTTACCATCAACTCATAACTCAACCCAATTATGGGAGTAAAATCATCACATAATGATAACCAATACGATAACAAGACCAGTTGCATCTCTATAACATAATTCAACACTAGATCACAACTTAAGAAAAGATACATAGGCTAATTTCTCATTACAGTTCATAACCTAAATAACATCTCAAAAACTAGCATGATAGGCCTATAATTCATCTTAATTTCATACTAACAACACCATAGGATAGTAATCTAATAAATAAACAAGTCAATTGAATGATCACAATACAATATAGGTCAAGATCACAACCTAGGGTAAGGGATTGAGGATCATGTTCTTCAATTTAGACCAAACCATCAACAATTACCATAAACAAGTCAAATTACATGTTAATCTATTAAATATAACCTAAATAAATCATCAAAAACTCAATTCATAACTTCAATTTCATAATTGGATGAAACACATAAGAAAACTCAACTTATGAAATCCACTTTTAAGGAACCCTTTGAGGAAACTATCTCAAAGGTGAATTAGATCTCATACCTTAACATTTGACATCAATTTTATGGTGAATTCATCATTTTTTATCCCCCAAACCCTTATCATTACTAGTCTTCAATGGTGAGTTCAAGTAGAGAGAGAAAGAAGAGAGAAGGAAGAGAATATATTTGTGATTTATATTTAGATTGATAAGGGGTGTGGGTATTTATATTGGGACTTATTCAACTTAATTAGAATCCCTTAAGCCCCTAATTAATCCCCTAACTGCCTAATTAATTAACTGAAACTAACTTAAGTTGTGCAAGAAATTGAACCCTCACAGACGAGACCCCAAACGACGGGCCGTCTGTGAGTCGATGGTCCCTCACTCCAAAAAGTTAGTCAAATAGTCTAAGGCACACTAACACCCTTTTGAACCAACTATGCGAACGTCATGGATGTTCTTGGACATTTTGGTTCATAAACTCCCTAAATAACCTATATTCATTAAAGTGGACTTAATAAAATTACTTAATCCTTATGACACCTATGTTAGGCTTTACGACATATGTTGGATTCTCAAGGTGTTACATTATCTCCCCAAAGGAACATTCGTCCCCGAATGACACCAAAACTATTTTGAAGGAATAGAATAGACTCAAGACTAGCAGCCCAAACAATCAACAACATCAAATCAATATAAACCATGTCATTTAAACAAGGCAAATATCAAAATTCATATTACTACCCATAAGGCTCGAAACACTTCATCATGAGACATTTCCTTCTCACAACACTTATGAGCTTAACATACACTACATTATTCAATTAGCATAAAGTTAAACTTAACAACATGCTACATAACATTTCAATAAGACTCACCATACCAAAATGCACAACATAAATCAAAACAAGCAAAAAGTAAATTTCAAGTTTTCAAAAGAAATAATACAATAATTTCAGTGTAATGTTTTCAAAAATTCATAATGTGCAAAACTTCACCCAAAAATCAAGAAACTTTAATTTGTAGTCATACTAATATTATTAAAAAGAATGACTAGCCTTAATTCTCAAAAAAAGATGAGGTTAACGGGACTTCATGTCGGCCTCGACCTCCCATGTTACACCCTCAACTTGATGATTCTTCTAAAACACCTTTACAGAAACCAGTTCTTTATTCCTTAACATCTTGACTTGCCTATCAAGAATTTGAAGAATGGACTCGGGATTACTGATACACTTCTTCAACATTGAAACATGGAAAACTAGATGAACCGAAGCCAATTTTCTATGAAGTTTCAATTCATAGGCAACCTTACAAACCCTTTGCAAGGTTTCATAGGAACCCACATAATTAAGACTCAATCTGATATGATGGACAATGAAATGCCATAGCGGCACATAATCTAATATAGGAAGATTCTTTCATAATCCTCCGCAGAACATGAAGACTTGACGAGAATAAAGCGAGCAGACTTAGTCAATCGATCCACCACCACCCATATGGAAATATGAATTTTGAGTCCGAGGTGAACCTACTACAAAGTTCATCTTGATGTATTCCTACTTCCAAGTAGGAATTTGGATCTCTTGTAGTAAGCCACCTGACTTTTGGTGTTTGGCCTTTACTTGTTTGCAATTAGGACACTTAGCGACAAAATCTGTAGTTCTCTTTTTAGACCTTCCCACCAATATATCTCCCTTAGGTCATGGTACATTTTTGTCGATCCCGTGCGAATTGAGTAGCGAGACCCATGTGCTTCTTCTAGGATCAGATCCCTCAACCCATATACATCGGGAACACACAATCTCCCTTGGTACCTTACCACACCATCCCCCCTAAGGAGAATGATTCATTAAATGTGGCCGATAACTAATTTTCTCCATTAATGCTAGATCAAGGTGTTGTTTGGACTTCACCTCAAACATTCATGACTTAGAGTTATGATAAACTATAGCACCCCCATCCGGAGAACTCTCCAACCTCACCCCCAACCTAGACAACCTATGTACATCCCTAGCTAGATCCTTCTTGGCTTCGTCAAGATGGGATACACTACCCATAGTCATACGATTTAGGAAATCCGCAACTACATTAGCCTTGTCGGGGTGATAATGGACGGTCATATCATAATCTTTCAACAACTCTAGCCACTTTATTTGTCGGAGATTCAACTCCTTTTGAGGAAACACATATTGGAGACTCTTATGATTGGTAAAAATATCAACATGAATCACGTACAAGTAATGCCTCAAAATTTTCAAATCAAACACCACGGCCGCTAACTCAAGGTCATGAGTGGGATAGTTCTTTCATGTACCTTAAGTTCCCTAGAGGCATCACTTTCCCGTGTTGCATAAGCACACACCCCAAACCCACTCGGGATGCGTCACAATACACAACAAAACCCTTTGTACCCTCTGGTAAAGTCAACACTAGAGCGGAAGTGAGCCTATCTTTCAACAATTGAAAATTTTTCTCACATGTCTCCGACTACTCAAACTTCATATTCTTTTGGGTTAAAGTAGTCAAAGGAGATGAAATAGACGCAAAACCATCTACGAACCTCAGATAATAACCCGCTAGACCCAAGACATTCCTAATGTCGGTTAGAGTCAATTGTCTAGGTCAATTTTTCACCTCTTCCGTTGTCCTTGGGTCTACCTCAACTAACTCACTAGAGATGATGTTCCCAAGAAATGTCACCAACCTCAACCAAAACTCACCCTTAATATATTTGGAATACCATTGATGTTCTTTAATGGTTTGCAATACCACCCTTAAATTACCCATATGATCACCCTCATTCTTCGAATATAATAACGTATTATCAATGAAAACAATTACAAATGAATCTAGGTAATTTCAAAAAATTCTATTCATTAGGTTCATAAATGCAGCCGGAGCATTAGTGAGATAAAAAGACATGACCAAGAACTCATAGTGCCCATACCTAGTCCGAAAAGACGTGTTTGGTATATTTTTACCTCTTAACCGAATTGGTGATACCGCGACCTCAAGTCTATCTTTTAAAAGTAGATCACCCCTTGGAGTTGATCAAATAAGTCATCAATTCGAGGGAGAGGGTACTTATTCTTAATAGTGACCTTTTTGAGTTGGCGGTAATCAATCGACATTCTCAAGAATACATCTTTCTTCTTGACAAATAAAACTGGAGTAACGCATGGAGAAATACTAGGCTTTATAAAACCCTTGTCTAGTAAATCCTTGAGTTGAGCTTCCAACTCCTTCAACACAGTCGGAGCTATCCGATAAGGAGGAATTGATATGGGATTTGTATCCGGTAGCAAATCAATGCCAAAGTCAGTTTCCCATTCAGGAGGAATATCGGGAAGGTCATTAGGAAAGACCTCCGGAAACTCACTCACTACGAGTACCGACTCAATTGGAGGAACTTTGGAGTCTAGATCTTAGACTCTTACTATATAATAACAACAACCTTTTGAGATAATTTTGCATGCTTTTATACAAGAAATAATACGACTTCTAGGAATAGAATTTACCCCCTTCCACTCAACAACATGTTCATTTGGGAAGCCAAACCTCACCAATCTTGTCCACAATCAATGAAGGCAAAACATGCATGCAACCAAGCCATAACCATTATAACATCAAAGTCAAGCATATTGATTTCTACTAGATCGACATATGAAACTCTATTGGGCAACATTATTGGACAATTTCAATACACCCTTTTTGCAACAACCGACTCTCCCACTGGAGTAGACACTACAAAAGGTTCATGTAAAATATCGGGTAAAATGTCAAATTTTTTAGCTAGTAGAGGTGTAAAAAATGATGAAGTAGCGTCGGGATCAAGTAAGTCAGATACATCAATAGAGAAAACTTTCAACATATTGGTCACCACGTCGGGATAAGTCTCTTGCTCACCCCTAGAGTGGATAGCATAGAAGCATTTCTTCTTTGGAGCATCAGTAGAGACAATTGCTTAAGTTTGAGCACTACACTTGTCTTGACTCTTCAAGTTGGGCTCTCTCATCTTTTGACCACTCTTACCACAACTAAATCAATTATTCGTCTCTTCAAGCCAATCACCATTTTTATTTTTACCACACATTCCACATGTTAGCTTCCCATTTGGTAAATTATTACCTTTTTCCTTCTTGAATATAGGGTTAGACACCCTCTCACTATTAGCTTTTGGGAATTTAGAATGGACTTGATTAGAAATCCGCTTTTTAAATATAGGATTGTCTTGCATTTCAAGCCTATTTTTTGAAGAACCTCTATCATATGACCTTTGTCTCTTAGTTCTCTATTCTTTCTCTTGTCACTTGCCTCCTCAACCATTCTTGCGTGCACCATAAGACGGGAAATTTTCATGTTGTCATGTAGTATGGCCGAATGACACTCTTCTTGTAAGTCCTCCGACACCCCCGTCACAAAATGACTCATTTGGTCTCTAGGATCGGAGACCAAAGATTGAGCATATTTAGACCACTTAATGAATTTGAAAGAGTAATCATGAACACTCCATCCTCCTTGGCGAAGATTGATGAACTGCACCACTTTTTCCTCCCTTATCTCCCTATGGAAGAACCGATCTATAAAAGACGCCTTAAAAATCTCCCAAGTCTCCGGACTACCCCTCAATGGACTATTATCCCTCCATTTCACATATCATGCTTGCGCCATGTCATTGAGTTGATAAGTGGCGTACTCGGCCTTCTCTTTTGTGGACAACCCCATAGCCAAAAAAATTTTAGAAACTTCATCGATGAATTCTTTGGGGTCTTCATCAACCTTAAACCCATAGAAAGTAGGACGGTTTATTCGAGTGAAGTCCCTTAGATGGGAATCCGTTGTAGTGACTTGTTGATGAGGATGGGGCACAACCTCCCGGTTTGCTTGAGTAGTAATAGCTTGGGCTTGAGTCGTGGCTGCTTGTGTTTGAGTGGTGATAGCATGGGCCATTCGAAGAAGAGAGATCCTTATATACTCATCCATCAAAGGATGAGCATTGGCCAGTGCTTGTTCCACATTAGAATCTTCTTCAAGTAGAGGAACTTGCTCACCACGGGGAGGAACTCCCGCATCGGAAATTTCCTCTTCAATCCTTCGAGCCGCATTCCTTCAAGTGTTCATTCTTCCTATATGCAAAACAATAAAATTAGATGCAAAAACAGACCATAAGTATACTCTAATTCCACGGTATAGAATTTCAAAGAAAGAGAGCGATTTTGTAAGCATCATATAGGTTCCTACTCATAAGTGTGGGGAACTTCACAATTATGAATACAAACCTACATAGATGTGGTAGAAAGAGAGAGCGAGAGAGAGATAACTCAACGATATTCAACCTCATGCTCTGATAGAAAAATTTTCACATCCGGGTTTACCCCTTAGACGTAACTGGAGTTGTCATCCTTTTCAAGGACTAAGACTAGCCTCTTAGTCTCATGTATATTACATTCATAGTTTGAAAATAATTTGCGAAAAAATTTAAAATTTTCATTATCACTAAATGGAGATTTACTTAGACCTCTGCATACATATAATGTATATTCATATCGAGAATACATAGTCACTTCGTATAGGAAGGTTACATAGCCTTCTACTTTTATTGCACAGACATATTTATAAAATATCGAAATAGTCTCAACGATTGTCTCATCATATACAATCGAATTGATTATCACAATATGGGTATATCCCTTACATCAATTCAACAATACCACATATAGATCATACAAAAGTATACTACTCAGTTAAAAAGGAAAGAAATGAAAGTATCATTAAGCTAATAATAACTCCGTAAGCTAGATAATGACATTGCCCTCGGAAGTTGCGGACCTATCCCACTTGGATGAAAGGAAGAATCCAAGACTTCAACAATGTCGCCTTTCTAACTCTTCAACGACTGGAACCTAAAATGTTTGGGCAAAGGGAAAACATGGGGTTAGTACTCCACATGTGCTAAGTATGAGACCTTATGCAGATACACACAAAAAATGCTAAAAGAGGGACTTTTGTCAAAACATGCCATTTTACCCATTTAGGGTCCTAGTGCAAAGTCAAGCAAATCATATCAACCCACCAAACACGCTTATCATCTCAACAAGTAATAATTATCTCAACACACTTGAAACCATTGTTTACTACAACTCTATCATCAAGTAATAATATGAGAAAAATGAATAAGACTCAACCATATCATAATAAGCAAGACAACTACTTATTAGTCCTTATCCGTCAATAAGTGTAATGACCAAAGAAAGCCCCATAACCTTAATCAAGTATCCTCAACAATAAACCATGACCAATGTCCAACTTTACATTTAACATAACATTTAGGTTTACATTTCATCATATATCAACATTTTGATCCAAGGTATATGCAGAAATGAACTAATTAACATATAGTATCAACAATATGCCATGGTCATCATCTATACATCATATATTATCATACCATAAACATATATAAGAATCTCCTCCTAAGACTCCCCTCAAGGCTACATAGTGCATGGTTTAGGTAGAGTCCCATACCCCTACCTACACTTAGGTTATCTAAGTTAGAGTTCAAGCACTTTAATTCGTTTTACCTTTTTAGAACATCCTGCCCTAACCGACATATACCACATGAGCTAGTGTGGAATCCTGTGTCATAAAAACCTACATGGAAAAAAGGCGGACTACCTGCCAAGGTTGTACAAAAATATGAAACATAGCATTTACGCGGATTCATTAGCTAGTATTTCTATGACGGCAATATAGTTCAAGAACTAGGAGATTTAGTTTCGACCCTCTTTATGCACCATGCATTATAGCCTCCGATCTCAAGAATAATGTAGTTTTACTACCTTCCCTATGTGGGAAAGGACGTTCCTAAATCTAGTTCACTCGGTGCTATGCTAGAGTCCCTTTTTGAAATATCTTTAAGCCTTTACTTACCAATCATAGCTTAGTTTAGGTCATAGGGTATATCCCTTGTATAATCATCATCATCAATAGCTCAATGAGAATTGTATGAGTACAAGTCCTTTCATCACAATCCATATAAGTGAGTTTAACACATTAACATTTCATAGCATATTAAGGAACATTGATAATTTTAACAATCCTAATATCACATACACCTTAATCAACCTCACAACATAGTCAAGACATTCGAATTAAACATCATACCACCCTATAATCCTAATTTAAGGCATACTCTAATGTAATATCACGACTTAACAACGATTAATCACAATTGGAATTAAAGAGAGAAATTCTAAAACTTACCGAGTCTTCCTCATAGTCTATCATCAAGGTCTTACAATCAACCCATAAATTACCCCAATTTGGGGAGTAAAATCATCACATAAAGATAACCAATACGATAACAAGACCAGTTGCATCTCTATAACAAAATTCAACACTAGATCACTACCTAAGACAAGATACATAGGCTAATTTCTCAGTACAGTTCATAACCGAAATATAATCTCAAGAACTAGCATGATAGGCCTATAATTCATCTTCATTTAATACTAACAACACCATAGGATAGTAATCTAATAAATAATAAAGTAAACTGAACGATCACAATACAATATAGCTCAAGATCACAACCTAGGGTTAGGGATTGAGGGTCATGTTCTTCAATTTAGACCAAACCATCAACAATTATCATAAAAAAGTCAAATTATATGTTAATATATTAAATATAACCTAAATAAATCATCAACAACTCAATTCATAACTTCAATTTCATAATTGGATGAAATCCATTTTGAAGGAACCCTTTGAGGAAACTATATCAAAGGTGAATTTGATCTCATACCTTAACGTTTGACATCAATTTAATGGTGAATTTGTCCTTTTTGATCCCCCAAACCCTTATCATTGGTAGCCTTAAATGGTGAGTTTAAGTAGATAGAGAAAGAAGAGAATGAAGAGAATATATTTGTGATTTGTATTTAGATTAATAAGGGTTGTGGGTATTTATATTGGGACTTATTCAAATTAATTAGACTCCCTTAAACCCCTAATTAATCACCTAATCGCCTAATTAATTAACTGAAACTAACTTAAGTTGTGCAAGAAATTAAACCCTCACAGAGGAAACCCCAAACAGCGGGCCGTCTGTGAGTCGATGGTCCCTCACCCCTCCGTTCTGCACTCCGTCGATGAGTTCAGAGATTGTTCAGGTGAAGGCCTTCCTCAAATTGCCTAAGTATTGGACAATGGTGGCATCAACGCCGTGTCAATCCATAGACGGACCGTAGGTGTTCACGTCGATGCCCACTTTCCAGGCCCTGTGTCTTAAAACACAAGGGTCATATTTAAGGTCCCTTAGTTAATTCTTTGGGAGTCGTCCGAAACGTTTCAACCATGAAACAACTCAAAACCCTATTATATACCCTTCCACCAATTTTTGTTTATTTTCGACTCCTAAAAGTTAGTCAAATAGGCTAGGGCACATTAACAACCCTTTGAACCAACTTCTCGAACGTCATGGACGATCTTGGACGTTTTGGTTCTTAAACTTCCTAAATGACCTATATTTATTAATGTCGACTTAAGAATAGTACTTAATCCTTATGACACCTATGTTAGACTTTACAACACATCTTGGATTCTCAAGGTGTTACAATGTTTCCAAGCATTTTAATCACCTCGTGGGAAAAATTGTTTACCGCTTTAAATGTGCATTTCTTCCCTCCTTCGAAGATGATGACCATCCAGTACTGCATCTAAAGCATCACGTTCTTGAATGTATATCCCTTGCGTGAAACATGACTCTGGTTTAAAAAACCGGTTCTACAATTCCCAAAGCATGGTCCTCTTGATAACATTCTCCTTCTACATTAACATGAGTTTAGACTCAGTCAACAAAAGGGTTGCTGACAAACTCTCACGTAGAGGTCCCATACAACAGCCACGTTGTGGGAACCCAACTTTTATATGTAATAAGAACCATTAATATAGCATGGTACACTCACCAGGACTATTTTATCCCTATCCCCTTTAAACTATCTAAGTAGAAAATAGAAAATCACAGTAAGAGGGACCAATATGTGGATAATATTATGACACAACTTGATATTATTTCTAAGAATGTAATGGGGACAGGGATCCGTGATGTCAATGTCGTGGTAATAGGGAAAAGAAAATCCTGATGAGATCATGTTTGAGAACTTTATAGTGAGTTGGTCAACTTTCTAGCAAACAAAGACGATGGTTATCACTCAAACTACCCGAGGTAGGGTGGTAACCAAGGTTGTGCTAGAGATGAACGACATAAATATAAAGATCATGAATAGAGGGATTGAATTTTAATTTTAAGGACGGGGAGAAATATGCATATATGTATCTCCCCACGAACAACAAAAGTCCAAAGATTTTGAAGGTGGTAGGTCTGAAGATATGCTTTCACTTATGCTAAACAAAGTTGAAGGGTAAAACAAGATGTTGAAAGGAATGAAATAAGATATATCCACCCTTAGCCATACCATCTTCTCTCATTCATTTTAGATCAAGGAGTTAGAGACCCAAATGGGTCATATCTTGTCTAATCTCAACACGAGACATCAAAGGGGTTTGCACACTAACAGTAAGGTCTGCAGGTCAACTTATGTTGTGACACGATGTTAACAACACGTAGTTTGGGAGACAATCCAAAACGATTTACTTTGTTTGTATTACCTTGATAAAATAAGTGTGTGTGTTTTTTGAAAGTTTAGGAAAGAGAGTGCACTAAAAGATGCAAAGTGACGGGCAACAAGTCCTTTCGGTGAAACGCTGACAGGTTCACTGTACTCGACTGCTCACGCTGTGTGACGGAATGCACCCAAAAGGTTGAGTCTATAAAATTCTATCTAGTGAAACTGTAGTTGGCAAACTGCAAAACCAAATTGGCGGTCTCTACAATGACCACTTATGAGACCTCCATAAGAGATTGAAATTATGTTACATTTGGTGATGAATTAGATTCTTGGGTCATTTTGAGTTATTGAGCGAAACGACTAACATCGCCAAACGGACAGAAGTTGGATGATCATAGGAAACATGTTTAATAGTCTGTGTCATGTCCTTTTTTTTTACTTTGTCCCTTTTGCACAAACTCACAGTTGCTCTCTAGTAGTTATATTTCTTGTATTCCTAAAGAATTTCAACTGCCGGATTGTGCTTGGATTCAGATTGTATCGCCTCCTTGATCGCCAATCTAATTCAACTTAAAGGTTGGCTTTCAAACTCCCCAGTTATTATATCGAATTTTGTTCTATTTTGAATAATAATCCGTAGTGTAAAATCTCTGTTGAGTGTCTGAGTTACTGGGTTTCAAGGGATTATCGATGTTCGTGCAACAAACTTTGAATTATTTGCTCCACTCTAGTTTGTTTATTTTTCGAATAAAATTTTAATGTGGTGGAAAATGTAACATTCTGGTGGATCTTTATTGAATTATGTGTTAAAAGTTTGTCATCTAGGCTGTGGGGCGGGAGTCATATGAAAGAGGTAGAACAATGGTACGTCGAGCAATTCAGCGAATTGCACTAAAACTAGCAAAGCTGCTTAGCAGTTTGCCTAAAATCCCCATTTTTCCGAATACTTAATATATTCTGCATAGATTTAAAACTCACTTTTGTCTATAAGTTTTTAATTACAAGATGCACTAAGTGTTCGACCGAAAGAGTCATTAATTGCCCTTTTGTCTGTGCCCTGATACTATATGTACAAAATTCTAAGCAGGCATGCATAACATGGGTAAACACCTCACAAACTGTTTTGGTGACACAATCGTACAGTAGAACACTCCCCATCTTGTATTTTAATTTCTGTCAAATTGGGTATGCAAAATACCTTGTAGAAACGACTAGACCAAAAGTTGCGGGAAAAAAATTTACCCACCATGGACCTAAGTACATATGAGTTTAAACGAGAAGAACAGAAAGCAGAGCTGGCTAGAAAAAGGAAATATACATACGAAGTGAGATCAAAAGGAAGGATTCCTGTTGACCTAGCCATCTCTCTATTTCCTCGCAGATTATATAATATAATAAACAATTTTTTCAGCACGTGAGATTGACAGAATTGTAGCAACTAACATCGCGGATGAAGCCGAGGCAACTAAACATAATGAACCTCAAGATGGGAGTATTTCACGAGCCATTGTTTTCTTCAAAGATTATGATTCGGGTATTGATACCATGTCAAATAAAGAAGCCGCATAGAGTGGATCTTCTTTTCGTTCACCTCTTTTACTTATCTTTCTTCAAATTATGAATTATGTTTATTTGCATTTGAGGACATATGCTTTTGTTTAAGGTTTGGTGATGCCTACCTTTTCATTTTTTTTAGTTGTGATGAATATATATATTTTGTGTATATTAGGGTTATCTGTTTTTTATTTATTTTATACTCCTTTCACGATCGTTTGAACTTATGGAATTCTTTTGGGTCCTAATTTCAAAATAATTTTGAACATTTAAAAAATTTTCTTTCTTAAAAAATTCACCACCTTTTGTGTTGAAAGCGATTGTTCTTGTACAAAATTTGAGTCTTGGATTCGATCAATATAAATCACTCTAATATTGCTCTCAATCGAACAAACATGAATGTGCTGCTACGACGAAGACATATGTAGTTGCATATACAATACTACGTGAACTCTTTTCATTTCACTTTGATTAGCCATTTATCAAATAAATTCTGGTGTAATGACCATTGCACACTAGGTCAAGTGTATATTCTTTTTTGACTTAAGTGTCAATGTAGAATTTTCCCGGTCAGTCTGATTGATTTAGAAAGCTGTCCGCCTGATATGATCTTAGGCAATTTTTAAGAGTGTTAGCCAACTTTGACATATACCTCTTTTGTGCCCTACCCGTGACCGTGTGAAACTCTTTTAAACACCCTTGATCCTTAACTTTTCATTTGAAGACCCTAGATGAAACGTAGACAGTCACGATAAGAAGTTACCCCCAAGAGTAACATGGCGTAGTTGACCCCTAAGCGGTCGCACGCAAGCCCTTAGCATAATCATACACATAATGTAACATTCCGTATCAAAAAACAGATTAGACTTCATTTTCCCAAAAATGCAGGTGCAATCTACAGTGATTATCTACGGACTGTAGTATGATTTACGGCCCTTACGATGGGTTCGTGGTTCACCACTGTTGCCCCTCCCAAACACATCTAAGAAAAATCAGCTATGTGTTGACACATGGAGAGACCTACAGTCTGTGGTCTATTTTTGTGGATCAACACTCATGTTACACAACCACTGACATTTACTACGGACGACCAACACAGACCTTCGTTCCATCTACGGTCTGTAGGTCTGACCGTAGGTAAAGGATAACTGTCAGTTTGGAGGAATTGTTAGTTAGGTCAACATAAAATGGTAAGAACTTTTACCAAAAAATGAATTAGGTGTCCTATGTCCTATGATTTGATAGATAATTAAATACTCATTTTAAGGCCACTTAGTTTTGTAAAATCCGACCTCTGTGTAAAAATTTATGCCCATTTTAGTGAAGGCCTTTCAAGTAGACTCAAACAACAGACCGTCAATTGAACGACGACACGTCAATCCAATTCTTCGATTACACCAACGACAATTATTACAAGGGTCTTCTGGTTTATTCTAGTTCGTTTTATTCCTAAGTTACATTGTTTAAACCCTAAATCATGAGATTTTACTCAGTTTAAGCATAGAAACATTACTAAAAAATTTACCTAAGTCAAATCATTCATCAAAACTTAGTAAACTAGAAAAAAAAGAAGGGAAATATGGTCAAGAACCCTAGTTCAAGAATGCAACAAGGTTCCATCAGTTCCAGACCCAAACCTAAAGATTTTTTGTGGATTCCATCACCAAGTATGTGGGATTTCACTAGTGAGTCCCTTTCACCCATTAGGTCCCTAATTAAGTTAATTTCTTGATTACCATATCATTACTAGAGTTAGGGTTTCTTAAGTGTTAGAATTATTGGGTTCTTAGGTGTTAGAGTAATCCAAATCAGACTATTGCGTTAATATTCAGTTTATGCATGAATTTCAAAAATTAGCTTGGTATTTATTTAGTTAATTTATTACACATGATAGGTCTGATTTTTTAGTTATTCAATTATACATGCCTCAGTTATTAATGCATCATTATCAAATAATTGTTGCATTCTCAGTTTGCATGTTCAGTTTGAGCTATTCATTATTTACAAAACGAGTTATAATTAGTTAACTACTTAAATTATTTGAAGTAGCATAATACAGAGTTGTACTAAGGTCTAGTGTACCCAAATAGTCCCTGAACTACCAGCCAAGTATGTTGTAAGTCCTATCGGTGGCATCATTTTAGTGATCACGCCAGCATAAATTTATACCTCTAGTAAGTGTGTACATCGGACTCCAAATTTAACTTATATTGTTTTATTATTGGTTAGTAGTAGCTCCCACAGTTTAGTCAGGTTCCATTGAGTTGACTATTTATCTCTATATCTAGTATTCGATTCCAATATGTTGTAAATTGGTCAGTGCATCCAGCTTCTCAACATTCAATATATCATGTCCAAATATTATACTAGCTTTTGTTCTTATTTACTTTTGTATTATTTCAACTTTAATCTATCCTACATACTCACTACCTTTAAAGTAATTATGCATACGGTCTCTACATCTTCTCGTGATATAGGTTTAGGTTCTCAACATCCAGATCATACTTAAATCAATTTTTTATCTAGTTCACCAGAATTAGTAGTGAGTCCTCATTATCTGAAGACAAGCATCATAGTTTCTTTCTAGTATATTTAGTGCTTTAGTTTCATTTTGCTAGACTTAGTTATGGCCTGTCCCATCATTTCTAGTTAGTTAGAGGCTATTTTAACACAATATAAGTGTTATCCTAATATTGAGTTAATATGTTCTTTGCATTAAATTCATCAGTTTTCATATGTCTCAAAAATAACATATGAGTATTTTCCCATCTTTTCATTTAAATTATGATTTAGCTTACATAAAAGTTTATTATCTCTAGTATTCTCATGACCATGCTAGAAGGGTTAACTTGGGATCACTTGTGGTCCTAGGTCCTAGGTCCCATGCTCGCGTCTGGAGTAGCTTAGGCTGTGACAAACATGGTATGCGAGAACTAGGTTTATGTGTCCTAGGATGTCTGAAAAGCCGTACAAAGTAGAGTCCTTTTCATTGGTGTGGGTGCACCACATCTAATGAGAAGGCGGCTATAATGTGTTTTAAGAAAAACATTATTTTCTTGTTACTCTCATTGTGCATACGGTATGACCTAATTCCATTCTAAGTCGATGTTGTACGTGTAAGATCATGCCTCCTCGTAGAGATAATGACACGAATATGAATGCTAGAAATGCAAATGCATCTCCTCCCGTCCAATAACATGAAGTCTATAATTCTGAGTATAGGAACATCATTAAGATGTTGACTTGGAAAACCAAAATAATTGGGTTAAAGCTCCTTTGAATAAAAATAGTGTATTATTAGAAGCAACGGTCCGTGAATTTGTCAGGATGAATCCGCTTGAGTTCTTAACATTGCAAACTGGTGATGATCCTTAAAATTTCTTGGATGAGATCCAGAAGATCTTTAATGTAGTGCAAGTCACCGAGAATGATTGGGTTGAGTGGGCATCCTACTAGTTTAAAGATATGGATCATATCTGGAACACTCAATGGAAGGAGAATAGGGGTACAAATGAGTTCTATTACTTTGGATTGCTTTAGTGAGACCTTTCTATATAGGTTTTTCCCAATAGTGTTTAAAGAAGAAAAGGCTCATGAATTTATTAACTTAAGGCAAGGACACATGACGGTCAACAGTATGGGCTCAAGTTTAACCAACTCTCCACGTATACTCCTCAGATTGTTGTTGAATAAAGGATTTACATAAATAAGTTCATATAAGTAGTTTTAGATTTGGTTAAAATTGAGTTAAAAAATTCTACGTTACTAGGAGATATGAACATCGAAAACGGAGTTATAAAATTCTATGTTACTAGGAGATATGAACATCGAAAACGAAGTTCAAAAATTCTATGTTACTAGGAGATATAAACATCTCTAGAATTATTACTCATGCTCAGCAGATTAAGGGTGATAAGATTAGGTAACAAGTAAAGGATAATAAGAAGTCTAGGACTAGGAACTATGACTACTATCAGCAGCAGTCGAGCAGTGGAAATTTCTCGCAATTTTAGTAAAAGTATTCAACCCAGCCTCTTAATCAGCTAGTGTTCCATCCTCCAAGAACAAGTATGATCAGAAGGGTAGGGTACCAGGCTCTATGTCGCAGGGAAGTGTTTCAGGCACCAAGACATAACTTGCTTATTTTTAATTCAGGTAAGAATCATCCAGGCGAGTTCCTCGCAGAAAAAGAATGATGCTTCAGATGCGGTCTCTCTGGTCATAGGTTGAGGGATTGTCATTCTAGACAAGGTCAATTAGGTAGTAATGGTAGAGCTTAGTCTACAACATCACCAGCACCAGCAATTCGCCCGACTTAGCAGAGTAACTCATCTGTTACAGGTGTCAGTCAGCGCCAGAATAGGTTATATGCTCTTCAGGCTTTCTAGGATCAGGAAGCTTATCCTATTGTAGTCACTAGTACATTATGAGTCTTTGACCTTGATGTTTATGCATTGTTAGATCCAGGTTCTACTCTTCCTTTGTAACTCCTTATACAACAATCAAGTTCTGTGTTAGTCCTAAAACACTATCAGAACCTTTCCCAGTCTCTACTCTAGTTGGTAACCAGGTTATAGCTAGACGGGCATAGAAAAATTTCCCTGTTATAATCTCTCAGAAAGTCACCTCAACAGATCTTTTAGAGTTTCAAATGGTAGTCTTCAATGTCATTCTAAGCATGGATTGGTTACACTTCTATAATGTCTCAGTCGATTGTAGAACTAGGGTCGTTAACATTTCAATTTCCAAATGAACAAATTTAGAGTGGAAGGGTAGTAGCTTAAAGCTTAAGTGTCTATTAATTTCTTACCTTAAGGCTAAAAAAATGATATCTAAGCGTTACCTCTATAATCTTGTTTGTTCTAAGGATTCTTTCTCTGAAACTCTAACTCTTGAGTAACTTATAGTAGTTAGTGAGTTTGCAAAGGTGTTTCCAAAATATCTTCCTGGAGTTCCTCCCAAAAGGGAAATAGACTTTGGAATTAATATCCTTCCAGATAACAAAACTATTTCTATTCCTCCTTATATAATGGCTCTAGTGGATCTTAAGAAAATTAAAGACTAGTTGAAGGACCTTCTACATAAGGGCTTAATCAGTCCTAGTATTTTCCCATAGGGTGCACCAGTGTTTTTTGTCAAGAAGAAAGATGATTCTTTCAGAATGTGAATAGTCATGTGCATTGACTATAGACAGCTGAAAAAGGTCAAAATCAAGAATAAGTATCCCATCCCTACGATTTATGACTTGTTTTACCAATTTCAGGGTGCTAGTCATTTCTCAAAGTTAGACCTTAGATCGGGTTATCATCAACTTAGAGTCAAAGACAGTGACATTCATAAACATCATTCAGAACTCGCTATGGTCATTATGAATTTGTAGTTATGTCGTTTGGACTAACCAGTGATCTTGTAGATTTCATGGATTTGATGAATTGAGTGTTCAAATAGTACTTCGACTTATTCGTTATCGTATTTATTGATGATATCCTCATTGACACTAGGAATGAGGAATACATGCGTGTCATTTGAGAGTTGTTGTGCATGCTCTCAAAAATTTCCAGTTATTTGTTAAGTTTAGAAAATAGAGTTCTGCTTGCAATCCATTGCTTTCATTGGTCACACTGTATCTAGCGAGGGGATCCGAGTGTATATGCAGAAGATAGAAGTAGTGAAACAATGCCCTAGACCTACCTCTACTATCGATATCAGAAGTTTCTTAGGTCTAGACGGTTATCACAGAAGGTTCGTGGAATGATTTTCATCCTTAGCCTCATCATCGACTAGTTTGACTGAAAAGATGGTCAAGTTCCAATGGTCAGATGATTGTGAGAAAAGCTTTGCATAATTGAAAACTAGATTGACTACAACTTATGTGTTGACTCTAATAGAGGGTTCATATGGTTATGTTATCTATTGTGATGCATCCAAAATTTTGTCGAGATTGTGAGTTGATGCATCGTGATAAGGTTATAGCTTATGCCTCTAGACAACTTAAGGTTCATGAAAAGAACTATCCAACTTATGATCTCGATCTTGCAGCAGTGGTTTTTGCACTAAGGATCTGAAGACACTACTGTATGGCATTCATGTAGACGTGTTCACTGACCATAAGAGCCTTCAGTATGTGTTCACCCAAAAAATAAATGAATATTCACTAGATGAGATGGCTTGAGTTTCTTAAGGTGTATGATCTAAGTGTTCATTACCATCCTGGTAAGGCGAATGTATTAGCAGATGCTCTTCGAATATTAACTATGGGTATTGTATCCCATGTTGAGGAAGAAAGGAAGGAAGTAGTTAAGGATCTTCATAGGATTTCTCGCTTGGTAGTTCTCCTTATGAGCATATCAGACAGTGGTGGTGATAGTTCAGAACGGGGAAGAATTTTCTTTGGTAGTGGCGGTTAAGCAAAAACACGACAATGTTCCAATCTTGCTTGATCTTAAGGGTGTAGTACATAATTAGAGAGCAGAGGTTTTCTCCCAAGGGGGAGATAGTGTACCTCGCTACCATGGTAGATTGTGTGTTCCTGATGTTGGTGAGTTGAGACAATATATTCTTGAAGAATCACATAACTCCAGATATTCTATTCATCCAAGTTACACTAATAGTAACAACAATCTACGACAAGTTTGTTGGTGGAATGGCACGAAGACGGATATAACAGATTTTGTGAGTAAGTGCCCCAATTGCCAGCAAGTCAAGGTAGAACATAAAAAACAAGGGGGTATGACTCAAGAGATTGACATTCGAACATGGAAGTGGGAAGTTATCAATATGGATTCCATCATAGGGTTACCTCGAACTCCTAGACATCTTGACTCCATTTGGGTGGTAATTGACAGGATGACTAAGTCTTCTCACTTTTTGGCGGTCAAGACTAAAATTTATCGGAGGACTGTGCCAAGCCTTACATTAATGAATTGTGAGTTGCATGGGGTTCCTTTATCTATCATATATTATAGAGGTCCTCATCGTACGTCTAATTTCGGGAAGTCATTTTAGAAGGTGGCCCCTTATGAGGCACTGTATGGGCATAGTTGTAGATCTCCTATTGGTTGGTTTCAAGTAGGTGAAGGAGCTTTGTTAGGGCCGAATTCAATCCTTTATGCGATGTAGAAAGTGCAACTAATTAGATATAGACTTAAGACAGCCCAGAGTTGTCAAAAATCTTATGCAGATGTAAGGACATGGGAACTAGACTTCCAAGTTTATGACTAGGTCTTCTTAAAACTGTCACCGATACAGGAGATGATAATATTTGGCATGAAATCGAAGATAAGGTCTACATATGTAGTACTTTACAAGTTATTTAAAACGGTTTGAAAGGTGGAATATGAGTAAGATTTCCTAGCAGAATTAACATCTGTGCATCTTATTTTTCACATCTCACTATTGAAGAACTGTGTTGGTGATCCAACATCTGTAGTGCCATTAGAGAGGGTGGCTATGAAAGATATCTTTCTTATGATGTACCAGTTGAGGTTCTTTATCTTCAAGTTAAAAGGCTAAGGAATAAAGAAGTAGCTTCAGTCAAGGTTTTATAGAGGAGTCAGTCTGTAGAGGGAGCTACTTGGGCAGTAGAAGAAGACATGAAAGCCAAATATCCTTACCTCTTTCCTTCGAATTCCACTCCAGCTTGAGGTAATATTTCCTCTTCAGATTCTTAGTCACTCATTTTCTTGGTAATTTTGATATTCTCGGAACTTTATTAAGTCCAAAACTCAGTTATCGGTATTTAGTGTTACAAATTGAAGCTCTCTCCCTTTATTTCATCTAGTTTAGTCATTATTCAAGGACGAATGTTACCAAGGGGGAGATAATGTAACACCCCATATCCCAAAAAATAACCAGACTTCAATTTTTCAAAAATTGCAGGTGCAATCTAAGGTCACCATATAGGGACCATAGCCAGATCTATGGCCTGTACCATTGGTCCGTGGTTAACCACTTTAGCCCCTCGCAAACACAACTCAGAAAAATTGGATAAGTCTTGACCCACAGACAGACCTACGGTCGATAGTCCAGACAACGGTCCACGGATGAAGACTCTTGTTACCCAACCTTTGACATGAACTAGGGATGACCATCACAGACCATTGTTTGATCTACTGTCCGTAGGTCTGACTGCAGGTGAAGGTTAGCTGTAATTAGGGGGGAAATATCTGGTTGAATCGACTTCAAATGGTCATAAATGTTAGCAAAAAAAGAATTAGGTTTCCTCTTACCTATGATATGATATATAATTGAATTATCTTTCCTAGGCCACCAAGTTTGCTAAAATTCGACCTCCGAGTAAAAAGTTATGCCCATTTAAGATTAGGTTTATCGAGCAGACTCAAACGATGGCCTATCGGTTGAACGATGACCCTTCATTCTATGTTGTCGATTGCTCCCAAAACAATTATTTCAGGGTTTTTTTGGTATTTTTATAGTTCCTTTAACCTTTAAGATACTTCCCTAAATCATGAGATTATAGTAAATTTAAGCCTTATAACATAACTAAAACTTACGTAAGTGAAATCATTAATAGAAACTTAGAAAATTAGAAGCAACTGAGGAGAAAAAGGTTAAGTACCCTAGTTCAAGAACGGAGCAAGGTTCCATCAGTTATAGCCCAAAAATCTAAAGATTATGTGTGGATTTCATCACCAGGTATGTGGAATTTCACTAATGGGTTCCTTTAACCCATTAGATCCCTAGTTTTCAGTCAGTTTCTTGATTCTCAAGTCATGACTAGACTTTGGGTTTCTTAAATTTTAGAATTATTGGTTTCTTAGATATTAGAATGATACAAATCAGATAATTAAGTTAATATTCAGTTTATTGCATGAATTTCAGAACCCTAGATATGTATCTCTTTAGTTCTTGAATTACAAATGCTATGTCAGATATTCAGTTATACATATATTAGTTATTAATGCATCATTACCTAATAAATGGTTGCATTATGAGTTTACATGTTCAGGTTAACCTATCAAGTATTTACAGAAACTCAGCCGTAATCAGTTAACTACTTAATTCTTTGGGAGTAGCATAATACAATTTGGACTAGGGTTCATCATAGTCAAATAGTTCCAAAACTAGTAGCCAAGTAGGTTGTAAGTCTTGTCTGTGGACATCAATTTAGTGATCATGCCAACATGCCTTTATACCTGTGTAAGGGTATATTATGTCCTCTCGATGTGGCGTATACATCAGACTCCCCATTTAGCTCATGTGGTTTTATTATGGATTTTTAGTAGCTCTCATAGTTCAGTAAGATTCCATTGCATTGACCATTTATCAGTATATCTAGCATTGAGTTCCAACATGTTATAAATTTGTTACTGCATTTAGCTATGTCAACATTCAGTATATAATGTCCAGAATAGTGTACTTGCTTTTGTGCTTCTTTAATTATGTATTATTTCAACTTTACTCTATCATACATGCTTAGTACCTTGCACGTACTAACGAATACGTGTGCTACATATTCTCATGATGTAGATTAAGATTCTCAGCATCGAGATCACGCTTAGATTGATTCACTATCTCTAGTTTAACATAATCAGTGGCGAGTCCTCATTTTCCGAGGACAATAGTCATGCGTTTCTTTTCCACTATTTTTAGTCCTTTAGATTCAATTTTTGTAGACTTAGCTAGGGCCTATCCCGACATTTCTAGTCACTTAGACACTATTTTCAGACATAGTTAGTTTCAGCTCATGATTGAGTTAATATCTTCTTTATATTAAACTATCAATTTTCATATATCTCACATATAGCATATGGATATTTCCCTATCTTTACATTTTAATTATGATTTAGCTTTTGCACCACTTTATTATCTCTAGCATGGTCGTGATCATGCCATCAAAGTTAGCTTGGGATCACTTGTGATCCTAGGTCTCGTGTCCGCGTCTCGGGGATTTCTTGGGTCGTGAAAAATAATGTTATAAGAAATAATGCGGAAAATTAGAACTTTTAAAACAAAAGTCATACTTCAAATATCATCAATAATGAGTTGTGAATAACTAGACTTGTCTCATTAAAACCATCTAAACATAAAGGTATGAAATTACATAGATTAAAGTCATAAGAAAATAAAGTAGTCATCGAAGTGGAGGAGTAGACAAAACAAAGGGAATAGTCGACCCTAGCTTTACTTTGAAGAAGGAATTAATGATTTAGCATCCTTAACCTCACTCATAGTCTTTATAAAAGAAGGGTTAGGAAAAATATGTACATGGAAATATGCAATAAAACATTTAAACATGCTAAATAGGATAATTTTAGTTGAAGTATGCATCTATCAATTTTGGGAAACGAGTAAGAATTAGCAAAAATCAAAGACAAGCTATAGTAAAAATACACAATTTACATAATAATATCTATACATTAAAAACCTCTATGAACACTTTTCCAGTGTATGGTTAGCATCCGATAATATCAACCTTACTAAGCATTCCTTGAAACCACATATTTATTACCATAATCGTCAAGATTGCCTCACTCCATAATCATTATTGAGGAATTGCAAAACTACATAAAATAACATCACGAAAATCATCTATTCATACCTCAACGTACCATAAAGAAAGAAATCTAGAACATCTAAATAAGTCCTTGTGAAATGACAAAGTGAAGTCCCATATCCTCACTCCTAACAAGTAAAACAATTACGAGGTCAAATTATAATTTCTACCATTTTCATTATGTTATTATTATTAGGGAATGTTAGCCATAACTGACATAGACCATGTGAGCTTACACGTAATCTTATGTGATATAATCCCATAACAAAAGAAGGTGTTCTTACTTTCCGAAGGTAGAACTAATTATATTTAGATTCTAATTGCATACGGTAGCTAAGTCCTTTGTTTGGAACATAGTTATGGGATAGGTATATTGCTACTACAAACCCAACCTATTGCATTAACAGAGACGCTTCGCTCTCATGAGTTAACAATAAATGACCAAACCTATTGCATTAGCGGAGGGGCCTTTTCCCTATTGTCCATATCCACTCGGTACTAATAATTTCTTACCAATTATACATAGTGAGTATGGAATTTTATCTTAATGTGTGCTTGAATACTTACCCGTCATTCAATAGTTTCATGTAAGTGAGACCTACCTTTCACCTTAGAATAATCCTTTTAGGGTGATTATATTTCACCTAATTATTCTTAGTGTTTTAATGGGAACTAGCTGTTCAATCAACACAACAACATCAACATCATCCCAGAGAATTCATACATAAATATGAGTAAGGATAGGAGAAATTAGTCTTCCAAGAACACCTTAATTCACATAATAGTCACAGGCTATCTCACTTTTTAAATGAGTTCACATGTTCATCAATAACTATAAACAACCATAAAGAATCCCTTAGACTTTACCACTTTCAAGGTCATGAATCAAGTCTCACAAAAAAATTTGAGATATACTATCATCAACATGAATAAACAAGATTTCATAACAAATTTGACATAACAACAATGCACAATAGTAATCATATTGCGTCAATAACTTCCTTGAAATAAATATAATTGGAGTTATGGTGTCGTTCATGGGTTCATGTGGAGTTTTAATATAAAATCAAAATTAAAACGTCAAGCCATTCATACTATACATGAAATAACAAAGTGAATACGTTTTTAAAATAGAACCAATGGCTAGAATGAAAATCCAAATTTTGAATCTTAAACCCGTCTTCAAAAATTAGAGTAGAAGGGAATCATGGAGGAAAATATTCAATGAATCAAGGTTTCCATACCTTTAGTTGAAGATTTTCTACTAATTGTAGTGAAAAATTCAAGCTTGAACCCTCATGTTAAATTTCTTGGTGTTCTTCAATGGAGGTACTATAAAGTGAGAAATATTGGAGAAGAGAGTATTTGATTTTTAGAAGTGGGTCTTTGTGAAAGTCATTTATATGGGTGTATTTAAATATTAAATACTTTATATGATTATTTAGAAATAATATAAAATATACTCACTTGTCAACTTAACTTAAAAATAGTATTTACGAAAACCTCTCTAGAATTGATATGTCTTCCTTGAACCCTCCCTTAAACTTATAGTAAAACATATTTTTGGACCTTTTTATATCTCCAATTCATACATAAACATCTAAGGTTCTTACGTTAAACGCGAGTTTCATCTATAAATTTTCCTTGTGTTACATTATATTCCCCTTGGAAACATACGTCCTCGAATGACAGTTTACACACCTTACAGAATTTAAAGACTCAAGACTAGTATCCCAACAAGCAAAAAATATCAAAATAATATACAACATAAAGAGGAAACTTTAACAATATCTGAATACAGTTAATGCGAAAAAAAGGGGGCACGAACTACATCTATCAACCCCATATGCAGAAAATTCAACATTTCTCATGTTCATAAGAGGGACTACCTTCCTTATTGAAAGCATACTCAAATTAACAATATGGAGTCAATATTCAATTTCACAAAATATATTAAATCATGTTCACCAATTATTCTCATGAAGTTAAATTTTCAATATCATACTAAAATGCTCAACAACATCAAAAACATATAAATCATGAAATCTCAATTTTTACTAAACATGATTCATCACAAGAATATGATAATATCGTAATGAAAATTATGGAGAAACTCATACAACACACATGACTCCCGAAACACTAAAACTCAAGAGGAACTACTTACCTCAAGCTTGAATAGGAGTAGAAGGAAAAAGATGAGGATAACGGGGTCTGATATTGGCCTCGTCCTCCAAAGTAGCACCCTCAAGTATGTGATTCCTCTATAAGAGTTTAGCAGAAACTACCTCTTTGTTCCATATTGTCATAAATTGCCGATCTAAAATCTTAATTGGAACTTCTTCATAAGAGATATTTTCAGCAACTACTAAACCCTCTAAGGGAAGGATGGATACCGGGTCACCAATACACTTGTTGAGCATTGAAATATGAAACACTAGGTGAACAAGAGCAAACTCATTGGGTAAGTCTAGTTCATACGGAACCTTACAATACGTGTAAAGATTCGGTATGACCCCACATATAAAGGACTAAGTTTCCTCTTCTTTACAAAACTCATAACACCCTTCATAGGTGAGCTTCTTAAGTAGACCCAATCACCAACCTTGAATTGAAGATCTTTTGTTCTATTGTCTTCACACGAATTTTGTCTTCTTATAGCCGTTTTCAACCTCTGTCTAGTGAGTGGAACTTTTTCTATGGTATCATAGTCTAGATCAGGGCCAATAAGAGAAAACTCACCCATTTCAAACCAACCCACCGGAGATCTACACCTCATACCATAAAATGTTCAAACAGAATAATGACAATGCTTGAGTGATAACTATTGTTTTAGGCAATTCAATTAATGTAGGATAATTGTCCCAAATCCCCTTGAAATCAATCACACACGCCCTCAACATATATTCTAAGGTATAAATGGTCATTTCTTCTTAACCATCCTTCTGAGGGTGGAAAGAGGTACTAAGTATAACATTGGTACCAGGCCCTCTTTGAAATGCTTTACAAAAATATGAAATAAATTGAGTACCCCGATCTGATATAATTGACAAAGGAACCCATGTAAATTCACTATTTCCTCGGTGTATAATTTAGCATCTCTGTCGAGAATGTAATCTTGACGGGAAGGAAATAGGCTGATTTTGTCATCCTCTCAATAATGAACCATATAGAATCATGTCGTGTCGAGTATGAGGCAACCCCCCTATGATGTCCAAATTCACCTTCTCCCACTTCCAAGTGGGAAGATCTATATGTTGTAACAAACCTCTTAGTTTTCGGTGTTAAGCTTTGACTTGCTTACAATTTGGATCACGGTTCATCTTAGTGGATCTCGAATGAAAAGAATATCGCAAACCATGATCCTCCTGTACAATCTTCCCTCTAAATCCATCAACATCTGGAACACACAACCTACCTTGGAACCTAAGTACCCCATCTCCCCCTTGGGAGAAAGCCTCAACAGACTTGGTGAGAACCGATTCTTTCAACTCTATCAATATAAGATAAGATTTTTTTTGACTTCACATCAACTACCACGAATGATTCTGAACTTTTGTGAATCCACATGTTTAGAAATTTACCAATTGCATACTTAAACAGGACAAACTATGCACATCGTGAACTAGATCCTTCTTTTTATCTTCTACATGAGTCATACTACCCATAGTCATTAAACTTAAGGCATAAACAAATATATTACCTTTATCGAGGTGGTAGAGGGCCTTATATCATAATCTTTTAAAAGTTCTAGCCACCTTATTTGTCAGAGATTCAAATCTCTCTGGCTAAACACATATTTGAGAGTTTAGTTGTCAGTGAACACATCAACATGGACTCCGTATAAGTAGTGCCTAGAAATTTTCAAGGCAAAATCTACCGCTGCCAACTACAGGTCGTGGGTCAGATAGTTCTTTTCATGAACCTTTAGTTTTCTCGAAGAATAAACAATTAATTTGCCATGTTGCATAAAGATACACCCCAAACTCAGTTGAGAAGCGTCACAATAAACTTCAAACTCATCATTAGCCTCATGTATGGTCAACATTGGAGTAGTGTTGGATCTATTTTTCAACTCATGGAAACTCTTCTCACAAATATTTTATAATAACCGGACAAGAGGTTTAGGCCGATTCTTTACCGCATCGGTCTTCGTAGGATCAACCTCTATGCCTAGGCTTTACACAATATGACCAACGAAAGCAACTGCCCTTCGCACTTGCTAAACTAAGCATACATTTTCTGATATTTAAGATCTTGCAACACTATCTTCAAATGCTCTATATGAACACTCTCACTCTTTGAATAGATCAAAATATCGTCACCAAATACTACCACAAACTAATAAATGTATTTCCTTAACACCCCATTCATCAGATCCATAAAAGCCGCTGGAGCATTTATTAGACCAAAAGAAATTACTAAGATTTCAATGTGACCATACCTAGTTCGAAAAGATTTTTTAGGCATACCAACATCCCTCCCCCTAAGTTAGTTATAGCCCAAGTCAATCTTTATAGTGACCTTGTTCAACTATCTGTGATTAATGCATATCCTAAGAAACTGATCCTTGTTTTTCACAAATAGTACAAGTGCATCTCATGGAAATATACTAGGTTTAATAAAACCCTTGTCTAAAAAAATCCTTGAGTTGAGATTTTAACTCTTTCAATTTGGTCGGGCCATATGATAAGGAGGAATAAATATGGGTTTTATATATTGTATAAAATCAATGAAAAGTCTATTTCCCATTCTGGAGGAACGCCGGGCAAGTCATCAGGATAAACCTCAAGAAACTCCCTCACTATCGAGACTGACTCTAAAGGAGGAGTATCAGACCGAACGTCCTTAACCACAATAATATTGTAAATACAACCCTTATAAATAATTTATAGGCATTTATACACAAAATGAATTGCCCTCTAGGAATAGCATTTCCCCTTTTTTATTCGAAAACGGGTTCATCATGAAACTGAATCTTTACTACCCTAGTACTATAATTAATGGAAAAAACAAGCGTGCAACCAATACATCATCAAAATAAAACATACCTAACTCTATCAAATAATCTCAAGAAACATTTTGATGTAAAGAAACAAGGCAATTTATATAAACTCTTTTTTGCAACAACTAAGTCGTCCATTAGGGTGGACACTTGTAAGACCTCAAAATTGACTTAGGCTAAACATATTCCAACATGTTTATATTGATGTTATAAGTTACTAAATATTTTTAATATATGGTATATAGGGAGTAGCTAAAGTATTAGAGGTGTTGGAAGTCAAACATCAAGGAACGACCAAGACGTTTGACGACTAAGTCACCTAAATGTCAAAAATGTGGTTCTATCTATTTATGTATGTTTCATGGTTTTTTAAGGTTCTTAATAGTTTTAATATATAATGTATAGTCAGTGCTTAAATTTTCATGAAGTTTGGAGGTCAAATGACCAAGAACGTCCAAGGCGTTCGAAAGATATGCCTTAAGTCAACCTTGTACATCTAAGCGAGTTTCGTCGAGTTTTACATGTTCATTTTGGATGAAATCTAAGAGATGTTAAAATTATAGAGGATCGTTTTTGGGTTGAAAGGTCCGGGAAATTATCCCCAAGGACCATCTAAGGGTCCTTGAGGAAGGACCCAAAATAAGTGCACATGTTGTCCCAGGCAGACCCTGGCGACGGAGCAGTTACCATCAAGTCCTGGTTGTGATGCCCCGTCAAAGGGTCGCGTCGTGAAGTAATTAGATACATTTTAAGAGAGGAATCTTTTCCAGCAACTGTTGCCACCGACGGAGGTCTGTGACGGCCTGTCGAGGTGGTAACCTAGTAAAGGGTAGGCGTCGCACGACCTGCCTTCCTGCGCAGTTGCTGCTGTCCACTTACGGGTGAATTGGTAAATTCACCCCACTTATAAAGTAAGTCATGGATGGTTTATTAAGGGTTATTTTTGTATTTTAATTAAGTATATAAAAGGTAATCACATGGAAGAATTCATTCTTCAAAATCATAAACCCAAAACACTTAGAAAATATTCCAAAACCTCCATTGAAGTCAAAGTTGAAGAGGCAGTTTTGTGAGGGGTTTTGTGTTGAAATTCTTCATTAAAGTGAATAATTATCATCCTTGAGGTATGTCTTTTTATCCTTAAAACTCGTGTAATCAAGGAGCCCAATTCTAAACATGTTTTTCAAAGTTTTCTAAAGTGAATTGTCCAATTTCATGATTCTATTATGGCTTCTTGCATAATTGATTTCTAAACATTGAATTATGATACAACTGATATTTTATTGAATATTTCAATCTAAATTACCTAGGAACCCATGTAAATTGCTGAATCCTAGTTTTTTACTATAATGTGTTTTACCTGATATTAATCTAATATTGATAAATTGTTATGTAGTTTCTTATGGTTTTTCTAATGACATATGGATTATATTCAATTTTTATCTAATTGATCCAATTTTGTTAAACCTAGATTGAATTGATCGAGATTTCATTGGATTTTATGATTATTGCTTGAATTGTTGGTTATGGCCTTGGGTAAGGGTCTTGTGATGTTGAATTAGACGCTTTAGCGTTTAATTGAAGTGTTAATAAGGGAATGGAGGTATGATTACTGGATTTATTTAATTTGATATTAATTATACTTCGATTCTATTGTAATATGTATGTTTCAATTATGGTGGTTGTGTTATGTATTTTACTTGCAATTGATGTGTCCTTGTCGGTGTTATATTATGCAATATGATGAGAATGAACTTATTGATAACTACAGTAAGTATGTGGCTATTTGTGTTGTTTGATTATGTGAAGCATGAAATTATCTATCTACATGTTAATTTATATAGTCATATATGAATTTTTCTAGTTATGTTTCCTTAAGTGATCATGTTAGACTATGACTTTGACATTATGATTATAGTATTAGGTTAAGTCTTTGTTATTCCTTTTGAATTTATGAATATACGTGGAGAATATTAATGATGTTAATATGATATATGATAAGTTTAAGATGTTAGGTTGTTTTAGAAGTGTTTCTAGAATGACTTGTATTATGTGTTAAAACTGAAGTATGTGATGTGTTATATTAATTGACTTGTATCTCTTGCTTGATGTATATATTGTTATGAATATGTGATGTCTTGATTTAGGGTGTTAGAATTCTTAGTCTTGATTATATGAACGATATGTGACTTTAAATGATGATATGAGAGTCTATTATGTGAAAACCTTAACTTAATGGTAAGGTTAAGAATGGTTGAGGTTTAAGTCGTAATGGTATCATTCAATCTAAAGGAATGATGGACTTAAGGTTAGTTGTCTAGAACGGCATCATATTAAACCTTATAAAAGTCATTATGAGCTTCTTGTCACCATTGTGAGGTAGCCCTAGTGGACCTTTATTGTTAGGGTAAATGTGATTGGGTTGTGAACTTGATATGGAACCCTTTAATGTGAACCTAAAATATGAATTACTCTATGAGAACAAAGGCTAGCAGCGAGTGAGTATGGTAAGGCAAAATAGATCTAGTTAAGTATGTTATTAGAAAACAAATAAGCCCTTCCTATTCCTTAACCATGTGCCTACATGGGATGTGTCTAAGTTCTACAATTGACAAGTAGAACAACCTCATCGGAGTAGGATAGAACTCCGGATTCCCTATCTTGCTACAATGGTCTATGTCGGTTATTGACTATTCTCTTCATATGGAATACCTATTAGTATTTGAGGAGTTTATGGAGTTTAGGTGGTGGTATGGGTCGCTATCTAGACATTGCACAATAAACTTTGAAGGTGTTATGTGGAGATCCTAGGTCTTGTCCAAGACCATTATTTGAATGTCCTTTATGTGATGTTCATGAACTAATGAACTAATGACTTATGTTAAGGAGTATGTGAATAAATGAGTACATAATCTAAAGTGACTTAAGGATTTCTTAGCTAAAGTATGAAGAGGGAGGGCATAAGGGATTATCTCTTCATGTCTTATCTTTGTAAGTCTTGAGTATGACTCTAGTTAGGGAAGTTGGTTGATTTTGTGGACATGATCTAAGCCTTAGGCAGTCATAAAGACTATTTAGATAATCTTTAATAGGTCACTATGGACGTTGTCTTCTTGATTTACTTAAGTAGGTCTTTTGATAGCCTTTGGGATGAGAATGTCATATCATCTATGTGTTTTGGATTTATGTGAGCATGATTTTATCTAAGGAAGTCTATTGGATCTCTTAAGTGTGTCTGTAAGGGATTTTATGGGCGGTCGCTTCACAACTCCCTCAAGTGAGACTTAGAGTTCACCCTTGGTAGAAGAATCTTACCTTGATGTTTATGATTGCTTTGTAAGTATGTATGTGAATCATTATAGGTGATCTTAAGGGTCATTTAGGAACAACTAGAGAGGTTGTATGGGCGGTCTCTCTTTGTGAGACTTAAGTGTATCTTAGGATATAAGTCAGAAAATTACATGCTAGAACTATCTTATATGTATCTAAATTGGTTTATGATGTTATTATGATTATGATATGATTTTTAAATGAAAAGATGCATTTTTCCAATAAATTCTATTTTCATGATTTTTATGCATATAGACATACTTAGTACATGTGGTTGTACTAACTCCGTGCTTTTATCTATCTATGTAGTTCTTGGTAGGTGAGGAGCTTTGAGAAGTGAAGACTTGGACTTAGAAGATCGGTCAAGAGAAGTTGAAGTATGTTCTCACTTAACTCGAGGGCATATATATGTTTTTATGTTTACATTCAAAGTATTGTAATAGATTAAGTATTTCTATATTCATATTTTGAAGTATGGGTCGTGTCCCAAGTATTCTTGTGTCTTAAGATGATGAGATTCAGACTAAGTATTTCCTATTACTTTTATATGAAAGAGATTTTGAAGACTATATTATGTTTTGTGAAAAGTTTTAATGTCGCACTACTTTTTAATATGTATATGCAATTAATGATATGAAATAGGCTTGTCCAAGTACTCCGAGAGTTTGACGATGCAGTGCCACAATTCTAGATTGTGCCCTAACTTCTAGGGTGTGGTTTCAGGTTGTGTCAAAGCTTGGTATCAGAGCATAGGATGGTGAAATTAATATTAGGATTCAAGAAGTTTCATCAAGTCACGTCTAGTAGATTCTTGACCATCGATGTGAAACGCGACACATCCATGGGCGAGAGGCTATAGGACGATAACGTTTCTCTTCTTTTCTACTTCTATGTCGTGCGGTAGAGTAAATGTTATGATTATCCTTCTTATGAGTTTCGTTATGTTTTTTAGTAGATGAATACTAGAAGGATGACCTCTAGAGGGATGGGAGAGGAGAGGGTGAATGAGGAGGTTCCCCCTCAAGTTGAGCAAGTTGAGCAAGTTCCTCAAGGTGGGGAAGGAGTTCATGGTGCTCAAGATGCCCAAGTGCCTCCCCAAGGTGATCTACTCCTAATGTGGAAGGAGGTATTGAGGTTTAGAAGATGTCTAATAGGAAGATTAAAGAGGCTTTGATTTCTATAGCCTGAGTCGTGACTATGCAACCTAATTTGAATATGATGTCTAGGGTTGTGGAGAGCACTATGACATCTAGGTTGAGAGATTTTGTGAGGATGAATCCGACTTTTTTGGCTATATAGTAAATGAGGAGTCCCAAGTGTTTCTTGATAGAGTGGACAAAATTTTGAGTGCTATGGGTGTTACATCTAGGGAGAACACGAAGTTGGCTTCAAACCAATTGAGGGATGTTTCTCAATTTTGGTACACTCAATGGAAGGATAATAAGCCGGAAGGATCGGGTCCTATTGAATGGAATGAATTTAAAGAAGCTATCCTTGGTATGTACTTTCCTGTAGAGAGGGGAGAGAAATTAAGGTAGAGGATTTTATCAATCTCAATCAAGGAAATATGAGTGTTGCAGAGTACTCTTTAGAAATTCTCAACTTTGTCTAGGTATGCCCCTTCTCTTGTGCCTAATCCAATAGATGAAATGAGTCATTTTGTGATGAGGGTAGCCGACTTAGTGGTGGAAGAATTTCGTACCGCTATATGATATATACGATTAATTGAAGATGTTAGGTTGTTTTAGAAGTTTTTCTAGAATGACTTCTATTATGTGTTAAAAGTGAAGTATCTGATGTCTTGTCTTAATTGACTTGTATCTCTTGCTTGATGTATATATGGTTATGAATATATAATGTCTTTGTTTAGGGTGATAGAACTTTATGTCTTGAATATATGAATGACATGCGATTTTAAATGATTATATGAGAGTCTATTATGAGAAAATATTGACTTATGGGTAAGGTTAAGAATGATTGAAGTGTAAGTCGTAATGGAATCCTTCTATGTAAAAGAATGATGGACTTTAGGTTAGTTGGCTGGAACGACATCATATTAATCCTTAGGAAAGTCATTATGAGCATCTTATCACCATTGTGAGGTAGCCCTAGTGGACCTTTATAGGTAGGGTAAAATGTGATTGGGTTGTGAACTTGATATGGTAGCCTTTTATGTGAACCTAATGTATGAATTAATCTATGATAACAAAGGCTAGCACCGAGTGAGTATGGTAAGGGAAAATAGTTCTAGTTAAGTATGTGATTAGAAAAAAAATAAGCCCTTGCTATTCCTTAACCATGTGCCTACATGGGATGTGTCTAAGTTCTACCATTGACAAGTAGAACAACCTCATCGGAGTAGGATAAAACTCCAGATTCCGTGTCTTGCTACAATGGTCTATGTCGGTTATTGCCTGTTCTCATCATATGTAATACCTATTTGTATTTGAAGAGTTTATGGAGTTTAGGTGGTGGTATGGGACGCTATGTAGACATTGCACAATAGACTTTGAAGGTGTTATGTGGAGATCCTAGGTCTTGTCCAAGACCATATTTTGAATGTCCTGTATGTGATGTTCATGAACTAATGAACTAATGACTTATGTTAAGAAGTATGTAAATAAATGAGTACCTAATCTAAAGTTACTTAAGGATTTTTTTAGCTAAAGTGTGAAGAGGGCATAAGGGATGGTCTATTCATGTCTTATCTTTTGAAGTCTTGAGTATGACTCTAGTTAGGGAAGTTGGTTGATTTTGCGGACATGATCTAAGCGTTAGGTAGTCTTAAGGACTATTTAGGTAATCTTTAAGATGTCACTATGGATGTTGTCTTCTTGATTTACTTAAGTAGGTCTTTGGATATCCTTTGGCAAGACAATGTCATTTCATCTATGTGTTGGTGATTTATTAGCAAGACAATTCTATCTTAGGGAGTCTATTGTATCTCTTAAGTGTGCGTGTAAGGGATTGTATGGGCGGTAGCTTCTCAACTAACACAAGTGAGACTTAGAGTTCACCTTTGGTAGAAGAATCTTACCTTGATGTTTATGATTTCTTTGTAAGTATGTATGTAAATCCTTATAGGTGATCTTAACGGTCGTTTAGGCACATCTAAAGAGGGTGTATAGGCGGTCTCTCTTTGTGTGACTTAAGTGAATCTTAGGATGACTTTAAGTGAGAAAATTACATGCTAGAAGTATCTTGTGTGTTTATAAATTGATTTATGATGTTATTATGATTATAATATGATTTTTAAATGAAAGATGTATTTTTCCAATAAAGTCCATTTTCATGATTTTTATTCATATAGCCATACTTGGTACATGTGGTTGTACTAACTCCATGCTTTTATCTATCTATGTAGTTCTTGGTAGGTGAGGAGCTTTGAGAAGTGAAGAGTTGGACTTAGAAGATCGGTCAAGAGAAGTTGAAGTATATCCTCACTTGACTTGAGGGCATATATATGTCTTTATGTTTACATTCAAAGAATTGTAATATATGAAGTATTTCTATATTCGTATTTTGAAGTATGGAGCGTCTCCCAAGTATTCTTGTGTCTTAAGATGATGAGATTGAGACTTAGAATTTCCTATTACTTTTATATGAAAGAGATTTAGAAGACTATATTATGTTTTTGAAAAGTTTTAATTCTGCACTACTTTTCACTATGTATATGCAATGAATGATATGTAAAAGTATTGTCTAAGAACTACGACAGTTCGACGATGTTGTACCACAATCCGATATTGTGCCCTAACTTTAAGGGTGTGGTTTCGGGTTGTGACAACTCTGAAAAACGTTCTTTTATATTATTGGGGAATACATCAAATTTCATAACTACCAAAGGTGTAAAGAAAGATAATGTAGCACCAGTGTCTAACAATGCATAAATAACAATGGAGAATAATTGTAACATACCAGTAACAACATCCTAGGATCCTTGTTGATCACTTTGAGATTAGAGAGCATAGAAGTGACTCTTCTTTGGAACATCTGAATTAGAATAACTTGGGGAGGCTTGATTACCCTTGCTTCCTTTGGCCGAATGAGTTGGGAAATCTTTCAGTTGATGACCACCCTTTCCTCATCCATATCACACACCCATACCGATACCGACAAGACATTTAAATTCATGCTTCTTTCAATATTTTGCACATGTAGGCCTCCCGACATAAGAACCACCTCCACTAACACCCTTTGGCTTAAGAGTACGTACCCTTTTTTTTGTTGGTATTAGAAGTTTTAGTTGTACCTTTACTAGAAAACCTCTTCTTAAACTTTGGTATGCCTTGAACGTCAAATATGATTTTAGATGAATTGTTATCCTCTAGTCTTTTCCTCTTATGTTCTCAACCAGCCAGCCTGACGTTTTCTTCCTCAATTTGTTCGGCATGAACCATAAGTCTTGATATGTTCATGATTTGAATTACCATTGCCGAATGACACTCGTTCACCAAGGAAGATACTCCCATGACATGCATATTCATCCTAGCCCGTGAGTCTACCACTAAGGTTGGGTCATGCTTAGACAATTGCGTGAACTTAAGTCCATACTCTTTCACACTCTTTCCTTCTTAGGGAAGGTTGATGGATTTTTGCTTATTCCTCTCTTTCAACTCTAGTGGAAAAAACCTTTCAAGGAAAGCCTTCTTGAATGATTCCGAATCATCTAGCCCTGTCCTAAAATTCTTTCATCTTTCCACTGTTCATCCCAAACCTCCTACGTCCTTCAACTTGTAGGATGTCTTCTTATAATTACTCTCTCATAGAATCAACCACCGTCGACACTTCATCTATAAAGCCTTTTGGATCCTCATCAACTTCGGAGCCATAGAAGGGAGGGGGGATTCATTCTGATGAAATCCCTAATCCTTGAAGCGGTTGTGTTAGAATTTTTATTAGGTTGAAATCCTGCATCTCCACTGACTTGGCTCGTCAAAGCCTGATTTAGGTCCTGAAAAGTCGTCCTAATTTCCTTATTATTCATATCTCTTGCTTCAACAGGAACTTGAGGATTCCGAGGAGCTTGGGGAAGATTCACCTCATTGACATTCTCTTCTTGACCTTTCCTTGCATTACATTTCCTCGTATGCATTTCCTATAATCGTAATAAAGAGGTTAGAAAGAAGATCATAGGGTAAAGTTTCCTAGCATGAAGAGAGAGTGATGAAAGAAGTGAAAAACTACTAAACATTTTATAGCATTTTACTTATAACAATGCGGAAAATTAAAACATTCCAAACAAAAGTTATACATAAAATATCATCATTAAAGAGTTGTGAATTACTAGACTTGTATAAATAAAAAAATCTAAACTTAATATTATAGAATTAGGGATTCAACCCTTTTACATCGACGAAAGTCATAACAAAATAAAGTACATCTAAAGCTAGAACTGAAATAACAATCTTGTCAACAAATGGAGGACTCACCAAAACATGAAAAATATTCGAACCAAGCTTTACTTTGAAAAATGAAGTAGTGATTCAATGTATAGAACTTACACTCATAGTATGTAGAGAATAAGGGGTTAGCACAAATATGTACTAAATACGGAAACATGCAATAAAACATTTAAACATGCTAACTATGACATCTTTAGTTGAAGTATGCATTTATCAAGTTTGGGAAGCTAATAAGCATTTGCACACATAGAAGACAAGCTATAGTCACAATACACCATAACATAATAATATCAATACATTAACAAACTCTAAGAACACATGTGCAATGTATGGTTGGCATCCTATAATACAAACCATACCAAGCATTCCTTGATGCAACATCTTTATTGCCATAATCTTCAAGCTTACCTCACTGCATAATCATGATTGAGGAATCGTAAAATTACATGAAATAAACATCACGAAAGTCATCTATACATATCTTATAATATCATATGGAAACATTTCTACAACATCCTAATAATTCCTCCTTGTGCAATGTAAAAGTGACGTCTCATACCCTCACTCCTACCAAGTAAACCCATTAAGAAGTCATATTATAATTTCTATCATATTCATTATCTTATTATTGTTATTAGGGAATGTTAACAATAACCGACATAGAGCATGTGCGCTTACATGGATTCTGGTGTCATATAACGCCACACTGCAAGAAGGCGTTCTTACTTGCCAAAGGTAGAACTAATCATATTTAGCTTTTAAGTTGATCTACTAGCTAAGTCCTATGTTTGAACCATAGTTATGGAATATGGATATTGCTACTAGAAACCCAACCTATTGAATTAACGGGGGAGCTTCCATCTCATGAGTTTACTATACATGACCCAACCTAGTGCATTAGTGGAGGGGCCTTTTTTCTCATTTTCCATATCCACTCGTTATTAATAATTTCTTCAAAAGTATACATAATTAGTATAGAATTGTATCCACATGTGTGAATTCATACTTTACCCTTCATTCAATACAACCCAGTAAATAGCTCATCGATTCATTTAAGTGAGAACTACCTTTCACCTTAGAATCATCATTTTAGGGTGAGTGTCTTTAACCTCATTATTCATAGTGTTTTCATGGTAACTAGACATTCAATCAACACAACAACATAAACATAATCCTATACAATTCATACATAAACATGAGTAAGGATAGGAGAAATTATTCTTTCAACTACACGTCAATTGACATAATAGTCATTGGATTTCTGATTTTTTAAATGAGTTCACATGTTCATCAATAAATATCAACAACCCTAAACAATCCTTCCCACTTTACCACTTACAAGTCCATGAATCAAGTCTCAAAATCAAATTTTAGATATACTATCATCAACATGAATACACAAGGTTTGATAAACAAATTACCACAATAGACAATAGTAATCACATTGAATCAATAACTACCTTGAAATTTCATGAAATTGGGGTCATGCGTAAGTTCATGGGTTCATGTGAGTTTTCGTATAAAATCACCATTAAAACGTCAAACCATTAAATTGGAGTGAAAACTTCAAGCTTGAACCCTAATCTTCAAGAAGGGAAAGGACAAGTTTACAAATGCAAGAAAAGTCTTGTAAACATGTGGTATTTTAAAAAAATAGAAACCCTCCATGTAAAAAAAGAAAGGAAAGAAATGATCAAAAAAGAGAAGTTGTGAAATAAAAGTACAAAAAGAAATCGGGTTTCCAAGGAATCCATGAAGAAGAACAAAAAGATGGTTTCGAAGCACTTGACTAAGGATTAAGGAATGAAGGGTATGGATTGAGGAAATCACATTCCTGTGAGAAAAAATTCATTACGCCTAAATGACCATACCTCTGCACTCATCCCCATTACAAGACAGACCGAATATCCATTGGAAATAAGGGTAAACTATGGGTGAAAATATTCCTTTTGTTCATCTTTGTGAGTGTCATCCTTGCATCTGATTACTGATCTTAAATTGATAAATATTTGTGTGTGAATTGGAATCACTCTATGTGTGAGGGAATTTAGGTACTTTTGTTGAGCTTGAAGTGCCATAAGTAGCAAGTATTTTGAGCACGAGAATCTTCGTGATTGTCTATCGACTTCAATCATTGAGTATACCATTGAGATTTACATGAGTAATTTGAGTCTTGTTGTGTATAATCATGATTGAGCCTTGTGTAGTACTATTTTAGACATCCTATTTGAATTATTGAATGTGAGTTTTACTTGAGAACAAGCAATAGTTCCATGAGGTGGTATTCATGAGTCCTCAAGTTGGACCCGTTTAGGGCTTTATTTTATCAAAAATATTGTCATCAATTTGAGTTGGACTCGTTTAGGGCTTTATTTTATCAAAAATATTGTCATCAATTGGTCATTCATTCTCAATATCTAATGAAAACTCTTGAGGTTCAGGTATTTGATGTTTTAGTGTAAGCATGGATACCGAGGCGTAAAACAAGAATATCAAGGATGAGAAGAGTTGAAGTTGAAGCCTGAGCAACGCAAAGCATACTTGGCGATCCATCGAAGTCCTGCCCTGTTGTTCCGACATGCGAAGCCCCGAAGGAAGTGCATTTAAAAGTGGATTAAAAAGAGTAGTTGGTGCTTCAACAAATAGTTCTGCGAAATAGAGGTATTCCGCCCAATTTCACAGTATACATAGACGACGAAGGCAAAGCACTGGCGGCGATTAATTAGAAGAAAGAGAATCGCCGAATCACTCGGTGATTCCAGACTAAATTCGCCGAATGGATTTACCAACACTAAATTTTAAATCTATAAATAATATCCTTAATTATTATTTTTAAGATTCTAAACATTATTATTAATTTTCACTTTTAGAATTTTAGTTTGTGTATTGTTTTTCTCAAGCTTCGAGATGGTTTTGTGTGAGATATGAAGAAAGAAGTTCTTCTTTCTTAAATCAGTAGTGCGTCTTCTCCATTCTTCTTCACTTGTTCATATTAAGGTTTAATTTAATATTCTTATTTGATTCCCTTATGATTTTACGTGTATTTTATTATTGATTGATTTGTTGCTAAAAAACACCATTCTTGGGGTGCGATTTAGCAAATATGTATTCATATTATATTTGGGTCTTACTTGCTGATCGTATTAGATGAATTTTAGTGGAGATTTAACCTAGTAGTTGTGATTAATGTTAATGTATTAGTAGTTGCAAATACAAAACCACCAATGTGTTTTCGGCTTGCTAGAAAGAGAGGTCACAAAACAAACACGACTAATTGATTTCCTAAGGAGTGAGGTGACATGAGGCTCAGCCCAAGACTAGTTCCATATCCAAGCACTCATAATCGAAAGATCCGATATGGATAAGACATAGGTTGGTCTTCTTTATAGGAGTGAGTGTTCGAGAAGAACCTATTTTATATGTGATATGTTATCCTAGAGGCAATTGACTTTCACCTAAAACATAGCCTAATTACTGTTATTTTGCAAATATTCCTACCGAAAGTATATAGCCATAGATTTGCGTCAACGTATATTGCTGTCAAACTCTAAGTCCACCACCCATAGTTGATTTTCCCTTTATTTTAATGCTTTTTACTATTTATGACAAAACCCTCTTTTTTATATTTGACACTTCGGTGTCAGAAATTCAATTGACTTTGTTTTATTCTAAAATATCTCAAACATCTACTAACTAGAACAATATTCTAGTTTAACTACAATTTTCAATATCACTCCCCTGGGACACGCCCCCTACCCTTTATTGAGTTACAATACTCACTTCGATTCATAGACATCAGACTCTAGGATTGTGTCGTTGATCATTAACTCAAATAAGCATCGATGAACCCAATGTATCCTATTTTGGGGCGGACGAACCCAATATATCCTATTTGAGTGTTGACCTACCCGATATGTCCTTTTTTTATTATTGACTTAACCAATATATATAATTTAGGACAGATAAACCTAATATATCCTATTTAAGGGTGGAATAATTTGTTGTTTTGCTGATGTAGAATTATAAAATTGATGCTATGCGATCGACTTGGTGCGATTTCATTGAAGTAGCGAACGTGGATAATCTAATAAGGGGAGTCTGTTGTAGTGCCTTAGTAGTATTTTTTAAAATACTTTGAAATATTTATATCAAGGTGCGGTGCATTTTTTAGTAGAAAACATTGATTGTGCAGTATTAGTATTAGTTCATATGGTGTAAAAATTTAAGAGTTACAACTTCGATAAACATTTGCTGCATATAAAATCTTGCGCGCAACGAAAGATTATGTATTTCAAATTTTATTCTTCTTGTTTTTGTACAATATGAACCTTCTAAATTCTTATCTTGATGCTGAGCTTTGTGGTGTTATTGATTAGGAAAAAAAGAGTTATCCTCTACATTACTCATAGAAAAATATTTTAGTATGAAACAAAATTGTTACTTAGCATTGAACCATGAAACTTTAGCATTGAATCTACATTTTTTATTGCAATAAAATTAACGAAATATGATGATGCAAATATTCATTGCGATCTTAACTTCTATTTTGAAAAACTATAATTAAGAGTCATCTGCAAAGCTGCACTAGTCTTGGTTGTGGGGAAAACTGATTTTTTTATTATATGATGTCAGGATCTCATTTCTTGAATCATGATGACACATACTATAACCCATCAGTAAGTATATCAACAAGTAATAATTATAATGGTAGAACATTGCGGAGCAGTAAATGAACATCAAAACAAGAGCAATAGGCGGAAATAAACTAAATATGTATACAATAAATCCATCCTAGAACATGGAAGTCATAAATACGAATCCATCTAAACAAAATAGTACAAGTCCAAAAAGTTGAGATACAAAGATTGTATAAAATTGCTAAAGGCTAGCTACATAAAATACAGAACGAGGCAGGTAAGTCTCAAAAGACATGTGCTCATCATAACTTCCGATCAATAGTTGTAACAAGCTTTAACGATTACCACTAATAACACTACACCATTTTAGGTCTACGGCAACACTAAATATTGACAACGCTTATAAAGTGTTGCCTAAAAATACTTTTGCGAACACTTTTAAAGTGTAGCCAATGATTTTGACTTTTAGCTACGTTAATTTTAGCAGCACTTCTAAAGTGTACTCTTTAATGGGATAAACTACACTTTATAAGTGTTGTTAAAATATGATATAATTGGAAACACCTATTTACATATATGACCACACTTCTAAAATGTCCTATTTTTATAATTGAAAAAAACAACACTTTATAAGTGTTGCCTTAAAATTTTTCACTAAAACATTTAATTTTTTTCACTCTCCCTCCAATTATTTTCAACTCTCCCTCCATTTTTTATTTGCCAACAAAACATTAATAAATCATAAAACATTTAACTTTTGACTCTTTACTCTTTACTCCCTACTTAAGCTTTCGTCTTTCACTTTTCTGATTTTGTGAAGGAACTGAAGAACCAACTGAAGGAGCTGAAGAACCAACGTGAAGAAAGCTGAAGAACAACGTGAAGAGTAGATTTCGACCCAGAACAAAGATGAAGAGGTGAAGAGCTGAAGAGTTCAAGTCGTTTTCTCCAATAACGACTTCTTCAATAGTAAGTACGATTCTGTTTTTCAATACGTTAGCTGAAGTGCTTGATTTTTTGTTTTGTGTTTAGAAAGAATGAATGTTTTTGGGTTGTTGGAAAGATGATGAATTGAAGCTACACTTTTCTCTCAAGTTTCTCATTTAAGAATACGATTTCAAACAGGTTTAGTTTGAGAAGGTTTTATCAAGTACGAAATGTTATTCATAATGTCTAAATTTTAGCTTTAGGGTTTTAATATCTTGTATTTTTATACGATTTTTGGGAGTATAAATTGTATTTTTGCTTCATCAGTTGATTTTTGGGAGTGTAGCTCCTATTTTAGCCTCCCTATATAAACCACTTTTTCACTGTTGGGGGTTGGAAAAAAGTTGGGATTTATTTGAGCAAACACTTCAGCTAGTTTTCCCAAGCTTTGTTAGAGTCCGAGATTCTGCCCAAAATTCTCATCCGTTGTTAGTGTTCAAGTTTCATGGAGAAGATCGATTTCCTACTCGTCCCCTTCCAGTTCACTGCCTGAAGAAAGGTAATGTTGTTTTCCTCATAGTTTTTGGTACATATTAACTCTAACCTCCACTTACTCCACTTGTTTAATTATGTTGTGTATGTTGTTGTATTCCCTGACCCACTCGTGGGGCTACACTTTTTTGTTGTTGTTGTAATAATAGTAGTGCACATAGTTGAAAACCACAATCTGCACATTGAAGAGAACCTCAGGTTTTGATTTGTTGAGCTACGTCATGAGTAATATATCAAAATCTGCACATTGAGATGATCTCTTTTCTTTTGTCAAATATCAAATATCGGTCTATATTCTGGTGGGGGTTGTTGGTTTGTAAACAAATACTTTTCCCCTGCTTGGACACAAATGATTTTGTAAATAGGTGACTATGTGGTTCTTCCTTTGCTTTTCATGTTAATTTTGCAGATGCTTAAGATTTTCTTTGTTCTTATTCTGATTGTTGGTACTGTTGCTTCTCCATGTATAAGATCTTTCTTGCACTACTAGGTAGATCTTGAAATCTGTGATACTGCTGCCTCTTTTCTTGGTTAATAGATATGTTTGTGATGCAATTAGCTAATTGATTAACTTCTCTAAATATATGTACTATCTGGATTTGAATTGTTCCCATAATCATATGCATCTCCTCTATATTATCAATTAAACTCAAAGTTAACCTCCACTCTCATTGAATCGTGTTCTTGAGACTTATCGAGTCAGTCTCTAAAATGGCATTTGTGATCCCACACCTCTTGCAATAACTTAGTGCTTTCCAAATTTCTGTGAATTCAGCTTCAATATTTGTCGTGTTGCCTATGCTTTGTGTTTCTGCATATACTAGATTTCCTTGGATTCCTATTATACAAAATCCGTAACAGTTCTCTCCTAGGTTTACTTTGCTAGATCCATTCGTTCTCTCTTAGGTTGCCTTGGGGTTGTAACTGGTGATCTATGATCTTGATTCACTTTTCAACAATTCCGATTTATTGCACTCACAAAAAGGGTGCTAGGAGAGGAAGAATGATGTAGGCTTGCTTCTCTTGTCAAGAAGGAGATGCAATTTCTTGTTGACATCGCTGCAGGTGTTAGTCATCAAAACTCACTAACACTCAATGATAAAAGTCTCAAGATAACCTAATAATATTACAGAGTCTAACTAATAATCCAGCGTCTAACAATGCGGAGTGTAACCTCAAAAATGAGGTTTTTCGACGGATCGTTGTGGCCACGACAGACCGTAATGGACTTCGACGTCCCAAAATTCTGATCTCTTCATTACCCTCGATGGCAAGTATGAAGGACCGTCACAGACACGACGGTCCATTGAGGGTCTTCGTTCCAAAACACTTAAACTCTTGGAATCTGGGTACTGGGATTACTTCTCTGAACTTCATGACGAACCTGCAGGACGGACCGTCATAGAATCGACAGACCTTCGTGGACTCCGTAACCCACACTTAGACTTCCCCATCTTCCTTCAGCAGCTGCACTACGCTGCCACCTAAAGATCGTCACAAGCATGACGGTCCGTCGAGGGTCTTCGTTCAAAAACACTTAAACTCTTGGAATATGAGTACTGGGATTACTTCTATGAACTCCATGACGAACCTGCAGGACGGACCATCACACACTTGACAGAACGTCGTGGTATCCGTAACCCCGCACTTAGTCAGACTTCCCCATCTTCCTTCATCAGCTGCACTACGCTGCCACCTACTGACCGTCACAAGCACGACGGACCGTCACAAGCTCCGTAACCCCACACTTAGTCAGACTTCCCCATATTCCTTCAGCAACTGCACTACGCTGCCACCTACGGACCGTCACAAGCACGACGGACCGTCACAAGCTCCGTAGGTGGTCTCTTCTGCATTTCTTCGCTCAAAATCTCCGCATTTATCTATGGACAGATTTATGTATATCCTACTAATTGTACTTTTTTTTTCATTTATAGTATCATCAACATTGAAAAACATTTGTGGAGGATTAAAGGTTTGATTTGACATAGCGAAAGCGTCATGACTAGGTAAGAAACTTTTATTATCTCATAACACATGATTCTGATAGATTACTCGTGACTTTTAAAACTTATTTGTTAACTGGTTAATGATTATTTCTGAAATACTAAATATTGATATATTCTTCTAGGAGTTCACATATCCCATCCAAGGATTGGATGAATTTAGCAAGGTATAGCAAATAGTATATTGATGGCATTGAATCATTTCTAGATTTTGCTTACTCTTATGGAGATCCTCATGGAAAGAAAATTCAGTGTCCATGTGTGAAATGTTGTAATATTCCTTGGAACCGAAGGAATGTAGTGTATGATCATCTAATATGCCATGGATTCGTTATAGGCTATACTAGATGGATCAATCACAGGGAATGGGATATCAAGTTCAATGTTGATGATGATATGGATTACTCGTGTGATGATATTGATGGGTTGTTGAATGATCAATTTAGAGATGTTGCACAGGCTGGAGGAGTTTATGATGGTCCAAATGAAGATGCCAAGAAATTCTATAGCTTTCTTGAAGAGTCAAACCAAGAATTATATTCTGGTTGAATAGGTTTCTCTAAATTATCATTCACACTTCGCTTATACTTGTTGAAGTGTTTACATGGATGGAGCAATGAATCATTCACTTCTCTTCTAGATTTATTAAAAGAGGCGATGCCCGAGTTGAACATTCCTCAGTCATTCAATAAAACCAAGTCTATGGTTAAGAATCTTGGTCTGGATTATTATAAAATTGATGCATGTCCAAATGATTGCATGTTTTTTAGGAATGATCATAAGGATGACGAATTTAGTCATACTTGTGGATCTTCACAATATATTCAAGCTCCTAATGTTGATAGTGAGCTTGAGTCTTCAAAAAAACAACATCGAGTTTCTGCAATGACTTTGAGACACTTTCTATTAATTCCTAGACTAAAAAGGCTATTTATGTGCTCAAAGATGGCAGATTCTTTGAGGTGGCATGAAGAGGAACGTTCTAAAGATGGAAAGTTAAGGCATCCCGCTGATGGTCTAGCATGGAAAGACTTTGACAGGGTACATCCAGATTTCGCACAAGATTTTCGCAATGTGAGACTTGGCTTGTCAAGTGATGGATTCAATCCATTTTGAACCATGAGTATATCACATAGCATATGGCCAGTTATGTTGATGATTTATAATCTGCCGCCTTGGATGTGCATGAAATCTAAATATTCCATACTTTCTTTATTTATACCTGGACCGCGATCACCTGGAAATGTCATTGATATTTACTTACAACCATTGATAGACGAGTTAAAATTATTATGGGATTCTGGGGTTGAAATATATTATGCTTCCAGAAATGAACTTTTCAAATGCGGGAAGCTCTTATGTAGACAATCAGTGATTTTCCTGCATATGATATGTTATCTGGTTAGCGTACAAAAGGAAAGTTTGCTTGCCCTTGTTGTAACTATGGCACTAATTCTCCCAATCTTAAACATAGTCGGAAAATGTGCTATATGGATCATCGTGTTTTTCTACTGATGGATCATCCATGGAGATCAAACAAAATATAATTCAATGGAAAAACTAAATGTAGGCCTACTCCAGCTCCTTTAAAGGAAATTGATATTATTAATAGCTTACGTGATTTTGAAAATGTGTTCGAGAAGAAGAAAAAGACATCAAATGATGGCCCATGGAAAAAAAATTCAATTTTTTTTTGAATTACCTTACTGGCAGCACAACTTGTTACGTCACAACCTTGTTGTAATGCACATAGAGAAGAACATAGTTGATAGCATACTTGGAACTCTTTTGGATAATTAAGGAAAAACAAAGGATCATGCAAAAGCACGAAATGATTTGAAAGATATGGGAATCAGGAAAAACTTTCATTCACAAGATACAGAAGATAGTAAGAGAACAAAGTTTACAAAGGCGTGCTTCTCAATGACAAATGGAGATAAATCCATCTTTTGTGGAGTTTTAAAGACAGCCAAGCTACCTGATGGTAGTGCCTCGAATATATCTAGGTTTGTGCACTTGGATGAAATAAAGGATGGACCGTCACAATCACGACGGACCGTCGTGTCCTCCGTAACCCTACACTTAGTCAGACTTCCCTATCTTCCTTCATCAGCTGCACTATGCTGCGGTTCTTTGAAAATATCATGTCATGTTGTTATGTATTAAATTTTGTGGACACTTCTAAACTATGTTATGAACCTTTTTTCCAGTGGTCATCACTGATTTGTTTGAACTACTTGTGTGTAATTTTTACATTGAAGTTTACAACAGAAGACTGCACAAATTAAACTTTTGAAGTTTAATTTTTGAGATCCAACAATAGAAGACTGCACAAATGTTGTAGTCCTTATAGTGTGAAATTTTTACTTTGAAATTGTATTTAGATTTGGATTGGTTGTCTTACAGTGAATTCTCTCTGATTATGCACCTCCACAATTAATTCACAAACTTATAATTTTGATTTTAAATGTGTAGGAAAATGCAGGTAATTGAATTTGAATTTGGCCAGAAGTAAACTCGATCCATTGTAGCAAAAGATGAAGAAATTTTTGTATTGTTGTCATATACGTTTGAATGACACTTTTGGGTTTTTGGAACTTATTGATATTAGAGATCTTTAAGCAATCACTTTCTATGCTTTGGTTGTTCATGAAGTATTTCTCGAAGTTTATTTGAAATATTTAGCTTCAATTTAATGATTAATTAGTTCATTTTGTGTTTTAGGTCACTTGTATGTATGTAAATAAATTATATATATTTGTGCTACATGTAGGCTTATAAATGTTTAAGTTACACTTTGTAAGTGTTTCTTTAGGTAGATATAAAGTTACACTTTGTAAGTGTTGCTCTAGATGAGATATAAAATCAACACTTTATAAGTGTGTCTATAGATGAGATATAAAGTAACAATTTATAAGTGTTGCTATAGCTGACATAAAAAGTAACACCTTATAAGTGTTGCAATAGATGAGATATAAAGTTATACTTTATAAATGTTGCAATAGATGACCTATAAAAGGCAACACTTTTTAAGTGTAGTCTAACAAAAAATAGGTGTTGCTAATGCACGTCTTCAAAGCGTGCCCTTATACCTATTTGGCTACGCTTTATAAGTGTTAACAAAGATGGCAAAATTTAAAAAGTGTTGCCTAATGTCAAAGGTTACGCTTCTTTTGGGCAGCCCCAAAAAAGTGTTGCTGAATGTCGAAAAGTGTAGCCTTTTCTCAAAGGCCACACTTTTTTCTAGTTAAGGCTACACTTACGCGGTGTTGTTGTAGGCCGAAAATGGTGTACTGTAACTAGAGATCGGACCTTAATCACGGAATGGATGCATATTGTAGCATGAGTATCAAAACAACATGTACTGAATAAGCATCATAGAATTATGGAGCAAGAAAGGTAAAAACAAAATAATAAGATATAATCTAGAAATACACAGAGTGTTAGAGAGAAATGAAATGAAAGTACCAGAGAGGACAAGAATATAAATAACTTTAACGCTAAACTAAATGTAACTCGACCCCATAAAAAAGGTATACATATGCACAAATTTAGTTAGATTTGAATGGAACCCTTAAGCCCAATAGAAAGACAAAACGCTAAAGCAAGGACTCTAACAATAAGTAGCCACTAAGGTTTGCAAAATTAAATAGTATAATCCCAGGGGCATGTCAACTCATAAGTGGATAAGACCAGGCATTTAATTTACAAAAATAGGGCTGAGCAAAATAGTATATGTCACGGACCTTTAACCAAGGATAGAACTCCTAAAAGCGGGTAGATTTAGAAAAGAATAAGATTAGATCTCAAATCAAATAGAAAGAGTAAAGTTTTGAGGGTTTCAGACAATCAAAGGATCTCAGATCAACAATCATCCTGAAAACAATTTGATGATGTCGATTTTGAAGTGATCAATACAAAAGTCCAAGCTTGACCTAATTTCTTTTGAAGTATCCCATTAGAGCATAGAACCTCAATGTTTACACTGGCCATAGTAAAATCATGGTAACACCTAATCTAAGGCTCATTCTATCACACTCAAGTACGCTACACAAGTGTAAATCGAGTTAAGCAATCTAGATCGGTGTTGAAGCAAAAACTAGTCCTGAAGGATTCAAATATTGCGAGTCTACTTCAAAAACTAGTTTAAGCCTGGACTAAGAAAAAATATGCTCAAACATGCAACAACAAAAAGAAAAAATACTAACCATAAGATGAGGATGACCAAATAAATCAACTAGCTTGTTATAAACATCTAAATTAACTCAATCAAGTCTAAAACTTGGTTTCTTAGTATTTTAGAATGATCAACACAGTAGACACCCCAATTCACTCAAATAAATATAAACTGACACACTCAAGTTCAATCTAGAGGAATAAAAGTCGTAGCATACATTAAGGCTGACCGAAAGCACTTCAAATTACCTTTTGAGCTTTTACATTCCGAAAAGCCTCAAAACATAGAAATTATCACACCCCGAGCTACCCCCGAGACACGGACATGGAACCTAGGACCACAAATGATCCCAAGCTAACCCTGCTGGCATGATCATAACCATACAAAAGATAATAAATTGTCGCGGAAGCTAAATCATACTTAAAATTTAAAGATGGGGAATAACCATATCCTAAAACTGAGATGTATGAAAAACTCATAAGTTCAATACAAAGAAATATTAACTCACTACTAAGCTGAAACTAACTATTTCTTAAACTGAAACTAAATCTAGCAAAAACTCAAACTAAATCTAGCAAAAACTGAAACTAAATGACTAAAGATTGAAATAGAACTCATGACTGTTGTCCTCGGAAAACAAGGACTCACCAATGAATCTACTAAACTGGGGATCAGAAATCGATCTATGCGGGATCTGGATGCGGAGAACTTGATCCTATATCACAAGAAGATATAGCGCACGTATGTCTAAGTACTTGAAAGGTACTGAGCATGTAGAAAAGATAACGCTGAAATAAAACATAACTGAACAAGAAAAATAGCAAGTATAATAATCTGACATGACAAACTAAATTCTGAGCTAACTTGATGTAATGACAAATTTATGACATGCTGAAACTTAATATTATTTATATACTGATAAATAATCAATGCAGAGAGTCTAACGGAACTGTGGGAGCTACTAAAAACCAATAATAAAACCACATGAGCTAAATGTGGAGTCCGATATATACACCCCGTCGAGAGGATCCAATATACCCTGCCAAAGATATAAAGGCATGCTGGCGTGATCACTAAAGTGATTTCCCACAAAAGGGACTTACAACCTACTTGGCTAGTAGTTTTGGGACTGTTCTGGTACGCTATACAATAGTCCAACTATGTATTATACTACTCCCATGGATTATGTAAATTAACTGATTATATCTGAAGTTTTGTAAATACTAGATAACTCGAGACCGAACATGCAAACGGAGAATGCAATAATTAATCAGGTAATTATGTATTTATAACAGAGGCATGTATATCTGAAGTGTCTGAAATATCTGACCTAGCTTGTTTGATTAAAGAACTAAAGAAATACAAAACTAGGGTTCTGAAATTCATGCGATAATCTGAGTAATAACATGATTATCTTATTTGGAACGTAAAAATAATAAATTCTTAAAGTTCTTTTGAAGTGCTAGAAACCCTAGATATAATCAAGATTTGGAAATCAAGAATCTGACTGAAAAACTAGGGACACAATGGGTGAAAGGAAACCACTACTGAAATCAGACATACCTGGTGTTGAAATTCATGGAGAATCACTATATTACTTGGCTAGAACTGCTGGAAACTTGCTTTGTTCTTGAACTAGGGTTCTTGAACTTTTTCTGTTTTCTTGCTTCTAGTTTTCTATGGTTTGATGTAATGATTTGCCTTAGATATGTTTTGGTTATGTTTCTAGGCTTAAATTGACTAAATTATGATGATTTAATGTCAAAACGATAAAGTGGGAAAGGTTACAAAGACCCCTGAGAAAGTTGTTGTCGGGCCAAACAATGGCCAGGACTGACGGTCCGTCGTCTTCTCGACGCCCCGTCATTTGGTCCGTCGTCAGGGCTGTTTGATAGACCTTTACTAAAATGAGCATAACTTTTTACTTGGAGGTCTGATTTTATCAAGGTTGGTGGATATGGAAATATAATTCAATTATATATATGTAGGTTGGTCATGGGAGACCTAATTCATTTTTTACTAAGAGTTATGAACATTTGAACTTGACACAACTACATTTCCCCTTAACTGTCTGCAAATTTTCCACCTACTGTAACGACCTGTTTAGTCGTTTTGAGAAGCAGATTTTATTTCTGGAAAATTGGCTGAGACGACGGACCCCACGATGGACCGTCATGGGCACGACGGACCGTCACAGGGTCTCGTTTCAAAACACTTAGAAATTCTGAAATTTGGGTGCTGAAATTGACTCTCTGAACTTCGTAACGGAATGGCAGGACGGACCGTCACAGACTCTTTGGTGGAAATTGGGTCTCTGAACTTTGCGACGACCTGCAGGACGGACCGTCGCAGGCACGACGGGCCGTCACAGGTTGCGTAATCTCAGTCTGGGTCGGATTTCTTTACACGTTTTAAGGGACGTTTTTGACTATTCCTGCCTTAATTATAAAGTTAGTGGGTTAATGTTAATAAGTCTAATTACTTGGGGGTTAAAAGAGGTAACCTTAAGTTAATTAGTGGGTTATTATTGCCATCTTTTATACTTAATTATATACTAATTAGGGTAAAAGAAAGAGGGTTTGAATAAGAAAAATAGAAAGAACAAGAGAGAGGGAGAGTCGATCGAACGAAAGAGGAGAAGAAACGTTGCTTGGGAAATTGCTTGCTTGATCAATTCTTCGGTGGAGGTAGGTTATGGTTTTTATGCTATCTTATAGTAAACTCTTAATAGCGAATGATATGTGTTGGTAGTATTGTAAACCCTTCTATATGCTTAATTGTATGCTTGCATGAATACGATTATGTGATTGTGAATAAATAAGCATGATGAAGCTATTGAATCCCAAATCCTGAAAGAAACCCTAATTCACTTGTTAATGATGATGCCTTGGTGTAAAAGAAGGCTTGATAAATTATATAATGAGATTGATGATGCCTTAGTATAAAAGAAGGCTTGATAAATTATATAATGAGATTGATGATGCCTTAGTATAAAAGAAGGCTTGATGAATTAGGGGATCGGGTGCCACGTTCCGGTACCAGGATAGAATGAGGATCGGAGTGTCACGTTCTGACACCAGGATAGTATATGGATCGGGTGCCACGTTCCGGTACCAGGATAGAATGAGGATTAGAGTGTCACATTCCGACACTAGGATAGTATATGGATCGGGTGCCACGTTCCGGTACCAGGGTAGAATGAGGATCGGAGTGCCACGTTCCGGCACCAGGATAGAATATGGATTGGAGTGTCACGTACCGACACAAGAGGAAGAAAGATAATGAATCTTGAAAAAAATGTTAATATACTCAACGTAATGAACCTAATTCCCATATGAGTATGGTATTGAGGCTTGAGTCCTCATGGATGAACTTGATGGTACTTATTAATGATTTAGTACTTGTTGTTGCTACATGTTGAGTATTGTAGTTGATTTATGATATTGTCTGATATATATTGTTTTCTATTTTGAGTTGGCCGATGATATCTACTCAGTACCCATGTTTTGCACTGACCCCTATTTTATGTTTTCTTCTTTTTTAATTGTGGGGTGCAGCAAACGTGCCGTCGTCTTCAACTCAACAGTGATTCTAGCAAGTCTTCGTCACACCGGATCTTCAGGGTGAGCTAATGCTTCTAGCTTGGACTGGATCTTCTTCTTCAAGTCTTGATTCCTTGAACTTCCGGCATGGACTAGCTTTTTACTTGTTTTAGCTTCTTAGAATACTCTTAGTTTAGTAATTGGATCATAGATGTTCTTGTGGTGATGACTTCCAGATTTTGGGGATAATGAGTTATAAATTTTAGAAGTTATTCTGTTATATTTATATAATGAGTTTAAGTCTTACGCATTGTATTTTGTTCAATATGTTTGGGTTTTAGATTAGTTGGTCCGCTCACATAATAGGTTAAGTGTGGGTGCCAGTCGCGGCTCGGTTTTGGGTCGTGACACCTACATATCATGTTGGTAATCTGTAGCTCTTGTCAGAGAGTAGGTGAATGGGATTCTCAATCGACGGTCACAGACAATGGACCGTCCTCTGACCTACGGACCCTCGGTCCGTCCGTCAAAAAAGACTTAGCCAATTTTTTTTCAACTGAGTTTTTGGAGTTTCTTATCCCATCGACGGTTGTGCAGGATGGACCGTCGTCTTTCCTACGGTCCGTCGATGCCACCGTTGGTAGCACTTGTATTTTTTTTTAAAAAAATGATTTTTGGTCTATTTTTTCCTATGGGGTGTTACATTATCTCCCCCTTGGGAACATTTTTCCTCGAATTAAGACTAAACTAGCTGAAATAGAGTGAGAGAGTTACATACCCAACTACTAAACATAGAGAACTTAGTTTCTGACTGAATTGAGTTCCGTGTAAATGCAAATACGCTGAAAATGCAAGTACACACTGAGGGAACATGATTCTAAGACTAAATTTATTCATGAATGACTGGAAAGCTCAAGAGGAACTATAACCTCAAGATTGAGTGGAATTGGAAGGAAAGAGGTGAGGATACTTTGTCTTCATGTTTGCTTCTGCTTTCCAAGTAGCTCCCTCTATGAACTGACTCCTCCGCAAAACCTTGACTGAAGCGACTTCTTTGTTTGTCAACCTTTGACCTGAAGGTCAAGAATCTTAACTTGTACATCCTTATAAGAAAGATTATCTTTCATCGCCACACTCTCCAATGGCACTATAGAGGCTCGATCATCCACACACTTCTTCAAGAGGGAGATGTGGAAGACCGAATGTACTACTGCTAATTCTGCTGGCAACCCTATCTTATATGCACCTTGCTAAACCTATTAAGTATCTTGTAAGCTCCTACCTATCTAGGAGTTTGCTTACCTTTCTTTCTGAATCTCATTACCCCTTTCATAGGTGAGACTTTCAGAAAACCCCAATCATCAACTTTGAACTCTAATTATCTTCTCCTTACATTTGCATAAGATTTCTGATGACTTTGGGCTGTCTTAAGTCTATGTCTAATGAGTTGCACTTTCTCTATATAATGAAGACTGATCTGGACCTATGAAATTTACTTCACCTACTTCAAACCAACAAAGAGGAGATCTACATCTACGCCCATATAAAGCCTCACAAGGGACAATGGAGTGGTATCTATTATTGTAGGCAAACTCAATAAGATAGAGGTTATCATCTCAACTACCTTTGACATCGATCGCACAAGCTCTCAACATGTCCTCTAAGGTCTTAATTGTAAACTCTGCCTGCCCATCCGTCTGCGAACGAAATGTTGTACTAAGGTTAACTTGAGTGCCAAGACCATTCTAAAATGACTTCCTGAAATGAGAGGTAAATTGAGGACCTCTATCTGAGATGATAGACAAAGGAACCCCATGCAACCTCACAAATTCATTAATGTAAAGCTTGGCATAGTCCTATGCCGAATGTATAGTCTTGACGGCTAAAAGCAAGAAGACTTAGTGATCCTATCATCTCTCACACAAATGGAGTCATGTTGTCTGCGAGTACGAGGTAACCCTGTAATGAAATCGATATTTATCACATCCATTTCCAAGTAGGAGTATCAATCTCTTGACTCATACCTCCCAGTTTCTGATTATCTACATTGAGTTGTTGTTAATTGGGGCACTTACTAATAAAATCTGCTATATCCCTCTTCATGCCATTCTACCAATAGACTTCTCGCAGATCGCGGTACATCTTAGTGGAACCTGGATGAACAGAATACCTAGAGTTATGGGCTTCTTCAAGAATATGTTGTCTGAACTCACCAACATCAGGAACACACAATCTTCCCTGGTAGTGATGTAGACAATCTCCCCCTTGGGAGAATACCTCCACTCTCTGATTATGGACTGCACCTTTAAGTTCAAGAAATATTGGGTCACTGTCTTGCTTTTCCTTAACCATCACTACCAAAGATGATTCTGCCCCATTCTGCACTGTTACAATATCGTTTTACATGCTCATAAAGCGAACCCCCAAGCGAGTAAGCATGTGAACATCCATTACTAGATCCTTGTATTCTTTCTCAACATGGGCTACACTACCCATAGATAATCTCTTAAGAGCATCTGCTACTACATGCGCCTTACCAGGATGGTAATGCACACTTATATCATAATCTTTAAGGAACTCTAGTCATCTCCTCTGGAAAAGATTCAACTCTTTCTGGGTGAACACATACTGAAGGATCTTATGGTCAGTGAACACATCTACGTGAACACCATACAAGTAGTGTCTCTAGATGTTGACTGCAAATACCACTGCTTCAAGATCAAGATCATGGGTTGGATAGTTCTTCTCATGAACCTTAATTTCTCTAAAGACATAAGCTATCACCTTACCTCGCTGCATCAACACACAACCAAGGCCAACTCTGGATGCATCACAGTAGATCACATAACCATCTGAACTCTCTAGTAGAGTCAAGACATTTGTACTCAATCTAGTTTTCTATTTTTTCAAAGCTTTTCTCACAATTATCTGACCATTGGAATTTGACCATCTTCTGAGTCAACCTGGTCAATGGTGTGTATATGGATGAAAATAATTCCACAAACCTTCTGTAATACCTGCTAGAACAAAGAAACTTTTGATATCTGTAGCAGAGGTAGGTCTGGACCAGCGTTTCACTGCATATATCTTCTGCAAATCCACTCGGATCCCTTCGCTAGATACAATGTGACCAAGAAAAGCAACGGATTGCAACTAGAATTCACATTTCCTAAACTTAGCGAATAACAGGCGATCCTTGAGACTTCACAGAACAACTCTCAAATGACTTGCATGTTCTTCCTTACTCCAAGAGTAAATGAGGATATCATCAATAAAGACAATAACGAACAAGACCAAATACTGTCTGAAAACTCTGTTCATCAGATTCATGAAAGCTGCACGAGCATTAGTTAGTCCAAATGAAATAATTACAAATTCATAATCACTAGACCGAGTTCTGAAGTCTATTTATTGAATGTAACAATCTTTGACTCTAAGATAATGATAACCCGTTCTGAGGTCTATCTTTGAGAAATGGCTAGCACCCTGAAGTTTGTCAAACAAATCATAAATCCTGGGGATGGGATACTTATTCATGATTGTGACCTTGTTTAACTGTCTATAGTTAATGCACATTCTGAGAGAACCATCTTTCTTCCTTACGAACAACACTGGTGCACCCCATGATGAAATACTAGGTCTGATGAAGCCCTTATCTAGAAGGTCTTTCAACTGTTATTTAAATGCTTTAAGCTTTGCTGGAGCCATTGTGTAAGGAGGAATAGAAATAGGTTGGGTATCTATAAGGAGATCAATTCCATAGTCGGTTTCCCTTTCGGGAGGGACTTTAGAAAGATCTTCTAGAAACACTTCTGGAAATGCACAAACTATTGGAACTGAGTCAAGAGTTGGGGTTTCAAGGCTAGAATACTTAACCCAAATTAGGTGATAGAGATAACCCTTAGATATCATATTTCTAGCCTTAAGATAAGAAATAAATCGACCCATAGGCGCTAAGTTACTACCCTTCCATTCTAAGATTTCTAACTCTATTAGATCTGCTGAGTGACTTTCTGAGATACTGTGACAGGCAATTTTGTATACTCATCTAGCTATAACTGGGTCACCGACTTGAGTAGAGACTAAGAAAGGTTCTGAGAGAGTTTTTGTACTAAAACTAAATTGGACTGCTATACTGAGTTACAAAAGACAAAGTCATGTCAGTTGTCTTTCCACTGAGTGAACCACATGTCAGTCACATGCTTCAGTTCGTAATATACCAATAAAACCAATCACTACAACTTAGTGACATCACACAAAAAATTTTCTTTACCTCATCAATGAATTTCTGTGGGTCCTTACAAATATGCAACCCTAAAAACTTAGATGGATTCATCCTAACAAAATCACAAACTCTGGATGCCACTGATCGGTCATTTCTGTTTGTAGGAACTAGCACCTGCTGATTGTTCTGGTTGGTCATACTCTGAGACAAAATATGAATTCGCTTTTTGAAATTCTACACTTGAACTTCCTTATCTGGTTCTAGACGAATTCTGTAAGCATTGCATGCATTAGCATTCGATGCCTAAGCTCTAGAAGAAGGCATGATCTTAAGCGCACAACATCAAGTTAGAATGGAATTTGATAATACCTTATGCACGAGTAGAGTAACAAGAAAGTAATGTTTTCCTGAAATAGTTCATAGCCTCCCTCTAATTAGATGTGGTGCACTTCGCACCCATGAAAAGAACTCTACTAAGTGCAGCTTTTTTCATACATCCTAGGACTCTTGAACCTAGTGATCGAATACCATGTTTTGTCACGCCCGATCTACCCACGAGATGCGGACACAAAACCTAGGACCACAAGCGATCCCAAGCTAACCCTTTTGGCATGATCATGAGCATAAGAAAGATAATAAACTGTTACAAAATTTAAATCATATTAAAAATGAAAAGATGGGGAATACCCATATGCTAAAACTGATATATATAAAAAAAATAGATGAGTTTAATACAAAGAAATATTAACTCACTACTAAGATGAAACTAACTATGTAAGAAAATAGGCTCTAAACTGGACTAGAAATGCTGGTACAAGCCCCAGCTAAATCTAGCAAAAACTGAAACTAAATGACTAACGACTGAAATGGAACTCATGACTGTTGTCCTCGGAGAATGAGGACTCACCACTGAATCTGCTGAACTGGGGATAAAAAATTGATATATGCATGATCTGGATGCTAAGAACCTGAACCTATATCACGAGAAGATGTAGCACACGTATGCGATAGTACTTCAAAGGTACTGAGCATGTAGGATAGAGTAAAGTTTAAATTAAACATAACTGAACATGAAAAATAGCAAGTGTAATAATCTTGCATGATAAACTCAATTCTGAGCTAACTGGATACAATGAGCAATTTATAACATGCTGAAATTGAAGATTGAATATACTGATAAATGGACCATTTAGAGAGTCTGACTGAACTGTGGGAGCTACTAATAAACCATAATAAAACCACATGAGCTAAATGTGGAGTCCGATGTACAAGCCACATCAAAAGGAACCAATATACCCTGCCAAAGGTATAAAGGCATGATGGCGTGATCACTAAACTGATTGCCCATAGAGGGTAGTTACAACCTACTTGGCTAGTAGTTTTGGGACTATTTGGGTACGCTAAACCGTAGTGCAACTCGGTATTATGCTACTCCAATGGATTCTGTAAATTAACTTATTATATATGAAGTTCTGTAAATACAGGATAGCTCAAGACTGAACATGCAAATTGAGAATGCAAAAATTAAATAGGTAATTATGTATTTTTTATAACTGAGCCATGTATATCTGAAGTGTCTGAAATATCTGACCTAGGATGTCTTATTCAAGAACTAAAGAAACAAAAAGCTAGGGTTCTGAAATTCATGCAATAATCTGGGTAATAACTTGATAATCTTATTTGGAACATAAAACAAAGTAATTCATGAAGCTCTGTTGAAGTTCTAGAAATCCTATATCTAATCACGATTTGGAAATCAAGAATCTGACTGAAAAACTAGGGACCCAATGGGTGAAATGAAACCAGTAGTGAAATCCCACATACCTGGTGATGAAATTCACGGAGAAACACTTAGATTTCTTAGTTGGAACAGGTGGAAACTTGCTTCATTTTTCTCTTTTCTTTCTTTTAGTTTTCTATGTTTTGATTTAATGATTAAACTTAGATATGTTTTAGTTATGTTTCGAGTCTTAAACTGACTAAAATATGATGATATAGGGTCAATACGACGTAACTTATAGTTTAAACAGAGTGGGAAATGTTAAAAAGACCCTTGGAAAGTTGTTGTCGGGCAAAACGATGGCCAGGACTGATAGTCCATCGTTTGCCAGATGCCCCGTCGTTAGGGCAAGTTTGACAGACCTTTACTAAAATGGGAGTAACTCTTTAATCGGAGGTCTTATTTTAGCAAGTTCACCCAACTTCATCTCCCCTCATCTGTCTACAAAAATTTTCCACCTACGGTCAGACGTCAACCTACGTACCGTGCTGGTCATCCGTAGCTCTTGTCAGAGAGTGGGTGAATGGGGGTTCTCGATCAACGGTCACGGACTACTGACCGTCATCTGACCTACGGACCCTCGGTCCGTCCGTCGATCAAGACTTAGCCAATTTTTTTTCTGACTGAGTTTTTGGGAGTATCTGATCCCATCGATGGTTGTGCGGGACAGACTGTCGATGCCACCATTTGTTGCACCTGCATATTTTTCTGAAAAAATAAATAAATTTTTGGTCTATATTGGCTACGGGGTATTACATAAACACTATAAAAATATAACCACAATGTTTATATGGTTGTTAGAGCAAAATAGTTAAAATAAAAATAGACAAATATTTTTTGTCAAAACGAGAATTGTAGGATCTGCACTTCAATTTTAGGAATTATCTCTATGAAAAGGTCAATTGTAGTACGCCCCCCCCTCCTCCCCAAACTCTTTTTCAAAAATAGAACACAATCCGAGAATCAGAACAATGAAAATCTGATCATCCGATAAAATTCACCATCAAGGACAAGCAGTTAAGCTAAAGCAGCCCAAACACAAGATAATTCACCTCAAACGATGATTCCCTCACACTCCCTCGACCACTGAATAACGTAGCCTTAAGATTCACGAACACAATAGGCTTTGAATACTTGAATTTAGAGCTCTATCATATGAGATATCGTAAGTTCAAGCGATGAACCTCTTGTTGATCAGGTGTGGCCTCTTACATAAAGACTACACAAATTTAATCCTTCGAAACATAGGCAGAGGGGCCTGAAAAATTAAAAGTCTCTACAAGATTTCCTTTTGTGAATTTATAAAACACCCTTTATGAATATGATATGAGCCTCACGAACATCATGACCAGATCCTTTAGTCACAACTAACGTGACCTAGTGTTCGCGAACGCGAAGGCCAATTTTTGCCTACCGTAGATGAGGCATATATGTTGGTTTTCGAAACATAAAAAATGTTGTTGGGGTGTTTAAAATTAAATTGGACCCATGCATGCATATGAGATATGCAACCTAATAAATTTGATATTCCGGACTCAACCGATATGTTTACACTTTTATCTAATGCCCTTTCTACAAAAGTAGGTCCCACACTCAAACTTTATTCTATCCAAAATCCATAAGGGGGATTTTAATTATTCTAGAAGCCTGGAGGTCTGCACGAAGGTTTGTTATAGACATAAAACAAAATTTAGAGCTAATTACACTGATAGAATTCACAAGTAGGGACATTAACCAAGAATGTAGATTAAGTTAAAATTTTGGCCAACACATAAAAGTTAAATGTTTAACCACACAAACTTGCAAAAAATCTTTGGGAGCCTAGGTCACCATGCTATAATACTAAAATCACCCTTTAATAGTTGATGGAACCTCTAAAGTGAGATTCTGAGGTTCTCCTCCTAAACCATTGATCAAAATTAATCGGTTAAGGTTAAAAAGCTAAAAAACATAAAAAATATTGAATAAAAAAAATGATGAGATGACTTGTCAGTCTAAGTGGTATAAGAATTCTCTACACAATTAATAGATGGTATTAACATGGAAGTGATATGGAGGTTCATTACAACATATACTACTAAAAGTACTTTTATCCACAAAAGTAAGAGTCACAACGTACCTGAAGGCTCAAACAAGTCAAGAAACTGCTTTTGCATCTCCTATTGGCTCCAAGGTATCCTCCTCAATAGGAATATACAAAGCAAAAAGTTCCTTTCAAATGGAGCTAACTGTAAAAATTGTTCAATGAAGTGTTGACGGGATGTCATACCTATAAAGGACTATCAGCTGGCCCATCACACATGAAGAAATATCTGGCGTTTGCGGTGTTAATATGATGACATGTAATGAGAAGTCAACCTTTTGACATGTAGCCAGTAGTAGTGTCACGCCAAAAGAAGCTGGGCAAATGAATTAGATCTCGATGACGACTTAACTGTGGTGGACCGTTACACTTGCGACATGTTGTTATGACCTCTGTTAAACACAACTAGGGGTCTGGAAAATTGTATTTTAGACATTTCGAATCACTTCTAAGTCTAATTAATGATCCTTTTACACTTATTTAATGATCTTAGCATTGTTTAACATCCTTTTATGTTCTTTAACAATTCAAATCATTAGATCAACGTTACCGGATGAGGAAAAAAGAAGCTAGGGTTGTAAGAATTTAAGTTTACATCATTTTTGCCAAGATTTTTATTCTTCCCCAGTATGTAAGACTATCATAGTGTTGTAATTGTTCGTTATCATACCCTACATCTACTTCCAAATCAGTATAAGAGTAATATATGGTTTTACACTTTACCTCGAGTATTCTTGATTGAGTAATATCCTAGAATTCTGAAATCGTATTTGTAATTGTTGAGTTGTTGTACATCATGTGTTAGATTCCAGATTTTATTGTTCATGTTTATTTTCCACGATAAACCTTATTATAGAGTTATTTAAGAAATTCTTTACACCAATCATTGTATTGAATTGATTTCTGTGAAAACTAAACAAGACTTTTGAGTAGATTTTGAAGAAATGTTCCGAGAGAAAGTATAAGGGAACTAAGTATTTCCCAAGGATATAATTTTTAAAGGGAGAAAAGAGAGACTTTGATTTCCAAATGATTTTATGAGATTTACACCTCGAAAATTTAATGACTTAAGCTAGAACTATAAATTAAGTTAAAATCTAAAAAGGGGTTTAAATGAGGTTTGAAGACCTAATCTAATATCAGTAACTTAGTTTGGATGTTTTTGTTCATAAGCGTCAAGAAACGTCCATGACGTCTGGAAACTAGTAAAAGTGATCTAGTGTGTTATGAGGTCTTACATGGGGTTTGAAGAGTCGCGTCTGTAAAATCCTGTAAAAATTATTCAAATATGATACATAATACGTTTAGGGTCCAAACGTCCAGGTAAACTCCTCAAGAACCACCATAAGGGTCCTTGAGGAGGACCCAATCCTTGGGTCTCAAAGCTATAAACAAAACAGCATGTTCCACGAGACTCCAACCACGAGCCATGAATTTAGTCATGCGCCATCAATGGGAGTTGGAGTCAATTAGCCTTACTCAGCAACTCCCGAAAAATACACTCGCGGTCACAAACCAGGAATGTGCAATACGATTCGTCAACTGACTCACACTCCATGGAAGGGTCTCGTGCGTTGAGACATAGTCTCCTCACGAAGAACTTTGGCTACACCCCTCAGTCCCAAACCATGAGTTACAATCACGGTCCGTGGATGTGGATTTGTTGATGGCACATGAGTGCTCTTTCTACACGGCTTAGGTAGGGGTAGTTGAATCATTAGATAATTAATTAGGTAAAACTAAAAAATGGTTATAATTAGAAATTTTAAGTATATTAAGGTATTATAAGTTATAAAACAAGTCTTCCACCTCATGACGCAATGACCCAAAAGCTCTTACTTCTTTCTAGATTCTCTTACTACCCAAGGAATGCATTGAAGAAGAAGGTATAGGGAATGTTTACTCTTGGGACTCCTTTCCCCAAGAGGTTCCATCAAAATTAATTTCAATTTCTTCCAAATTTCTAGGTTGTTACTCTACTTTGTGGGTTTCTTTAAAACTTGACTTATTTTTATAGAATTGATTAATTATGATTGAAAATGAATTTTTATAAAGGAATTTAATAATTTTTTTAGGTTTTTGACCTAAATTTTTGAAGACCCATGAAAATTCCTCTTTGTCTTAACCCTACGCTTGAATAGTGTTGAATGATGATTAGAGGTTATTTAATTGAGTATGTTCTTGTAAAATTCAGTATTGCATTGTGATGTTAACTTATTTAATGGATGAATATAATTAATTTGGGATGAAATCTTGAAAGGGTATCTTGAAGGCCATGAGTAATGAACTTCAAGTTTATCAACATGCTTTTATGAAATTGTTGGGTTATCTTTGGTAAGGATGATTACTTGAAGTTTGTATGATGGAATTGTGAATGTGTTATCATTATATGAATTTGATGGTCGTGAGATAATGGTGAGTTTGTTACTATGTGGAATTCAAGGTAAATCCTATGCACATTGTATGATTATGTTTATGAAGTATTATTCTCACATGATGCTGAGTTTGTGATGAAAGATCTCTCATACTAAAACATATGATCTATGTAAATGTTATAAAAGGGATTAATACCCTAAGACCTATGTTATAAATTAATGGTTAAGAATGATTTAAGATACTTCAAAAAAGAAATCGTAGCTTAAAACTTAGTGAACTTGACAATGAAAGGTGTTTCTTCACAAAAAGAAGGGAGGTTCACACAATTATGTCCCATGAGATTGAAACTACAATGCTTTTCGCATAAAAATGGTTTCTAGTAAAAATCTCCTTGTTCCTTAACTAAGTAACCCTATATGTTATCATAAATCTTATGCCCTACCTTGGCAAGTAGGACACCCTCATTTTTGTGTGAGGGGACGATAGCGGATTCCATATAGCTCGCATGGTCTATGTTGGTAAGTGAAAAGTTTCGCGAATGCTAAAATTTAATGAGTGAAAGTGAGAATATGAACTCTAGCAAGAACTACAACTTCACGAATGCTACTTAGTTTAGGTACTGTTATGGTACTTTATATATACATTGCACAAGTGAGTCTTATGAGGAGTTCTATGGTGGGTTCTTCATGTATATTTTTTATTAGTGATGTTGGTATCACTTATTATGATGATGTCCAAAATAAGTAACAATGCTAGTGATCTACTGGATGATTTTCTTGGTGTGTGTAGGGTTATGGGGATTCACATATACATTGCACTAGTAGATTTGAATTGAGGGTTAGGATTTCTTATGAATTATTGATGAGATGAACTGAAAAATGAAATATTGAACTGTGGCCTTATTATGATGCTACTCGTAATTATGGATATGTCTTCTTTTATCGTATGGATTTGATTATGTGCTATTGGAATGTGCATAAAGCCTTTCAAAATTACTATAAAATGTTTATAACCAAATGTCCTTCTGTGTAAGTTTTAAATGTTTTACCTGCATAGTTTCCATACTTAGTACATGTGGTTTGAACTAAACCATATTTTTTCCATTTTTTTACATAAGTGTAGGTGCGGGACGATGAGGTATTTTAATCCATTCTTCAAGAAACTTGATTACTATTCCCTAGTTGGTGAGTCCTCTAATCCTAGGACGGAATGGATTGATTCTAAATTACTTTCATTTTCCTTATTGAAAGACTATGTTTAATTTCATATAATGAGACTTGTTATTGATGTAAGGTCTAGGTCCCAATTCTCATACTTTTATGTCTAGATGGTATTGTGAGACAAGTTAGTTTCTATTTTTATATATGAAATGATGTTGAACTTCAATTGAAATTTATAAAAATTTTCTGGTTTTAGTCTATTATATGCAATGATGAATTCCAAGGGCTTGTCCAAGACCTTTTCGAGGTCGAAGACACCGGTTACGAATAGGGATGCTCTTGGGTCGTGACGATAAGTTAAGAGATACTTTAGAAAATTACCTCTTTTAAGAGGGTATTTGAGAAATTTCCTCAAAATAAAGAAATAGTAAGTTTTGTACATTTGAGCATAAGAATAGATTTATTGGGATAACTATTGAGAACCAATATTTGGATGTGTTCATACAACGCAAAATTCCCTTAAACAACATTTGAAAACAAAGGTAAGAAATTATGCTTTTTGATAAATCTGTATTTCTTAGTGGATCCTCATAATTGAGAGGTTCTATAACCTAACACCGCATATGAGGTTCTGAAAGCGTGGAGAGATGTTGTATCATCATAACAAACATTGATGGTTTTCGATTAAAAAATCACCAAAAGGAGTAAAAGTGTATTTTAATATATCACCCGTTATGTTGAGTTCAGAGATGTATAAGCATTTAGAAAAGCTTTAAATGATTTAACTCACTTATTTCTTTACCTCCATCTTGAGTATTTTTACATATTGGCTTCCTTTCATTTGATTATTTTGCTTTAGCTATATAACATACTCATTCATTAAATGTACTCGTGTCATTTTTCATGCATATGTTTATGATACAGACTCAAAATCATAAACATACTCCTCGTTGAGATCACTTTACACTCCAACTATATTTTAAGAAGCCTCCTTACATTTCAGAGGACTTCATATTTACTTTCTAGTTGCTAATTTTTAGATGTTTTAAGCCTTCTCCCGACATCCTTCTTTAATAACAGAGGCTTCTTATATAGATAGAGTGGATGTGTATTTCAATATTTACATTTTTTTATTTTCCTAATTTAATGAGATGATCAATTGAGTTTAACTGATTTAATTTTGTTGAGCCTATCATAGCTATTCTAAATCTTTAACTAAGTAGTCAGCTGGGCCGAGGGTTCTATTTGGGACAAACTATGGTTTGCAAGTGTAGACCACATCTACAGTGTAGGCTCGGGGCTTGAAAAACATTGTATCAAAGTATTACGCTCAAGAGTCAAAAGGTGTCTATGAAGTCGTGTCTAGTAAAGTCCTTCTTTTTAGTGTGAATCCCTTCTCCTGTAACACATACTTATTTGTGTCTTTCAGATCATGCATCCATGAAATGTTATTTGAGGATGTACTTTTAGGAGCAATGTCAATTCTCAAGGTCAAGAAAATCCAAATGGACCAGAAGTGCAACCGTCTCAGCAAGATGTTACATATGTTGAGTTTAGGAATGATATTCATATGCTAGTTAAGGTTGTGGAAAATTATGTTGTTTAATAAGGACTAGCTCATCAAGATATGGTTGATACGTCCAGCATTGATGATTTATTATAATTCAATGCTAGAGTGCTTTGGGTCGAAGATCGTTAGGGATCTGAAGAATATTGTTGAAGAAGTTCATAATGTGTTTTAGGTCATTTTTGTTGTTGATCAGAATGTGTGGAGTTAGCACCATATAAGCTCAAAGTTATATCTATGATATGGTATTGAAACTTTAAGCAAAACAGGGTAAACAAAGCACCATTTTTGAGCTGGGATTTATTTTCTTCATGTTTTTCTTTCCTTGGGAGCTAAGAGAGCTAAGTAAGGGTGTTCTTAAATCTAAAACAGGAAGTTTCTGCAGTAGTAAAACCTCAAGTTTACTCAGTTATCCCGCTACGCTCTAGAGATGATGGGAGATATGAGGAGCATGATGTGTTTATTCGTGTTTGGACTTTCCCGACGTACGTATAAGGAGGGGAGAGAGACTATGTTTATAGGGTAAACTGATATCTATAGAAGTATAATTCATGTACAGCAAGTGGAATTTGATAAGCGGAAAGACACAGAAGAGTACAAAAGTAAGACGTCTAGAACAACAAACCATTTGTCCAGCCAGTACACGACAAAAAATGGGAATCAAACATCCTTTCAGAAGAGTTTATCTTGAACTTATCCATCATAAACTAGTGCGCATGCACTACAAAACTAGAATAATTACCGAAACAAGAATTCTCAAAATTTCTGATCGTAGAGTTCTCTGCCTCATGGAAGTATCTCAGAAGGGTTGTGAAGCCAACCTTGTTCTAAGTGTGGTAGGTCCAATCCAATTGAGTGTCGCGATAGCACAAATTGATTATTTAACTTTGGTGAAATTGGTAACTTTTAGATAGATTTCCTAAAGGGGAGGCGCAATAATGGCAGTGATAGAGCCCAATCTCCTTCAGTGGCTCAAATAGAGAGACATGGTCTGAAAGGAGCTACGTAAGCTAGAATCGGAGGAGCGAACCATCTGTATGTTGTTGCTAGTTGTAAGGATTAGGTGAACTCTCCAAATGTTGTTACTAGTATGCTTAAAGTTTTTTCTATAGATGTTTATGCCCTCTTGATTAAGGTGCGAATTCGTCTTTTATGACTCCTTATGAAACCAGGAGGTTATAAATTTCTCCCAAACAACTACTTGAGACCTTTAGTGTTTCCACACCCGTCGATAATTCAATTTTATAAAAAATCTATCGTGATTGTACCATCTCTGTTTATCATAAAGACACCATGGATAACTTAGTTAAGTTAGACATGGTGGATATTCATGTTATTCTATGTATGGACTGTTTTGATGCTTTTAATGCCTCATTCGAATGTAGCACTCGAGTACTTAAGTTTCAGTTTCCTAGTGAGATTATTTTTAGAGTGGAGGAATAGTTCATCTATTCTCAAGGGACATTTAATTTCATACCATAAGGCCTACAAGTTAGTTTTTAAAAGGGTAGATCTATAACTTAGTAAGAGTTAATGAATAGTGTTGAGACATCATATCTTATGTCATTCTGAATCGTGAGTGAGTTCCTAGTGGTCTTTCGATACGATCTTCACAAACTCTCTCCTAAAAGAGATATTCACTTCATAATAGATATTCTTCCTAATACTCAACCCATATTTACTTTTCCATACATAATATCTCCACTTGAGTTAAAAGAGCGATTGGGAGATCTTCTTTATAACGGTTTCATCTTACCAAGTATCTCACATTGGGTAGCGTCGGTCTTTTTTGTGAGAAAGAAACATGGTTCAGATATGATGTGTATAAATTATAGCCAGTTAAACAAGGGCACCATAACTAATAAGTATCGCTTTACGAGAATTGATGACCTTTTCGATAAATTTCAGAGTTCCACTCGTTTGTCTATGATAGACCTCATATCTAGCTATCATTAGTTGAAGTTACCTCCTAAAAACAACTTTCAGGACCCATTATGTTCATAATAAGTTATTTGTTATGTCCTTTTGTTGGACCAACACTTTTGTTGCATTCATGGATTAGATGTACCAAGTATCTAAGTTGTATCTGCAACTGTTTTTTTTATCATGATAATTGATGACATAATGATTTATTTAAGGAACTAGGAGGACTATCCTAATCAGATTAGAATAGTCCTCTAAAATCTCAAGGATCAAGCTTTATATGTAGGGTTTTCTAACTATGAGTTCTATCCTGAACCTGTGGTGTTCTTTATCCACATTGTGTTTAGTGAAGGAATTCGAGTCACAAATCAGAAGATTGAGGCAATGCAAAATTTTCCCGTTCCCACATCTCGAACCAATATAAGGAGTTTCTTAGTGTTGGCTCGTTACTACATAATAATTTTTGAGGATTTTCATCTATTTAATCCTTATTGACTAAGTCGACTCAGGATACAACTAAGTTTTAGTGGTGTAAAGCTTGTTAACAAAGCTTTTAAGAATTGAAAATATCGTTAATTACTACTCTATTTTTGACTCTACAAGAGGGTACAAAGTTTTTTTTTTGTTAATTGTGATGCGTCAATAGTAGAGCTTTGTTGTGTACTGATGTAGAATGATAAGGATATAGCATGTGCGCCCATACATCTAATGTTTTACTAAAGGAACTATACAAATCACAATCTTAAGTTTGAGGCATTGTTTTTTTCTCCCAAAATATGAAATCACTATCTCTACGAAATTCATTAGGATGTGTTCACAGACCACAAGAGCCTTCGTTATGTTTTTCACTCTGAAAGAGTATAACTTCAACGAAGGATGATGTAGAGCTTCTCAAGGATGATGATATAAGTATCCACTACCATCCAAGTAAAATTAATGTTTTTGTTGGTGCCTTGAGCAAGTTATCAATGGGGAGCTCTGATCATGTGAAGGAAGGAAAGAAAAAGTTATTAAAGGAAGTGCACCAACTTGCACGTTTGGGTGTTCGATTATGTAACACTCCTTGTCAAAAAAAGGGAAATGAAACTGATTCCCAGATGTTACAGGTGTAACCGACACCGGCCACCCACGGTCTTTCTATTGATGGTCTAAAGGCCCATAAACCGCGGCCATGTACCCATGGGTTGTTAAAAAATTTGTATCAAAGAGAAAGGTTTAGAATAGTCCTAGGATTTCTCCTAAGCCACATCTAGTAGATTTTTGTTCATGAATGTGAAGTGCACCATATTTATGAATGAAAGGCTACAAGATGTTTAGAAAATTTTACTTTTATCATTACTCTTAAGTCGTGTGATAGAGTTTAACTTTATGAAGTATATCACCTAATAAGGGCTTATACTAGAAGGTATGTGAGGAAGAATGCCGAAAATAAGTTCCTCCTCAAGAGTTGATCCTTTGGCCGAACAAGTAACGAATACAAAGTTTAGGGATGTTTTTCAAGTGTGGCTCAAGCAAAGAGGGAATGTGTTTTTCCCATGAATCCAAATGTTGGTAGGAAAACATCAAGAGTGAGGTACTTCATTAAAGTCACAACTTTTCATAAAAGTGACAACTCTTCATAAAATTCACAACTCTTCATTAAAGTTACAAATCCTCATTAAAGTCGCATTATTTCATAAATTTCAAAACTTTTTATGAAAAGAGAAGACTAGTTTTGTATATAAATAGATTAAAAGGTAATTTTTGTTTGTGGTGGCGTATGTAGCCGAGCCTAAGGTTCTCTTTATATATATATTTGATTCTTATGCAACATACATTATATTATTTGTAATCTTTGGAGGTATATACATCTTGTTTAGATAAGTTTCTATCTTATTTCTTATGCCTATTATATTTTTTTAGAATGTTATAAAAGATAAAATCCAAACTCTATCACAAGGAGAAATACTTCTCTTCACACTTAGTAGGCCAACCAAACAATCACAAAAAGTATTAGAATAACCTTAACTGTTTGATGCTTCTTCATGTTTTCTGGAGAGAATTTTCTTTAGACCAATGCAAGTGAAGATGATAAATCTCTTGAAGGAAGTCATCAATTTTGAAGGCTTTCTTGTGATGAATGTAAACACTACTAACCTACCCACATTTTTTGTAACGAAGTGTTCTATACGATTCAAAGGAAATACAAACTCGTTCCACATATGGACATTCTTAGTTTATAAATTAAACCATTTATCTTGTATGAACTTCTTTTAATGAAACCAAATGATAAACAACTAGTTAGCTATGTTTTGATGCATTTTGTCTCCTTTATTCTACACACTTCATTTTATATTTTGAACACTCCTTTTATCCTTTTTTGTAAATGTAGTGTCTGAATAGGCTTGGACAAGATAAATATCCATTTCTGTCTATCCTTGAAAATGTTATTCAATACCGTACTAATCTAAATTACTTTATATAAGTCTTAAATCATTAAATTAGCTAATTCTCTATCAACTAAAACAATAATTATTCATAAATAAAGGTATATATATATATATATATATATATATATATATATATATATATATATACCCTCAAGAGAAACTAATTCATTATGATACACTTTGATTTGGCATTTTGAGATAAGAGTTTCAACTTTGGTATTTGTTCTTTTTTTCGTAATTTTATGTTAAACTCTACCAAAAAAAACTTCATAAACTCACATGTATTTTCTCTTAATTTTTTTTTCTTATTGACATGATTAATTTATCTTAGTTTATTAAATTTGTTTCTTTTGTTGTTCTGAAAACTCTAATCATGTACAATACTATCAATAATGTGTCATCTGTTATGAAATAGATCTTTGATATTGAAAATAATTTATTTTATGTTAGTTTAGTTGGTAATCGTTTCATTTATAAAAAAAAATCATGATCAACTACCTAGTTAATAACCAATGACACGTTCTTTATAACTTGTATGCGATTAGAGGTAAAAATTAGTGAAAAAAACAAATATAATTAATCAAGATAAAGTATCGTGATTATAATTTATTCATTTCTTAAAAGTTAAGGTGTGAAGGAAAATACATGTGAATTAACAATGTTTTTTTTGGTTTAGCTTCACTTAAGTTGAAGAGAAAGAACACATGAAATGATCAACCAAAAAAATGTACATCACCTTAAAAGTTTGAAATTTAGTCCCAAAAAGCCCAAATCAAAATTTATTTTAACAAATTAGTTTATTTTAAGGTATACATACATAAAATTTCACTTATAATAAATATAAAGGGAACATAAAAAACGATAAACAACAAGATAGACATCACACCCGAGTTTATCAATAAATAATGTTCAAATCGATAGAGTTCTTTTTCCAACAAAGATGCTTAAAGAGATCTATTGAATACCCGTTTATTAAGCATGAACAAAGCTACCCAAGCTCATTCCGACGTCATGATGATGAATCAAATAAATGAATGCTCCAGGTTCAACAGTCTAACATAATAAATGAGTATTCAATGTAGATGTTTAAAATAGGTTTCAACTTTCTAACAGGAAAAATGAAACAAGAACAATATATAACATCTTCTATATCATTATGTGACTAGATAAAGAGAAATCTTGACAACTTACTCAAAATATTGTCCCTTCTATTCATCAATAGTGTAGAACTAAAGTTGTGGATTTGATCATCAAACAATGTATCAACTATCGTTATCATACAACTATTAGCTACTTCTATGTTATCTCCATTACGCAATAATAATCAAGATGTTGTTTATTTTGTGCTTTTTTTTTCTAATTACTTTGAGTGTAGTTTCGTTCTTCCAAGTTCTAAAATTTGTTTGCTCTATGCTTGCCGCATATTCCGATATTATGTTGCTATTTCTCTACTAATGATGTTTGATTATACCTCGTTCTACTAGTAATACTTCATTGTATGTATTAGGCTATTAACGGGTAGGAATCAAAATTTTGTTAGTTTTATTAGAAGATTTTACTCAAAAGGCAATTTACTGGTTAGTTAAAATTTTACGTTTAAACTAGTTAAACATCAATTCATCTTGCACTATTTTTGGGGTTTTCTTTTTTGATTCAAGGATAAAGACTATACTATATCTTGTAACTTTTAAAAAGACAATAAACTGCAGAAATTTATTTCGTCCATCAAGGATTATGCTCTAGTAATTATAACTTATCTTTTTTGTTCAAGTAAATATCCTTTCATGTCCAAAAGAAGATACCATAGATAGTGTTTAAAAATTTAAGATTAAAGAATAATAAAAAAAAAAAAAACATAAATATATAAGGTATACAATGAACCTTTTTAAAATTAACAACAAAAGAAGCAAAATAAATTCTTGTCCAAAACTGGTATTGTACAACTAGCTTTCATAATTCAATGACATGGTATGCTGAAAAATAAGCATGTTACCTAAAAGAAGGCGAGAACTTAATTTTTGTTGATTATGATTTAGAGTTGTGTACTTGATAATATTTGTAACACTCCAGAAATTTTTTCGAACTAAAACTCCAATCCTTCATCATAATGAGTGAGATTCCAACAAGGAATTTAAATTTCTTAAGTATTAAGGTCAGGTCATTATTTGTAGCACCAAGAGATCAAAAAAAATTTTAATTAGAAATAGCAAAATCTGAATTTTTTCAAGTTAAGCTAAATATTAATTTTTGGTCATCTTCAAACGACCATAACTAGTAGTACAAGATGAGTTAGTTGTACTACAATTTACGAATGGAAAGATATTTGAATTATATTTTCAAAGCCTTCGAGTTTTCTTCTTAAAAACACATATTTCTTTGTGTACTTTCCTGCTGTGGATTGATTCGCTGACAGTAGAGTTTTTTGTATCTATACTCTACTGATAAAAATTATTTTACCCTGGGAGGTTATATTCCAAATCAAAACTTGGATACTAGAGGGGAATAATTTCCTTAAGGGGACACTCTGAATTCAGTGGACTTGATTTTCTTCCTAAATTATCAATAAGAGTATTACAGATTTTGGTAAGTTTTTACAGATTAAATTATTTTTACAAATAAATTTCTGTTCATCTTATTTACTGGTTATAAAATATCTCAGTTACTTCGTGTTTCTAAATGATATATTAGAACCAGTAAGTTCTGATTTTATAACACAGATTGACAACAATCTTAAGGAAATTATAAATCTGTGTTTCTGGTGGAGACAAAAATCTTTGTGATTTTATACTCCTTTAAGTCTACAATTATAATTTTATTGCTTACTTATATTGTATCAATTTTGTTTATCAGAAACGGAAAACACTGGTGTTACAGTGGTTGTTGCTGCACCAACCCGACCTCTTGTATCACAAGCAGAGGATCCGGGTAAATTCAGAGGTGTGAATTTCAAAGGATGGCAGCAACGAGTATTTTTCTGGCTTACCACTCTTGGTCTACAGAAACTTACAAGTGAAGATACTCCAGTCCTGCCGTTGATATGCCAGACAGGGAAAAATTTATGATTGTTGAAGCATGGAAACAGTCAGACTTCCTATGTAAATGTTACATTTTGAGTGCTTTAGAGGATGACTTATATAATGTCTATAGTGCAATAACAACTTCAAAAGAGTTGTGGAATGCACTTGAGAAGAAATATAAGACAGAAGATGCATGCTTGAAAAAGTTTGTGGTCGCAAATTTTTTAGACTATAAAATGACAGATAGTAAAACTGTTGGATCACAAGTGCAGGAACTTCAACTTATTCTCCATGATATGATTGCTGAAGATATGGTAGTAAATGAAGCTTTTCAAGTGGCTGCAATGATCGAGAAGTTGCCTCCTTCGCGGAATGATTTCAAGAATTATCTAAAGCACAAGCGTAAAGAAATGAAGCTTGAAGATCTTGTGATTCGGCTCAAGAAACTGAGGAAGATAACAGAAATGCCGAAAATAAGTCGCGTAAGAGTTCAACAATCATTGGAGTTAATATTGTTGAAGAAGCTCCTACCAAAGACAAAAAGAGAAAGAAGTCCAACGGGCAGATGACTTGTGTGTAATGATATCGTAGTGTAACTTAGTTGGAGATCCCAAGGAGTGGTTTCTTGACTCATGTGCCACTAGACATATTTGCTCTGCAAAAGAAGCCTTTGCAACATACACTTTTTTTGAGTACGATGAAGATTTATTCATGGGAAACACAGCAACAGCAAGGATTGCAGGAACTGGCAAACTAATGTTGAAAATGACATCCAGCAAAGTGTTTACTTTAAAAAATGTTCTTCATGTCCCTACTATTAGGAAGAATTTAGTTTGTGCTGCACTACTCGTTAAGAACGGGTTTAAGTGTGTCCTAGTTTGTGATAAAGCTGTAATAAGTACGAATGAAATGTTCATAGGAAAGGGCTATCTCAATGAGGGTCTTTTCAAACTAAATGTAATGGTTATTGACAGTATCAATAAAAATTCTGCTTCTGTTTACTTATTGGAGTTAAGTGATTTATGGCATGCCCGTTTGGGACATGTTAATTACAAAGCCTTGCAAAAATTGGTTAATCTAGAAGTATTGCCTGATTGTAAATGCAATAAGTCGAAATGTGAAATTTGTGTGGAAAGTAAGTTTGTCAAACATCCTTACAAGTCTGTTGAAAGAAATTCTAAAACTTTAGACTTAATTCAAACAGATATATGCGATATGAAGTCAACACCATCTCGTGGTGGAAAAAAGTATTTTATAACTTTTATTGATGACTGCACTCGATTTTGTTACGTATACTTTCTTAATAGTAAGGATGAACCAATTGATGCATTTAATCAATACAAAAATGAAGTGGAAAACCAATTGAATCTAAAGATAAAAATGATTCGGAGTGATAGGGGTGGAGAATATGAATCTCCTTTTGCATAGATATGTTTGGAATATGGTATTATTCATCAAACTACTGAACCTTATACACCATAGTAAAATGGTTTGGCAGAACGGAAGAACAGATCATTAAAGGAAATGATGAATGCCTTAATGATCAATTCTGGTTCACTGCGAAATCTTTGGGGGGAAGCCATCCTTACAGCTAATAAAATACTCAATAGAGTACCCCATCGAAAAACACAATCAATTCCATATGAGTTGTGGAAAGGAAGAAAACCTTACTTGAATTATTTTAAACTGTGGGGCTGTTTAGCCAAGGTAGAGGTTCCTTTACCTAAGAGGGTTAAAATTGGACTCAAAACAATAGATTGTGTCTTTATTGGATATGTTGTGAATAGTTAAGCCTGTCGATTTTTGGTTCACAAATCTGATAATTATCAGATTCATGTTAATACGATAATTGAATCAGATAATGGAGAGTTTTTTGAAAACATTTATCCGTATAAAACTGAAAGTGAGTCAACAAGTTAAAGACCTAAACGACCACGAGAAGAATCAATGGAAAATATTCTAACTGGTGAGGAACCTAGGCGAAGTACTCAACAACGAAAATCTGTTTCATTCGGACCAGATTTTGTAGCACTATTGCTTGAAAATGAGCCTCAAACATTTAAAGCAGCTATGTCATCGTTAGAGTCAACTAATTGGAAAGAAGCAGTAAATAGTGAGATTGAATCAATTTTAAGCAATCACACTTGGAAATTGACTGATCTTCCTCCAGGAAATAAACCTTTAGGATTAAAATGGATCTTTAAAAGGAAAATGAAACCTGATGGGACTATTGGCAAATATAAGGCTAGACTGGTAGCCAAAGGGTACAGACAAAAGGAAGGTCTAGACTACATTGACACATACTCTCCAGTAACAAGGATAACATCAATTAGGATGTTAATAGCATTAGCAGCAGTGCATGATCTTAAAATCCACTAAATTGATGTACAGACAGCCTTCTTAAATGGAGAGTTAGAGGAAGAAATTTACATGGAACAACCTGAAGGGTTTATAGTTCCTGGTAAAGAAAAGAAAGTGTGCAGACTTGTGAAGTCACTTTATGGACTCAAGCAATCACCCAAACAATGGCATGCTAAATTTGATCAAATAATGTTGGCAAATGGATTCAAGATTAACGAATGTGATAAATGTGTTTACATAATAAATGTTATGAATCATGAAGTCATTGTTTGTTTGTATGTTGATGCCATGTTAATAATGAGTAAAAAAATTGATGATATAAATTCTACTAAGAGCATGTTGTCCAACAAGTTCGATATGAAAGACTTAGGAGTTGCTGATTTGATCTTAGGGGTCAGGATTATCAAAACTCCCCAGGGACTATCATTATCTCAATCTCATTATATTGAAAAGTATTGGATAAGTTCAATTATTTGAATTTCAATGTAGTCAAAACTACAATTGATTTAAGTTGTACATTTAAAAAGAATGAAGGTCAAAGTGACTCTCAATTGGAATATGCCAGAGTGTTTGGAAGTTTGATGTATATTATGAATTGCACACGACCAGATATAGCATGTGCTATTAGTAAACTAAGTCGGTACACTAGTAATCCCAATCAAACTCACTGGATGGCTATAGAACGTGTGTTGGGTTATCTAAAATGGACACAACATTATGATTTGCATTATAATAAATATCCTGCTGTGATTGAAGGATATAGTGATGCAAATTGGATCACCGGGTCAAATGATGTAAAATCCACAAGTGGTTATGCATTCATACTTGGTGGAGGAGCTATCTCTACGAAATCTTCCAAACAGACATGTATTTCTCGCTCCACAATGGAATATGAATTCATTGCTTTGGATATGGCTGGTGAAGAAGCGGAATGGCTTCGGAATTTCCTAGAGGATATTCCATTCTGGCCCAAACCTGTTGGACCAATTTGCATACATTGCGATAGTCAAGCAACAATAGGTAGGGCATGGAGCGTTATGTACAATGGGAAGTATCGTCATATACGACGTAGACATAACACCATAAGACAACTGCACTCTAGTGAAATTATGACAATTGACCATGTAAAGTCAAGCAATAATGTGTCAGATCCACTAACGATAGGCCTACTGAGAGAGGCAGTTGAAAGATCATCTAAGGGAATGTGTTCACGGCTTAGGACAAGTCAGCATGACGGTAACTCTATCTAGCAGACTGGAGATCCCAAGAGCTAGATTCAAGGAGAAAACAAAGTTGTGGCTGACGGTTCGACATTGTCAATTAACTCAATCCATTCTCATGATGAAGACAATGTTCAGGAAAAGGTTAAGACTTTAAGGCTTGTTAATGAGGTAATAAAGCTTAAAGTTTTTAATGATTTGCTAAGTTTAGTATATTTGACCAAATAGTGTATCTACGAGATGCCACGGTTAGAAATCACGTATGTGAGGGTGAAGTTGAAGCCGCTTCAAAAAAATTTTTATGTCAAAAGCCTATTCTCTATACACTCATGAAACCAGGAGGTGTTCATGGCTGGAACGAACACAACCGTAGGAATCATAAACAGTAAAGGGTTAATTGTGTGACATATGGTTGTCTAGGTATACACCAAAGTTCGACGGTTCAAAGATATCACATCCACTGATTGACCGAGTATATCCGACATATGTTCACTACGGAAAGTCCAAGGGGAAACCTACTAATCCAGATGCAATTAATCCTTGCTTGTAAAGAACATAATTTTCCGTGCATTCCTCTGTTATAAGTATTCCCCATCAATGTGGGGGATTGTTGGGTATGTAGCAAGAATTGATGGGAAATAGAGGGAAGGAGAGGAATTTGAAAAGTTTATAACTTGAAAGGTTGGGAACTTGAAAAGTCCTCTAATGTTTTTTTGAAAAAAGCAATAGTCCCTCATCGGTAATGGAAATGAAAATAGGAAATTTTAAATAAATAAACACTTCTTTTAATTGTTAAAAGGGTTTGAAAGAGGGACCCCCCTCGCACCGTCGTCGTCGCCGCTCGCTCGATTCGGCTTCGGCTTCGGCTTCGGCTACGACTACGGCTACGGCTTCGGCTTTGGCTTCGGGTTCGACTTTGGCTTTGTTTTTGGCAAATGATCGATCGAGAGATAATTTTTTGGACAAATTTATTTTGTCCAAAAATTATTTTTAATTAATTAGTTGATAACAGAAGTTAACGGAAATGTTTTCAATTTTTAAGTTAACCCGACCCGACCCGGATCCGCGCGCGTGACATGTTTTAAATTCCGTAATATTTAAAATTCCCCCCATGACTGTTCTGAAAGGTTGCAACTTTCAGGAACAGCCAATACCATTTGAAAGTTTGCAACCTTTCATTAATGGTCGTGTTAATTGTGAAAGGGTTGCAAACTTTCAGAATATATTCTTCTTGCCTATAAATACCATTCAGTCTTCAGAATATTTCTAATGAATTTTTTGATCTTCCTTCTTCTTAAAAACACATATTTCTTCGTGTACTTTCCTACTGTGGATTGATTCGCTGACAGTAGAGTTTTTGGTATCTATACTCTACTGGTTAAAATCATTTTACCCTGGGAGGTTATATTCCAAATCAAACCTCGGATACTAGAGGGGAATAATTTCCTTAAGGGGAAAATCTGAATTCAGTGGACTTGATTTTCTTCCTAAATTATCAATAAGAGTATTCCCGATTCTGGTAAGTTTTTACAGATTAAATTATTTTTACAAATAAATTTCTGTTCATCTTATTTACTGGTTATAGAAAATCTCAGTTACTTCGTGTTTCTGAAATATTTATTAAAACCAGTAAGTTCTGATTTTATAACATAGATTGGAAACATAGAATTCCCCTAACATGCTCCTACATTCCATGTAATGAGTGAATTGGTCTGCATCTTCTCATGATGCAGACATACGTATATTCGATCATACACGTGAGTTCCATTGATATCATATGGATATTGAGTTAGCAATGATGAGCCTCATTACTTCTAGAGGATTCCATTTACTTTCAGCAGTTAGGATGTCGTGGGTCTTATCATGACTTCCATCATTGTCATTTAGAGACTTCTTCGATAGTAAGTTTACTTAAGAAGTACGTACTATTCATTTATCTTATTAAATGTTTTAAAGACTAAAGTTGCCTATATTTGGCGAGATGAATAATTTATTTCTATCCAAAGTTTTCATTTGTCTTAAAGCTTTGTATTTTAGTTCATGAATATTTATTCAATTTTTAAGCATTGTATGGCTAAGTATGTCTTCCGTTTGTAGTCAGCCAGGATGAGGATTCCCATGGGAACCATTGAATATCGACCACGTCCAGGGTGTAGACTTGGGTCGTTACAATATTTTACCCCTCATTCTTCATTTTGTTTCATATGGTAATCTTAATGAAAACTTTGATAGAATCTACATCCTTTTTCATTGCCAAAAATATAGGACAATATGATTGTCACTTAATATGGATCAAAAGTCATTTAGCTTCTAAATTTATGTTTTCTATGCGAACTTGCAGAAAAACAATTGTAAAATTTGTTTGATATAGATTTAGAAGAAACCATTGCATGCTATCAGTCTTAATATGTTTATGTGCATTAGTAATTTCTTTCTGTTTTTTTCTCTATCTCTCATTTTAGCATAAAAGGGTGGACTCTCCGTTAGAAAATCAGAAAGACATGACTCTCTAACCGTACTTTCTTAATTACCTTCTCCATATGTATGTTCTTTATAAACCTCAAAAATATAGCCTATAACATTTATGTACATACAATCCTCTTCTTTTAAAAAATTCTGCTTTTTCTCTACGTTTCAGGCGTTCTGTGCTAGGGTTTTGTACATGCATAAAAGGAATGTTGTTGTCAGAAATGTGTTAAAATACGTGACATTGTTAGCTTCTATCCTAATTTATAGGAGCTTGTTGGTAGTAGGTTCCTATTTCATCGGTGTAATTCTGATTGTTGAGTTTGATTTGCAGTAAGTAACTTAGTAGGATATTAAGTGTTTAGCGATTCTGTAGCTAACAGTTATGTTGGTTCCTATTTTTCTACACTTAGTTGTTGTAACTCACTTGAATAAAGAGAGTTTGCAGCAGTACAATAAATAAGCACTTGCTCGATTCCTTTTTGGTTATTCTCTATCTTTGTACTGAATATTATTGTAACATTTTGTATCCGTGTCAACAAGAGAGTTAGTGGTATCCAGTGTAAGTGTTGGTACTACGTATTGAGAGTTTTTTTGTAGTACTATTTCAGTAGCAAAAACTATGGCTTCTTAAAGTTTTGTTAAGCCTCTTATTCCACACTTCGATGGTTATCACGAACATTGGAGCATGCTTATAGAGAATTTCCTTATGCCCGAGGAATTCTAGCAAGTTGTAAGTACTAGTGTGCAAGATCCAACGGCTGGTACCACCTTGTCGGACGTACAAAAAGTGAAGATGGACTTTTTAAGGTTGAAATATCATAAGGCAAAGAATTATCTTTTCCAAGATATTACTAGCTCAATATCGGAGACTATTCTTTGCAAAGATACTTCTAATCAAATATGGGATTTCCTGAAGAATAAGTATCAGGGAACTGCGAAGGCAATAAGGGCATTAAACACTTCTAGTTAATTTGGAGACATTATGAATGAAGATGGGAGAATAAATTTAAGATTACTTCTCAAAGACTATGGCCATAAAAAATAAGATGCGGATTCAATGTGAAAAAAAGGCAGATGTCGCCATTATTGAAAAGATTCTTCGCTCCATGACATCAAAATTCATGTTGTTTGTTAATTTAGGAATCAATAGATACCACTGAAATTTCAATTGATGAATTGCAAAATTCACTATTGATTCATGAGATGAAAATTAATTGATAAAGAAGCGAGGCAGAAGATCTTCAAGTCTCATCAAACTATAACTCTTCAAAAGGTGGTGGTCAAGGAAAAAGAGGAGGTAGAGGAAACAATTGTGGTGGTGGGAGGCGCTCTGACAACAACAATAATACAGGTATTTATAAGCCAAAGTCAGTCGACAAGTCAAATGTATAATACTACAGTTGTCACAGGCATGGCTATTATAAATCAAAATGCACAACTAAACTGAACAGAGATGGTGGATGGAAGTCTAATTTGCAGAAAATGAAGAAGAGATCTCTCTGTGAATCGCCTATCAAGAGAAAGAAAAAGCGAAGGAAAAACATCAACAGAATATCTGGTACATAGACACAGGTTGCAGCAATCATATGTGCATAAACAAGTTACCTTTCTCCATATTGGATTAGTCATATCGAGATTCTCTTATGTTCGAAAACGAGTCCAAAGTTGAACTCACGGGAAAAATGTTGGGTTTTATATTCCCTAAATTTCTTACCATAAATAGGTTTTCCTTTTAGGAAATGGTTTTGGATTGACTAATCCTTTTTCTAATAGGAAAAGGTATAGGATTCTATAAATAGAGACATGTTCCTTCTTACTAAATCAGCATTCACAATGTAGTCTTAAATACATTGAGAGTTTTGGTTACGAGGAGAATTTATGGGTCACAAGCTTGATAGTTATCACTTGTGTAAACCTCCCATGTATTCCGTGTGATTTGGTGGAGGTTGTTTCTCTCTGTATTTTCTACTCTAATATTGATAGTCAATTGTTCATCTCCTTTGGGGACGTAGGTCGATTGACCGAACCACGTTAAATCTTTGTGTCTTTTTGATATATTTCTCATTGTCTTCTTACTCGTGGTCTTTCGAGGTTTGCTTTGTTAGCTTCCGCATTTACACCTGCTTATTTCTTGTCCTTACAAGTGGTATTAGAGCCAGATTCAATGATGGAGTCAGGTTTAGTGGTTCGATAATCGATGATTGAACCAGGATAGGAAGAAGTATTCATCTTGGCGGGTGTAGTTCTGGCCGTAACCTTTTTGACAGTAATGAATATTTTGTTGGAGAAATTATTTCAGAGAGGTTCTCTGTGTTGAGACATAAATTTTTCAAAGGAGATTATGGAGAGGAGAAGCAAGTTGTTGAAGATTAAGTGAAGAAGGTGGACAAATTTATATTGTCATAAATTTAGGACAAGGGGGAGATTTGTTGGGTTTTATTTGCCCTTATATTCTTACCATAAATAGGTTTTCCTTTTAGGAAAAGATTTTGGATTGGCTAATCTTTTTTCTAGTAGGAAAAGGTATAGGACTCTATGAATAGAGACATGTTCCTTCTAACTTAATCAGCATTCACGATGTAGTCTTAAAGGCTTTGAGAGTTTTGGTTAGGGGGAGAATTTATGGGTCACAAGCTTGATAGTTATCACTTGTGCAAACCGCCTATGTTTTTCGAGTGAATTGGTTGAGGTTGTTTCTCTCTGTATTTTGTACGCTAATATTTATAGTCAATTGCTCCTCTCCTTTTTGGACGTAGGTCGATTGACCGAACCACGATAAGTCTTTGTGTCTTTTTGATATATTTCTCGTTGTCTTCTTACTCGTGGTCTTTCGAGGTTTGATTTGTTAGCTTCCGCATTTACACCTGCTTATTTTCGGTCCTATCAAATGGTATAAGAGTCAGATTCAATGATGGAGTCAGGTTTAGTTGTTCGATAATCAATGATTGAACAAGGTTAGAAAGAAGTGTTCATCTTGGCGGGTGTAGTTCTAGCCGCAACCTTTTTGACAGTAATGAAGATTTTTTTGGAGAAATTGTTTCAGAGTAGTTCTCTATGTTGAGACATAAAATTTGCAAAGGAGATTATGGAGAGGAGAAGCAAGTTGTCGAAGATTAAGTGAAGAAGGTGGACAAATTTATTTTGTTAGAAATTCAGGACAAGGGGGAGGTTTTTTGAGTTTTATTTGCCCTAATATTCTTACCATAAATAGGTTTTCCTTTTAGGAAATGGTTTTGGATTGGCTAATCCTTTTTCTAATAGGAAAATGTATAGGTTTCTATAAATAGAGACATGTTCCTTCTAACTTACTAAGCATTCACAATGCAGTTTTAAAGGCTTTGAGAGTTTTGGTTAGGGGGGAAATTTATGGGTCACAAGCTTGATACGTTATAACTTGTGTGAACCTCCCATGTATTCCGAGTGACTTTGTTGAGGTTGTTTCTCTCTGTATTTGTACTCTAATATTTATAGTCGATTGCTAATCTACAATGTGAAAGTAGGTTGATTGACCGAACAACGTTAAATCTTTGTGTCTTTTTGATATATTTCTCATTGTCTTCTTACTCGTGGTCTTTCGAGTTTTTCTTTTTAGCTTCCGCATTTACACCTGCTTATTTCCGGTCCTTATAAGTGGTATTAGAGCCAGATTCAATGATGGAATCAAGTTTCGTGGTTCGATAATCGATGATTGAACCAGGTTAGAAAGAAGTGTTCATCTTGGCGGGTCTAGTTCTAGCCGCAACCTTTTTGACAGTAATGAAGATTTTTTTTGAGAAATTATTTCAGAGAGGTTCTCTGTGCTGAGACATAAATTTTGCAAAGGATATTATGGAGAGAAGAAGCAAGTTTTTGAAGATTAAGTGAAGAAGGTGGACAAATTTATTTTTTCAGAAATTCAGGCCAAGGGGAAGATTTGTTCGGTTTTATTTGCCCTAATATTCTTACCATAAATAGGTTTTCCTTTTAGGAAAAGGTTTTGGATTGACTAATCCTTTTTCTAGTAGGAACAGGTATAGGACTGCATAAATAGAGACATGTTCCTTCTAACTTAATCAGCATTCAGAATGTAGTCTTAAAGGCTTTGAGAGTTTTTGTTAGGGGGAGAATTTATGGTCACAAGCTTGATGCGTTATCACTTGTGTGAACCTCCGATGTATTCCGAGTGAATTGGTTGAGGTTGTTTCTCTCTGTATTTTGTACTCTCATATTTATAGTTGATTGCTCATCTCCTTTGTGGACGTACGTCGATTGACCGAACGATGTTAAATCTTTGTGTCTTTTTGAGATATTTCTCGTTGTCTTCTTACTCGTGGTCTTTCGAGGTTTGCTTTGCTAGCTTCCTCATTTACACCTGCATATCTCCGTTCCTTACAAAAAGGACAAGTAACCATACAAAGTAAAAGAAATAATCCTCAAATAATATCTGATGTCCTTTATGTTGTAGAGTTAACCTCAAATCTTTTGAGTCTTGGTCAGTTGCAAGAAAAAGGACACGAGTCTCTCATGAAAAATGGATTTTGTCGGATTCAAGATGAAAATTTAAGCTTAATTGCTCAGTTTAAATAACTGCAAACAGAATATTTTCTCTCTATCTCAATAATATAGAACAATCATGCTTCTTAACAAAACAAGGAGATGACGCTTTGTTGTGGCATTTTCGTTTTGCCAATCTTTATTTCGCTGGATAAAAGACCTTACAATAGAAGAATATGCTGATTGATCTTCCTTTTATTTTAGCTCCATCTCAAACTTGTGAGGAGTGTCTTCTTAGCGAATAGTGCAACTCTTTTCCAAAAAGGGTTCATGAAGAGGTAAGAATGCACTAGAACTTGTCCATTCTGATATTTGCGGAACGATAACACAATCTTCTAATGGACGTAAAATCTAAAAAATCACCTTCATTGTTGATTTTACTCAGAAAAGTTTGGTATACTTTTTGTAGGTGAAATATGAAACTTTCAATGCTTTTAAAAGATTCAATGTGCTTGTTGAAAAAGAGATTGGTAGCCCAATAAAAGTATTGCGCTCAGATCATGGGGGAGAATATAATTCACATGAATGTGCAAGTTTTATTGAGCTTCATGGAATCGGAGGGAAACGTACAACAGCCTACTCGCCCTAAAATATTGGAGTATGTGTGAGAAAAAACCGCACTATCATGAACATGGTGCGGAGTATTTTTACAAGCATGCTGTTTCAAGAATCTTTTAGCCTGAAGTAGTCTATTGGGTTACTCATATCCTGAATAGATGCCCCACATTTGCAGTTTAATACTTGACCCAAAGGAAATATGGAGAGGACAACGACCAGCGGTAGATAACTTTAGAATAGTTGGGTGCAGTGCATATTCCCATATTCCTGATCAAAAATGAAAGAAGCTAGACGACAAGGGAGAAAAATGTATTTTTCTCGGTGTTAGTGATCAGTCAAAAGCTTACAAGATTTATAATCATAACACTAAGAAAATAGTTAGCCGAGATATCATCTTTGATGAAAAACAGTTTTTGTCGTGGAACAAAAACTTCCATGGAAGATCAAATTCCAATATGCCTTGATGGAGAAAATAGTGAAGTAGCAACTCAGCCTCAACAACAAGTTCCAACAATAGTGATCCCTGAAAATGCACAAGATAGCAATCTTGGAAGCTGTGGAACTTCACATGTTATGAATGAGAGGAGAGAAGAGAGAAACTACTGCTGATTCATGTGCCCCTCGTGCTCGAAGAAGGCCAACATGGATGACAAATTACAAGGTAAAATGAATTTATCAATCCAAAGATCCTCTTAGTCATTTTTCTCTCCTTTCATATTGTGATCCAACAAATTTTTAAAGTGCTCTCAAAGATGAATCATGGCGACAGGCAATGGATGATGAAATTGCAGCCATTGAGAAAAATGATAAATGGGAGCTTCCTGATCTACCTGTTGGACACAAAATGATTGGAGTGAAATTGCTCTATAAAACTAAACTAAAGGAGAATGGAGAAATCGACAAGTACAAGGCATGTTTTGTTGATGAATTCTACAAATAAGAATTTGTGGTGAATTACGGAGAAATTTTTGCTCCTGTTGTCAAACTTGATACAGTCAGATTGGTGATGGCATTGGCTGCACAAAATTCATGGTGTATTTGTCAATTGGATGTGAAGTCGGCTTTTCTACAGGGAGACTGGCAAGAATAGGTGTTTATTTACAAAGTTTGCATATTGAAGAAGGCTCTATACGGAATAATACAAGACCTACAGCTTTGTGTAGTCGTATCAATGCTTATTTTCAAAATGAAGGTTTTCAAAAATGTCCACATGAACATACTCTATATACAAAGTGTGAAGATGGAGGAAAATATTGATGGTATGTTTATATGTAGATGATCTAATTTATGTAGGAAATGACAGATTCATGTTTGAAAAGTTCAAAAGTTCAATGATGCTTGAGTTTGAAATGTCTGATTTTTTAATTATGCATTACTTTCTTGGCATAGAAATATTGCAATCGGTTGAAGTGATGTTTATTTCTCAAAATACATATGTACGATAAATTTAAAACGGGTTTCAAATGAGCAATTGCTACCCCGTCACAAATGATCTTGGAGGAAATAGGATCAATGGCACTTTTTTCAAACAAATTGTGGGAATTCTGATATATTTGATAGCAACAAGGTTGGACATTAGTCATTCTGCAAGTCTCGTTAGTAGATTCATGGAGAATCTAAAAGAATTGCATCTTTTGTCTACAAAAAGGATCCTTCGATACTTAAAAGGTACTGTCAACTTTGGGTTGTTGTACAAGAAGGATGAAGATACCGAACTGATTGTCTTTTCTGACAGTGATTATGCTGGAGATTTCGATGATCAAAAGAGTAATTCATGTTATATGTTTATGCTGAATTCCGTCTCATGGTCATCAAATAAACAATAAATTGTCACTTTTTCAACAACTGAAGTTGAGTTCTTTGCTGCTACTGCATGTCCGTCGCAGGTCATTTGGCTATGAAATATTCTTACTGAGCTGCATTTCAATCAACAAGAAGAAACACAAATTTATTGTGACAACAGTTCTGCTATAAAGTTGTCTACAAATTATGTATTTCATGGGAGAAGCAAGCATATTGATGTAAGATTTCATTATTTAAGAGATCTCATTAAAGATAGAGTAATTGATCTTATCTATTACAGAAGTGAAGATCAGGTAACTGAAATTTTAAGAAAAAACCTCAAGAATGCATCATTTGTGAAGACTTAGGAAATTACTTGGAGTATGTCTTAATGTTAATGGACTTCTGATAATTAAACTGAATGTTCGAGAACTTCAGTTTAAAGGAGGAAACGTCAAAATACGTGACTTTGTTAGCTACTCCTCGTTTGTAGGAGTTTGTTGGTAGTAGGTATCGATTTAATATGTGTAGTTCTGATTGTAGAGTTTGATTTGCAGTAGGTAACTTAGTAGGATATTTTCACTTTGATTGTTTAACAATTGTTAAGCTTCCAGTTACGTTGGTTCCTTTTATTCTGCAATTAGTCATTGTAACTCACTTGTAAAAAGAGAGCTTGCAGCAGTACAACAAAGTAATACATGCTCGATTCCATTTTGGATATCCTATGTCTTTCTACTGAATATATTATTGTAACAAAATGTGACATTTGAAAGAAGGTAATTTCTTCATCCTGTTGTCTAGAAAGTAAGTACTCTTAAGGAACCAACTTACATGACTCTTTAAAGATTTGTTAGAGTACTATGCCACCAAAGAAATATATGAAATTTCCAGGTGGGATTGAATTAAATAGGAAGAAAGGTACAAACTGGGAAAACAAGAGTGTAGCTTCGGTAGAAAGACATAGAATATCAAAAAAGGAATCGAGTGTACCTTCTTGGATTATGCGGCAAAGTTAGTATTTGTTTAGTTGTACAATTATTTATATACTTGTTCTTTCGGGTGCTTTTATTTTATTCCTCTCTGACCTCTGTTTATTTCTATATCTTCTAATATTATTTTTACCTTTCTTGATCCATTATCCTATGATGCCTACTACGTATGTGTTGTTCTAATATCATGCTACACCATGCATCTGTTTCGTGATGCAGGTCCGAGCACTAGTTAGGCTTTATAAGTGAAATTAGGGTTCATGAACTAATGGGTAGGAATTTGAATTTTATGATTTGAAATTGGTCAAAGATAACCATTAAAGCTCAAACGTTATGATTTTTGAATTGGATTTACTTGAAAGTCATCGTGTGACATAGCAATAACACGAAAATTGAGTGACAACTTTTGTCCATAGCTAACAAACATTGGAGTTTTGTTGAAAATGGAAGGGAAAGAGTGAGAGAGGGAGGCTCATGCTGCTTGTGAATTATGTGGAACTTTTGGTGGGGGGGGGACCCTAAACAACATTAAACTAAAAGGGTATTTTAGGTAGTTTAATAAAGATAAAATGGTGTAGGGATTGTCAAGAGTCTGATGGGTTGATGGTTGGATTGCTCCATCTGGGCCCTTCCTCTTTAGGGTTGATTTATAGATATGATTTGTTATTCGGTAACCATATTATTGAAGTATTTCTTCGGTCTTTTCGTTCTTTAAATCAATTGATTTGAGATTATAATTGAATAACTACTATTATATACAATTAGTATGTAGAAGTACCAATGTATGAACTTTTTTCTAATGATTTATATTTATTTATTAGGTAAGAAAATTTGAAATAAATTGTTGACAATAAATTAAAATTAAATACAAAGTGATAGAAGTGACTTTTTGATTAAAAATGTATTTTATTAGTAATTCCAAAAAATATTACAACGATTTTATAATAAATATGTTAATAAAGATCGTATGAATAACGTAATATTTTGTTAACAGCTCAGAAGCTCAACCTAAAGTAATTTAAAGAAAGGAGGGTGAAATATGGTGTTCAACACTTGTCCCTTTTTTTTAGCATAGACGATAGAAAAAGAAGTTGACAATGTGACTAATTTTGTCCCGACCAATAGCAGTGAAATGTAGTGAAAGATTAATGTTAAAAGTCCTACATATCCCAAACAGCCGGACGTAAGTTTAGTAGAATTCAAGAGTAGATCATTAACAATTGGGAATGAGTTTGACTCTCAAACTAAATGTCCCAATTAACTGCTTTAAGAAAGTTCTACGTTTCATTATGTCTCTTGCTTTTGCTTGTAGATTATGCTTCCTGTGAAGTCTAACATACCAATTAGAAATGTTTCGTAAAACATACACTTTTAAATAACTCAATTTCAAGAAATTTAAAAATTAACATGAAGTTCTGCTATATATATTTTTTTTTAAAAAAAAATGATAAGGCATTGCGAGATGTCTCATTAATGACAAATGTGATTTTCAAGCAATTTTTAACATATCATGCAACTGCTATTTATATATTAAAATAAAGAAATAATTAAGAAATTGTGAGATGTCTCATTAAATACCGATGGAAAATGTCTTATTCGAGTGACTAAACCAATATGTCCTATTTGTGGCGGACGAACCTAATATGTTCTCTTTTAGGGTTAATAAACCTATTACATTCTACTTTAGGGTGGATACACCCAATGCGTCATTTTTAGGGTAGACAGACTTAATGTATCCTATTAAATAAGAGAGGATGAACCCAATATGTCATATATTAGGGTTGACAAACGCATTATGTCCTATTTGAGGATGAACGAACTCATTATCTCCTATATTATGATAGACAAACCTAATATGTCCTACTTAAGGTTGATGAATACAACATATCCTATTTTAGGGTTGATGAATCCAATGTATCCTATTTTAGGGTGGACGAACCCAATATATCCTATTTGATCGTTGAGTTACCCGAGATGTCCTCATTTATGGTGGACTTACAAGATATATCTTTTTTTATGGTGGATTAAACCAATATATCCTTTTTTAGGGTGTAAGATCTTGTTATCTCGCTAACTTAGTAATATCAATTGATGCTATGCAGAGGGCTTCGTGCGATTTCATTGCAATAGCCAACATGTATAATTTAATATGGACAGTCTGTTGTAGTGCCTTTAAAGGGTTTAAATAAATCTTTGCAATTTTTATATCCAAGGTGCGTTTAATTTTGTAGTAGAAAACATTAAATTTGTAGTATTTTGTATTAGGTTATTTGGTGTCCATAATTTAAGAGCTTCAGCGTCGATAAGCATTTGCGGCATATAGAAACTTTTTCTCAAAGAAAAATTATGTATTTTAAATTTTATTCTTGTTGCTATTGCAAAATCTGGACCTTGAAAATTCTTAGCCTTATGTCAAGCTTTGTGGTGTTATTATTCAAGGACAAAAAAATTTATCCTCTATATTACTCATAGCAAAAAATGTTAGTATCAAAAAAAAATATTAGTACTTTGCATTGAACCATGATGCTTTTGCATTGAATCTGCATTTTTTGTTGCTATAGCTTTAAAAAATTTGATGATGAAAATATTCATTGCGATCTTAACTTCTATTATCATATAAAATAGAACTTTAGGCTCGCCTACGTAACTCCACCACACGTTAGATTCTCTTTAAACTTATATTGTTTCAAAAATTAGGCTTTTTCTTTCATGAAAAGATGTGATTTTTATGAAAAACTGTGAGTCTAATAAAGAGTTGCGACTTTTATCAAAAGTTATTACTTTTTATCAAAAGTTTTGAATGAAGAGTTGCGACTTTTATGAAAAATTGTGACTTTAATGAAGAGTTGCGACTTTGTGAAAAGCTGTAAATTCTATGAAAGGATTTGAACTTTCCGAAGGGTTGCAATTTTTCCAAATAGTTGTATCCCTTATGATAAGGCACTATTAATAGTTGTCCACAATATCCTTTGTGTCTTTAAATAGTGGGATTTCCTCTTATTTAAAAAAATCATGATCTTCTTCTTCTTCTTCTGCAAAATAAATAATTGTGTACTTTGCTCCTATTGCGTGACTTACTACACACCATTGTTTTTGTATCAATAAGTTGGTGAATAAAATTGTCCATTCTTAGAGGATGTCATTCTTTAAACCTCTGGTATTGGAGGAGAATAATTTTCTAAAGAGAACAATGTGCATTCATTAGACTCGATTTTTTCCTTTCTATTTCATTCTATTTTTACATATTCTTGCATGTTTTTTACACTCATTAATTTATGTGTATGATATGAATTGTTATTTTTGAGTAGATATCTTAAACTCTGCTTTTATGTTTCTTTAAAGTTATTGTCTCCGATTATAATGGACATATATTCATATATTACATATATAAATTGTGCGGAAAATAATTATTATACTCAATTCAAAGAATCTATATTTTGATATTATATATTGAATTTTATAATTTAAAAGTACTATATATAAGCTTATATTGTCCATTTTAACATATATATATAATTATGCAAGTTATCAATTGAAATGTTAACAAGCTTTTGAAGAAATTCATTATGCAAGTTAAAAAGTTATAATTGTTTTAATGTTCAAGCGTAATTTCATTTTTTAATATGTTAACAAGTTTTTTAATTTTCTCCTATGACATAAATCACAATTGTATAATCAATACAACTTAAATGTTTCTTTATAATATGAAATGCATTTTTATACATATTCTAATTTTTCTTTTTTATTTTCCTTTTAATGATGATTAAAGAACTAATAATTTATTATTTCTTGAGTAATTCATTTCTTGGAGGTTCTTGCATTATATGATAATGAAAAGTAATCATATTTATGTTGGAATATTACAAATGATATTGTAAGAAACTATTTTTCCATTATTTTTAAAGAACATATATCAATAAAAATTAATTGCAAATTCATATATATATATATATATATATATATATATATATATATATATATATATATATATATATATATATATATATATATATATATAGATATATATATATATATATATATATATATATATATATATATATAGAACCTTAGGTCCGCCTATATGGCACCACCACAAATCAGAATTCAATTTTAAATTTATTTATTTCCAAAACTAGCCTTCCCTTTCATGATTAGTTGTAACTTTTATGAAGAGTAGTGACTTTAATGAAGACGTGTGACTTTTATGAAAAGTTCTTACTCTTTGACTAGTTGCGACAATTATGAAGAATTGTGACTTTTATTTAAAAATGTGTCTTTTATGAAAAGTTGTGACTTTAATGAAGAGCTGCAACTTTAAGTAAAGGTTGTGACCTTTTCGAAGCTAGAATTTCCTATTAATTTATTTATTTAAAAAACTAGTCTTCCCTTTTCATGAAAAGTAGTGGCTTTTATGATAAGTTGTGACTTTTATGAAAAGTTGTAACTATTATGAAGAGTTGCAACATTTATATCAGAATTTGTAACTTTTCTTAAAAGTTGTGACTTTTATAAAGAGTTGCAATTTTTATTAAAGCTTGCGATCTTTCCAATAAGATTGAACTTTTTCAAAGACCTGTGACCTTTCCGATAAGGCACATTTATTATTTATTCACACTACCCTTTGTTATCTATAAATACAGGGATTTGCTGCTACTATTATTTGTAGGTTTTTTTTCCGCTGGTAGTCGAATTCAATTACGTTGATTAAGATTTCTATGAAGTTTGTTTCATTCCTCAAAGTTTTCATCCTCCTATTTCATGGAGCTTAATCTTTATGTGAGTAGAACTGATTCATGTAATTATGACAATTCTTTTGCTATTTTGGTGATTTTTCTTTAAACTTTGTTAAAAGTTCACGGAAGATGATTGAAAATTGATCTTCTCTTTTATCCGTTTGTACAAGTTTCTTTATAATAAAAAAAGAAAATTGGTTTTGATTGCAATATCATATTACTGCTCTTGCACCTTCAATTCCATGAATTCTAAATTTGTTGAAATGGTTGAATTCATTACATTTGGTTCTTTAGTAAAGAAAGCTTTTATTGTTTCACTATAGGGAAGTGAATTGAAATACATTAATTAAACCTCTTATGAATATGTTACATCCTCATATTTCATGAAGCTTAATCATTTACCGTAAGCCAAACTTATTCATGTACGTATAAAAAATTTTATTTGCTATTTTGATGACTTTTTGTTAACTCCGTTAAATTTTTTAGTGAGGGTGATTAAAAAATTATCTTTTCTTTTGTCCCTTTCTACAGATTTTTTCGGGCAAATTGCTTGTGCGTTCTGTTATATTTGATAGAACATAACAACAAATATGTTATAACTAATGTGAAACCAATGCTGAAGTTTGTTAAAAGAATCAAGCAGATTGCTCTATTTCTTGCCACGGTTAGTATATTATGTTGATAATTTTTTTAGATAGAAATAATTTGTATGTCATTACACACTTGCTAGAATAATAGTATAGACACAATTAGTCCATTTCTTTTATCGCAAGTTAAGTAATTTATCGTATTTCTTCGCCTCTTCATTTTGGGTATAATAAGAGATCGATTTTTTTTTTTAAAACTAACTAATGTCCAAAATAGACTTTAACAAAATAAATTTTTTATTGACAATAAATATGCACATTAATAAAGCGTGCTAGATCTTTTATCGACATTAATTAAATGTCACTAGATTCAACGTTGCTATAAACTTTAGGGACATTTACAGAGAGTATCAATTGCCTCTGAAAATAAATAATTAGCGAGAATTATAATATTAATGGTTGTTAAAGATCATTTTTCTATAGTGATAGCTCTTTATTTTGATAAAGTTTTTTTAATTTTTTGTGGAAAATGCACAAGTACCACCTTAACTTATGCCTGAAATCCCAAAGACACACTTATACTATACTAAGGTCCTATTACCCCCCTAAACTTATTTTATAAGTAATTTTCTACCTCATTTCGGCCTACGTGGCACTAACTTGAAAAAAAGTCAACCAGCGTTGGGCCCACAATCTAGTGCAACGTAGGTCGAAAAGGGGTAGAAAATTAATAATAAAATAAGTTAAGGGTGGTAATAGGACCTTAGAATAGTATAAGTGCGTCTCTGTGATTTTGGGCATAGATTGAGGGGTACTTGTGCATTATCTGTTTTTTTAAATAAAGAAGTAATGATAACTCTTTCTTATGGATTATTTCAAATACATTTGTGGACTGTAAACTTGGATACAACCAATATACTGTCTTTTTGAAAAATATGTTAAGAAACATGTCATTTTCTTCTTGATTGTTACGAAAGTAAGGTTGTCTTTATTATTATTATTATTGGATTTTTATGAGTTCAAGTTCTCACAAAACTATGCTGTGAAATTTTAATATGTTAAGTGTCAAAATATTGTTTAGAATATCCAACTATGAACAATTTCATCAAGATTTCCCTTACTCCTTTGTTGATAATTGCATTAATGTAACGGCATAATATAACCATAAAAATAACTATGGTTCAATTTCAAATAAGTTGTGTCCCTAAGCGACAATAATGACTGCTTTGATACAGTCAGGCAATAAAATTGTGATACTAACTATGTTAGGGTCATTTTTAAAATATACATGATACGTCATACTATAAAAAAATAGATTGATGGAGGTTCTAAATAAAGGAGTTGAAGGTCTTCCATTTGAGATTAGTTAAATATGTTCTTGTATGAACGTGATGTTCAACTTTAATTGGGAGAAGTGTTGTTCAAGGATTTTTGTCTCTTCTTTAATGTCTAATGTTATCCTTTATAGATTTTTGGAATTTAGCCAATTTAATTAATTCGGACGAACTATTTCTGTGGAGATTTTCTTAGACTTAACGCTTTGCCTTAAGATAAAATATTCTTGAAAAAATAGTGTATGTATTAAAAATGTGAACATTACCAAATAATAATATGTACGTTTAATAAAATAGTTCAATCCTGTGAGAAGTATGGGTAATTTACCTAGTATATATAAAAAAAGAAAACCTTAGACCAACCTATGTGGAGCCACTACAAACCATACTTTCCTTTTAATTTATTTATTTCCAAAACTAGCATTCCCTTTCATGAAGTATTATGACTTTTATGAAGAGTTGTGACTTCAATGAATAATTGTGACTTCAATGAAGTATTGTGACTTATACAAAAAGTTGTGATGTTTATTAAGAGTTACGACTTTAATGGAGAGTTGCGACTTTCATGAAAAATTGCGACTTTTATGAAAAGTTGCGACAATAATGACGAGTTGCAACTTTTATGAAAATTTGTGACTTTTATAAAATATTATAACCTTTTCGAAGGGTTTCGACTTTTCCAAATGGTTGTAAGATTTCTGATAAGGCACGATATGTTACAGATCTTGGTATATTTTTTTAGTCATTAATTTATATTTATGTTATTAAAGATAAATGATAAGATGTAATAAATTTGATTTTCCTTTACGTTATTAATGTTTGTTACTATGCTATCTTGTATGTGAGATAATATGGCGTTTAGTTTTAATAAATGATATATTTAAAAAATTATTTTATAAATTCTCTGATTAAATTCCCGTGTAAAGCGCGGATAATTTTACTAGTTTTATAAATAATTAACGGTCAATGCAAATTGTACTAGTCTTGTTTTTGTTGAAAATTGATTTTTTATTATATTATGAACCATTTTCACGAATCATGATGAAACCTACGATAAACCAGTAGATAAGGCAACCCGTAACCCAGAACAACAAGTAATAATTATAACCTTAAAACATTGTGAAACAGTAATGAACCTCAAAACAACAATACGCGGAAGCAAACTAAAAATATATATGATAGATCCATCCTAGAACTTTGAAGTTACAAGTACGAAGATATCTAAACAAAATCGTAGAAGTCCAAAATGTGGAAAGAAAAACCTTGTCTCAAAATGCGAAAGACTAGATACACAAGATACATAAGGAGAAAAGTATGACCCATACACCATGTTCCCACCATAGTGTCCAATCAATATATGCAAGAAGATAGAATGATTACCACCGATAACTAGAGCTCGGACCTGCATCACGAAATGGATGCATGGTGTAGCATGATTATCAGAACAACACGTTCTTAGTATGAATCATAGGATGAAGGAGAAAGAAAGGTAAAAACAAGGGAAAAGGGTCTGATAAACCCCTAAACTTTGTCATTTGGAGCTTATATACCCCTTGTTATAAAAGTGGCTCATATATGCCCTTACCGTTATACAAACGACTCATTTATACCCCTGTCGTTACAAAATGGCTCACATATACCCTTAATCTAACGAAAGTTTAAAAACTAGTTTTAAATTTATATTTATTACTTCTAATATTTTTTTAAAAAATTATTTAGGGTATATATGATTCCTCTATCAAAGTTCAAGGTATATATTTTTTTTTATACATAAATTATTTTTTACTTCTTTTGTTATAATTATTTAGTTTCTTATTCTTATTTTGTTTTTTTATTTCATTCCTTAGTTTAAAAAGAGAAAAAATTAAACTAATGTTTTTGTGTGTATTGTAATTAATTTCGTATTCGAAAAAAAGTTTGGTCACCTACAATAAGTTTTACAAGAATATTAGTGAAATATAAATAAATTCCATTATCAAAATAATAATTCAAAATTAGTCATTGAAACAAAAAAAAGTCAAAAAAAATATGTTTGACGAGGATTAAACTTACTCATATGGGATTATATTTTTTAGAAAAAAATAATAAAAATTTAGATTAAAATTATTTTATTTTTCATTTCGTTAGAGGAAAAGGGTATATGTGAGCCATTTTTTTACAAGTAGGGTGGGGTATATATGAGACACTTTCATAACATGGGGTATATCAACTCTAAATGACAAAGTTTAGGGGTGTATTAGACCCTTTTCCCTAAAAACAATAATAGAAGATATAGAAATAAAAAGAGGTCAGAGAGGTATAAACTAAAAGAACCCAAAGGAACAAGAATATAAACAATTGTACAAGTAAACTAGACCTAACTCGACCCCATAAGCAAAGAATGTAACTCAATTCCTTTTTCGATATTCTATGTGTTTCTACTGAATATATCATTGTAACAAAATGTGATATTGGAAAGAAGCTAATTTCTTCATTCTATTGTCTAGAATATGAGTACTCTTAGGGATCCAACTTTCATGCATCTTCAAAGATTTGTTAGAGCACTATGCCATCAAAGAAATGTATGAAATTTCCAGGTGGGCATTGGATTAGCTAGGAAGAAAGTTACAAACCGGGGAAAACAAGAGACCTACATGCTGAAGAAGCATTTGTTATATCATTAGGTGAACAAAAATATGGATGTCCACTAAAAAGATTGTCTCTTCAAGAGTTGTGTTAACCAAATTCATGTTGACGGTGACTCAAGGAAAACCAAGCAAGCATAGAACGCAAATTTTAAATAATTTTCCTAAGAAGAGTACAATATAATATTATTTAGAATAAGTAGTATATACAAAACCTCGCAATGAAGGCTCCCATAAGTAGTATAATATTCTTACTAAGTTTATTACGTCGATCCTAAATATTGTTATAGTTTGCTTTTGTCAGTAAAATAATTTGAAATATGAGCTCTAGACTGGCTAAAATTCCATAGAGTCACGATTGTCATGGATTTGATTAACACCACACTTGAGGAGACAATATGTATTAGTGGATATCCATCTTTCTAAATTTGCAATGATAGATCAAGGACTTCTTCAACAGGTAGATATTTCGTTTTCTTAGTGTGTACCTCCTTTTCCTAATTAAGACAACTCCTACTTGGAAACTTACCATGTTTCTTTTGTTGCACAATACACTGACTAATCTTTGATGAGGAATGTAACTTAGATCTATCATATGCTCATTTTCTTTTCCATGTGATGAAGAAATTACCCTCTTGCCCTTCACATTTTTCACTACAACAATACACATGTGCTTCTTCACAACAGCCAACAAACAATATAAAAGAAATGAATTTCAAAGAAGATTTTTAATGCACAAGAGAAACATTTAGTAATAAAGATAACTAAATTTAGTAACATGCTAATGAAAAAATCAGTGTATCATTTAGTTGGAGCCACACCATAAGGATCAAGTAGTGAAGAACACTAGAAAGATTAGACAACTCAAAGAGATCTTTATTGTCCATAAGAGCAAATATTACTTCCATTTATCTTTAGGTTTGATTCGACTATATATTCCATCCTAGTTATGATTCCAAAAAAGGGAAGTAAAGTTAATAATCTACCTATGAGTTTGCTTCAAGAGGAGAAACTTCTTGTGTGAAATCGAAGGTAAATAAAAAATTGAGGGGCTTTGGGACTGGGACAACGTTTGAGGTTTAAAAAAACATGTAGATATAACACAATACTATGAAGCTAGTATACATCAACTAATCGTGGCTTTCAGCTCGCCTGACTGCCCTTTAATGCTAATATTTGCTTCTTAGAAATCTATTTCACCGCAAATTTCACAATTTTTGTTCTGCAAACTCATAAGAAAAGAAATTCAAAAGTTAACCAACTGTTGATCAAGCTTAAGTGAAGCTCATACTATATTCGGGTTTGGCAATGAACAAGGATCTAAATGATATCAAAGTGCTTCACTTACCTTGTTTTCTCACATATAATCAATATTAAGATATGATAATAATGGGGAAAGAGGAAACACAAAGTTAAAAGTTACATAAGGTAAATCATAATCAACAAAATCATGTTATCATTATCATGTTGCTCACATGAAAATATCAGTAATAAATTATCTTTTTTGTAGGAAACACATATCCCGTTCATTCCAAGTATTTTCGTAGAAAATTATTTTCCTAGAATATTATTTTGTTATATATTGTCCAAAAAGAAACACCTCCAGTACTCCTCCTTAAGAAGCACTTTATGGAGGTAAATGACATAAAAATCCAATTATATGATACTAGTGTTTTTCCTGCCATTGTAAATAAAATAAATTTTGCTAATATGGTTGTGGGACAGTGATGTACATCATAGATCACTATAGTTGATATATTGTTTGACAATCAAATCTGGAACATAGAACCTCACATTTTATGAAGAACGAGAAAATTATTTGAGTAATTTAGGGAAGGATTCTCTTAATTTAGCACTTTAATGATATATCCCTTGTACTAAATTCATGCTTCCTATATAAGGAAATCATACTAGGATTTGTTTATGACAGCACATATAATTCGAAGGACACACAATCATTTAAGAAGTTACTTGTTGATTCTACTCTAAATCTTAGAACGAGATTAAAGCAAATAAGTTGCAATTCCTATTGAATAACATGTGTGGAATGAGTAAGTGATGAGCAAGGATTGCAAGGATCCATTGATAACACCACTCCTTTGGTAAGGAATGAGACTCAAGAATTAAATTGGAAGTGTACTTTGGGGAATATTGTTAGGTAGGAGTCAATTTTAGAATGGCTTGTTATAAGACCTAATTCAGGCCCACGTGGTGTATCTGGACTTCCCACATCTTTTATGGGTCCATTTTTCCGTCAGAACTATTGCACCAAGAGATAGAGCTACATCGGTCGTACCTCACCATTTCAATAGAGGCCAGGTGTATACACTTTTATTGATGATTCTGATGGTTCTATCACACATTCTACATTTATATGCTTAGACTATCACCCATAGAGGTGTTTATTGTTTGCCCCTTTCGTTTTAAGGGATCTTAGTTGGGTTATGTTTATTGTTTGTACCTTTTAGGCTTATGAGTTTTGATTAGATTATTGTTTTACTATATTTTGTATTCTTGTGATATCGATCTTCTAGTTAATAGGTTGTGGTGTAGATTAGTTGATATTAACTCTCCTGACCCTAGGTAGTTTACTCTTAAATCATAGTTTCTTTGTGAGTAAGTTGTTGGCTTGCCTTTGGAAGTACACTCTTGACTCGATTCCTTATCCTTCATATCTTGATTCTTCTCCTAATTTCTTTTCTATCATACTATACCTCTTGTTTAGTTTCTTGATTTCTACTTACCTTATTATCTATTGAATATACTTGCTTTATATTTGGAGCACTGTCGGACGAAGTCTGTTCAGAAACACTTGTTGGTAAGAGTTCTTGTTGTTGCTTTGGATCTTGTGCGGAGCAGGTTTTGGACTTCAAAGACTAGGTGAGCTCCTTAAGTGTTCCTTGTTTCCATCTCCATTGTCTAGTCTAGTATTTATTTTTCTTTCAAAGACCATTTAATTATATGCTGTACAATTGGGTGATGACAGACCTTGGAAGTTGTTATGTGTATTATATTCATGTTGAATTCTCTTTCTCTTTTCTCTTAGCTTCTTTCTTCTATTATTTATCTTACGCGCGTTGCCCAATAGTTATGGTTAAGGAAAAAGTGTTAGAATTATCTAATTGTGGGATGTAGTAGATCTTATCATGATCTGAGAATTAGGTCGTGACATTTTAAATCATAGGTTCTTTTAATTTTCCAAACAATGGTAACAAATGGGTTTTGTGTAAGAAGTGGATTTATCTCTAAGGAGGGCCTATTGTTTATATGATGAAGACCTCAGAGATGAATGGTTTCAAATGTTTTTCCTTAACTTTGGATTCTGTTTTTTTCTTTTAGTTAGTACACTTCAATGGTTTCGGATTCTATTAGGTCTCTAGATGGATTTAGGGTACCATTTGCAGTTTCCAGATTATACCTAGAACAAGCTTCATTCTTTGGTGATTCCTCGGAGGTAATATTTCATTTTTCTTTTCATTGATAACAATTGATTTTTTCCAGATGTACTGTTTTGGATGGAAACAAAGCAACGGATGAACATATAGCTTCCGTACATAAGCAAAGCATATAGATTTAATTCATCATATGATTCTGCGTATTCCAAGGAAGGCTCTTCCAAGGAAATATGATTCTGCATATTCCAAGAAAGGCTCTTTACAAAATATTATATTTCTTTTGGTTCTGTGATTGAGGTAATTCATCATGTTTACTATTCCCTCCATTTATTTTACCTACCCCTTGTACCAAATATATATGTTTCATTTGACATGTCAATATAGCAAATCCGAAGAATTTTTTTTGCTCATACTACCCTGAATATAAAAAAAAAAAATAGTCAAATTTAGAGTTGTCTGATAAGTTTGACTGACTTTTAATTTGAACTATAAAGTTGGCTGACATTTAATTTTTTAATATTTTGGGTGGTATGATAAAAAAAAGTAATTAAATTTTCATGATTTACTAAATGAACAAGCAAAATGAAACATAATTTTTGGTATAGAGGCCCAGTAAAAATAAAATGGAGTGAGTGGCAAACATGATTAATCACCCCAATTACAAAATCAACTGAAATATTAGTTTCTTCCATAGAACCTTCATTGAAATATATGTAATTATACTTCCCAACAATCACTATTCTCAACTATTTTTTCTTTGAACTAATCTTTCTAGTTAAATCTATATGCTTTTGTTTTTATATCTACCTATGATATATGATCATCCTTGCTTTGTTTCCATCAATAACAATACATCAGGAAAATAATCGATTCTGGTGAATGATTTTTTAGAAGGATAATTAAAATAAAATATGTACCTCTAGACAATTCTCAAAGAACGAAGCCTCTTTTTAATGTTATAAATATTATTTGGTGAGTTTTGTTGATACCCAACGTCCATCCAGTGACCCTAAATAAATCGGAATCCATTGACGAGTATGACTACAAGAGAAAAAAAATAAGTCCAAAGTGATTGGAAAGAGAGACGAAACCATTCATCTTTGATGGAAGAACATAAACAATAGTGCCTCCTTAACGAAAATCCCACTTTTCATACAAATTCCATCCCAACAATTTTTTTTTCAAATTGAAATGTGTCACAACCCAATATTTATGGTCATGTTGACACCTACTAACACCCTTATGTAGGTAAGTCAACCCCATAAACCCGAACCAAAAGCAATAGTGTATCATGAAGAAGAAAAACATAAGGGAGGCAGGGAATAAAAAGCAAAAAAAAAAGAAGGAGGAGATACACTGAGGAAATAAAGGAAATAGATAGACAACAATAAAAATATACAAAACATCCCTAAGATGTGGCACTAGTTGTTAGTCGAGTTTCTAATCAAAATAGGAGTACATGAAAAATGCAAATATATAGAACCGTCTTTGAATGTATAATAAAGACTAATCCTAGGAAAATAGTGGGAGATTGGAAAGTGTGAACTTTACGAGATTACCCTAGTCTACAAATCCAAAGTTGCTCCACACAAGGACGTCCTCAATCGAGAGAACCCATACTATGATGGGTGGGATGTAGAAGCATAGTATGACTTAAAACAAGTAGTACACAGTAGGCATAGTCAGACTGAGCTCCAAAAGATGAATCAACCATAAGTTACAAGTAAAGAAAGTAGTGAAAGAAGAGTTATAACATAATTTAAGTTAAAAGAAAAAATGGAGTAGGATAAAATAAGCAAGAGACCGAGACAAAGGAACTTATTTGGAAGTGATAGACAGTAGGCATAGTCATACTAAGCTCCGAAGATTAATCAACCATAAATTACAACTAAAGAAAGTAGCTAAAGAGAAGTTATAACATAATTCAAGTAAAAAGAGACAAGGGAGTATAAAATAAGTAAGAGACTGAAACAAAGGAACTTATGTGGAAGTGCTAGACCAACAACCTAACCTCTACAAGGGTCCACTACAGAATCCAATAAATTTGTGATACAACATCGGTAACCACTGCTACACCTCACAAAAACCAAAAGGCTAATCCGTCTTGCCATGACCAAAAGCACCAATATAGAGACAACTCCCACAAATTTTGGAGATAACTATCAAATCGACATAAGATATACAATTATATACTCAAACAAAAACCTAATAGAACCCCCACAATCCTCAAAGGTAGAAAAATACAGAATTAATCTACACAACCTGTCATACGACAAATGGGTGCAAATAACAATCAATTATACGTTCGACCGACTTATGAGTGTGTGAAATGCAATAGAAACCAACGGCGCCATACAACCAAGTATACACATATATTTATGCTCACTTTAAATTCCTAGCATACTTATCCAAAATAATCATCATTGGAGAATCGCTTCTTTAAACTCTCTAGACTCATCAATCTAGAAGTCAGGGTATACATGAATGCATGCGTATCTTCTATATAAATAAGCTGCAACAATATTCACTTTTTCTTGATTATAATTTATCTCTAAATGAAATTACTACATAAATTATATCCACTTTCATGCTTTTGATTAAAATTTTTGTAATTCCAATATACTTCATAGCCTCATGATTGGTCCTTATAAAAATTTCCTTATACAATAAATAACGTTGTCGATTTGCTAAAACTCTTAATGGGTAGAAAGTTCCTTATTATAGGTAGAATATTGCAATTGATCTCGTCTTAACTCTTCATTCAAGTAACTTAGGTGGTTAATTTCTTTCAGCATGACCGCACAAATTCCCACTCCACTAACATCAAACTCAATTCAAACATCTTCGCAAAATTGGGAAGTTGAAGTAAAGATATGGAAGTAGGTTTTTCCATTAAGATCCTAGAAGCTTCCTCGTGTTTTATATTCAAAATAAAAGGTTATAACTATTGATGACCTCAAGTAGGGGATCGTCTAGAGAACTAAAGCCCATCACAAACTTTCTGATAGATTATGCCAAAACATTAAAGCTTCCAACATCACTAATGGACTTAGGGGTTACACTCGAACTCTTGCTTTTCCCCTTTGATATGTAAGAAAAAGAAAATGACTTTCAAACTTACTTATTTTTATCCAATGATGAAGAAAAGAAGATTTCACTCCTAATTACTTTTCCCTTTTAAATCCCTCAACCTTGAGTGTCATTTTATAAGATTTTATAAAATAGAAAGATAATGCAAATCTAATTGTTGAATTATATTTCTATTTAAGTCCAGAATAGATTTTCGACAAGATTCACCTCTCCATCATTAACATTATCTCAAAGCTTATCATGCCTTATCTCCTCATATTACTCTTCCACGGGCTTCGTTTCTTGTTGAATATTGTAATACTTGTTGAGTGTATTTTGTTCATAGTATTTACCCATAAGTCTTTTATCTTTTGATGTCATTTAAACTTGTTGTAAATTTTCTATTCACTAAAGCATCTCTTTCAATTTTCTTCCACCATGTATATGCAAAACCCTTAATATGACTTAAAGTGTAATTCAATATTCTTGAATGCTTTTAATTCTATTCCTATTGCCATCGCTTACTTGAAGATTTTGTGTGCTGAGATCGGGTGGGATACTTATCGAGGTAGTTGAGAGCGTTTTGAGCAAGTTTTTCCATTTTAAGATCTTTTAAAGTGAGAATTGACTTTAGTCAACATCCAAATAATACAACTTTATCAACTCTGAATGGTCCATATTGGTTTAGTAGAATTGTTGGTTATAGTTTTGAGGTACTCGATTTGAGTTTATGTCGTTAGGCATTGCCATAGTGTGACTTTAGTCAACATTCATGGTAACATAGTCAGATGAGAATTTCCTCAATGCGGTTAACTTTGAAAATTTTAATTTGATGTAGAACGATCTTTGGTTATGATCTCGAGGTGTTTGGGATGATTTTGTTGTTAAACCCCTTTTTAACTCACATCAAATAGTGTACAACATATTGATTATTCCTAAATTAATTAACTTAAGGAGCACCACCTAAATATTTTTAAGGTAAATTAGGACACCCATATATTTAACTTAGTAATGCTGAAACTAACTCCAATTAATAGTCTACTTAACTTATGTGATTATATATAAGGGTTCAAGTTATCCTAAGGTGAAGAGATTATATATCATGTTTTAATTTATTAAAGGGCCATTCATGCTAGTTCAAACTTCTATCTTGATTTCATAAAAAGGTTCCAACAAATCATGCTTATTATAATAAATTAAAAGAAGTGAAACTTTCTAGTTAATATACATTTCTTATTGAGAGAGTAATCTAAACAAAAACCTAAAACAATTCAAGTTAGATACAGGTATGGTTAACATCCTTCCTTATTACATACAACCAAAGATATACATGATTTTAAATACATTACTTATTAGCTCTTGATAAAGTATAATTTCTGAAAAAGAAAGAAATTATGATGCGATAATTTTTAAATGCATAATTAATCAGCTTCCATTACATGGGTATATTTAATAAACAACACAAATACTCTAAGAAGACTACACATTGACTGAAAGAACAAAATGTTGACACTGACCTTTTATCAAGCAGTGAACCATGGCGAGGTTTCAGATCTATTAACATCCAACTTCACTCACAAACAAAACAACACGAGCAATCAAAAGAAAAGCCCTTCCATTGTTTTTCAGATTTGGAAAGGAGATGCGATTCAAAATTTCTGTGTGAACAAATGATGAGGTAGGGTAAAGGAGTGGTTCAAAAATCTCCGAAAACAAACTTAAAAGTATACATTTACAGGTGAAATTAGGGTTCATGAATTGTTGAGTAGGAATTTGAATTTCATGCTTTTAAATTGGTCATAGATAACCATTAAAGCTCGAACAATAGGATTTTTTGATTGGATACTTGAAAATCTTCACGTGACATAGAAATAGCACAAAAATTGAGTGACAACCTTCATCGATATCTAACGAACATTGGAGTTTTGTTGAAAATTAAAGGGAAGGAGTGAGAGAGGGAGGCTATTGCGGCTTGTGAATTATGAGGGACTTTGGGGGGCGGGGGAGGAAACCCTAGACAATATTAAACTTAAATGGTATTTTAGGTAGTTAAATAAGGAAAAAATGGATAGTAGTGATTGTGAAGAGGCCTGATTGCACTACAAAAAAAATGCTTGAATAGCGGGAGTTTAAAAATGGAGATAAGATCCATCCCCCGCAAATTATATTAAATAATGGGGTTTTCTAAACTGGCGTAAGTATAAATATTTAGCAACGGTTCAAAACCTTCACAGATCCCAAAAAAATAGCGTAGCAACATTCCCGCTTTTATTTTTGTTTCCGTAACTTTTTCTTAGCAAATACTTTTCACATCTCCAAAGCCTATCTCACTTTGCAGTTCACAAGTTTTGATGCTTTCTGTTATTATTTCCCCTTTGCAGTTCACAATCAACGAGTTCTTGTTTGCAGCTACTCCACAGAATCTTGTACACATTTTTATTTTTATCTTTCAACAAATTAATTGCTATTTTTTGAGTTTGATCCAATTTTGATATGAGAATATCGAATTTTCATATGGGCATCTCAAAGTTGATATGAGTATCTCATATTTTAGTATGGGTATCTCAAATTTTGGTATTGGTATCTCTAATTTTGATAGATTTATATTTAGTGCTCGTTTGAATTTGTAGTTTTCTGTAGATGAGTTTAAGATATGTGAATGAGGCAGTAGAAAAGGGTTCTCATATGTGGAATATGTTTGTTTCACTTACATTCACAAATGGGTTTTCGATCTACTAATTAGATTTTCATTTTTATTTTTCATGTGATTTTTGCATTACATTAATATATTGATTGTTTTAGAACTTAAGTTGTTTTGAATTATACTAACTTAGATTTTTTATGAATTGTAACTTTTATCTGATCACCTTTTGTTTTGATTATGGCTGATTGAAAAAATAAATATTTTTATATCAATCAACTGAGATAATAAGATTTATCTAGATAAAAGTGATATGATCTATTGAAAATGAGTTTTCATTATTTTTATGTACTTTCATGTATAGGTTGAAAATTTTTCTCAGTTATTTTGTATGGTTTGAGATTAGATGGAATGATAACATTGTAAAATTGACTATTAACTATATGTAGTCATTTTTGTGTTGATTGTTTGTAGAGTACTATACCTTGAGGTACTTTTTGTTTCAAAATCTGTTTTGAAGGCTCTACCATATGATATGTAGATAATTTATTGGAGGAACATTTTCGTGTTGATTCTACTTTAAATTTTGAATCAACTCAAGTGGTTGTTGTATTTTTTTGCTGTAAAAAAAAGAATTATGATAAATTTTATGAGTACATAGCCACCGCACAATGAGATATGGATGTGTTTTTGTTTCCAATTAGGTAGTTAAAGTTATGAGATTCATAATTATTGTATTGCAACTATTACATAAGCTATAAGTTCCTCATTCTTTCTATTATTTTAATGATTTGTTGAATGAAACATTTATCATATTACAAGTATATTTTGAATATTATTTTATACATATATAATACATTTATAAGAAAATGTCTCATCATTAACAGGGAGGATTTGGCATCAAGTGTGAGTTTTTTATGAATTCTTTGATTGTGTGTTCTCTGTGAATAATTTTTTATTCTCATCAAGTGATTCTAATGGAGACTCATTTTCTTAATCAAGAAATATCGTAGGTTATATTCTTGCATGTTAATCTATTTTTTAAATATATAAGTCTTGGATTCAATTGCCAAGAAACACATCGGAGTATTTACTTGGCCTAAATCTATTTCTAGATTTTGCATTCAACAATGGAGCTATATGAGATAAAATTAAATTGTCCTATATGTGGTTTTGGAATGTGGCAAATTAGAAATATAGTGTTTGACCATTTGATCAACAAGTCGTTCCCACATAATTATGTCATTTGGGTTATGCAGGGAGAAATGAATATGTTTTCTTATTCGAGAAACATAGAGACCACTCAGGCCACAGCACACATTGAAAATCCAATAGAATTGTTGGTTAATGAAGCATTCGGGGGCTTAAGGCATGAGGTTTGTAACAACCCGTAGCCAAAATAGACCAGAAAATTAGGTTTTTAGAAAAATCTGGAGGTGTTACCAACGGTATCATCGACGGACCGTAGCCTGAACCACGGTCCATCTTGCACAACCGCCAATGGGATCAGAAACTCCAAAATATTTCAGTCTAGAAAAATTGGTTAAGTCTTGGATGACCGACGGACTTACGGTCCGTAGTTCTGACGACGGTCCATAGCCGCTGACCATCAATCAAGACTCGCTTCAACAACTCTCTTACATGAGCTATGGATGACCAGCACGTTGAACAATTTGCATAATTAAGGGGAAATGTAGTTGGGTAAACTTCAAATTATCATAAATCTTAGCACAACATGTATTAGGTATCTCATGACCTACCGACAAATAAATAATTCAATTATCTTCCCATAGCAACCGACCTTGCTAAATTCAGACCTCTGAGTAAAATGTTATGACCATTTTAGTAAAGGCTTGTCGAACAGACCCTCACGACGGACCCAACGATGGGGAATCGGGCAGACAGATGACGGACCGTCAATCCTGGCCATCATTTGTCCTGACAGCAACTCTCCCAGGAGTATTTTTTACTTTTTCTACTACGTTTGAACCCTAAGTTACGTCGTTTTTGACCCTAAATCATCAAATTTAGTCAGTTTAAGCCTAAAACGTAATTAAATCATATCCAAGTAAAATTATTAAATCAAAAGTTAGAAAACTTGAAGCAGGAAAGAAGAAAAAGCTCAAGAACCCTAGTTCAAGAATGAAACAAGTGTCCAGCAGTTCCAGACATAAAGCTTTAGTATTTTTCCATGGATTTCATCACATTTATGTGGTATTTCACAATTGGGTTCCTTTTTACCCATTGGGTCCCTAGTTTTAAGTCAGATTATTGATTTTCATATCATGATTACAACTAGGGTTTATAGAACTATGTTAGAACTTCATGAATTTATAAATAGATGTTCCAAATCATATTATCATGTTATTATTCAGATTATTGCATGAATTTCAGAATCCTAGCTTTGTATTTTATTAATTCTTGAATTACACATGCTAGGTAAGATATTTCAGACACTTCAAATAAGCATACCTCATTTATAAATGCAAAATTACAAGATTATTTGTTGCATTCTCAGTTTGCATGTTCAGTTTCAAGCTATCCAGTATTTATAGAAACTCAGACTTAATCGGTAAATTTACAGAATCCATGGAAGTAGCATACTATCGAGTTGGACTAGGGTTTAGAGTATCTAAATTGTCACAAAACTACAAGCCAAGTAGGTTATAAGTCCCCTCTGTGGGCAATCAGCTTAATGATCATGCCAGCATGCCTTTATACCTTTGGCAGGATATATTGGGTCCTTTCAATGGGGCGTATACATCGGACTCCACATTTAGCACATGTGGTATTCTTATTAGTTATTAGTAGCTCCTAAAGATTAGTCATACTCTTTTTGACTTAAAGATTTATTAATATATTCACTATTCAGTTTTAGCATGTTATAAATTGGTCATTGCATCCAGTTAGCTTAGAATTTCGTTTCTCATGTCAGATTATTATACTTGCTATTACGCTTGTTTACTAATGTTTTATTTAAGATTTACTCTGTCCTACATGCTCAATACCTTTCAAGTACTGACACATACGTGTGCTACATCTTCTCGTGATGTAGGTTCAGGTTCTTAGAATCCAGATCACGCATATATCATTTTTCGATATCCAGATCAGCAGATTCAGTGGTGAGTCCTCATTCTCCGAGGACAACAATCATGAGTGTCATTTCAGTCTGCAGTAATTTTGTTTTAGTTTTTTCTAGATTTAGCAGGGGGCCTGTCCTAGTATTTCTAGTTCAGTTTAGAGGCTTATATCAGGCATTGTTAGATTCAGCTTAGTATTGAGTTAAAATCTACTTTGTATGAAACTCATTGATTTCAAATATATCAGTTATAGATATGGGTATTCTCCATCTTTTAAGATTTAACTATGATTAATCTTCTGCGTTAGTTTATTTTCTTTAGTATGCTCATGATCATTCTAGAAGGGGTAGCTTGGGATCACTTATGGTCCTAGGTTCCGTGTCCACATCTCGGGTAGCTCGGGGTGTGACAAAACATGGTATCAGAGCACTAGGTTCAAGAGTCCTAGGATGTTTGAAGAAGCAGCACTAAGTTAAGCCCTTTTAATTGGTGTGAAGTGTAGCACATCTAATGAGAGGGAGGATATGAAGTATTTTAGAAAAAACTTCACTTTGTTGATACTCTTATCGTGCATAAGGTATGATCAGATTCAATTCTAAGTTGACATTATGCGTTTAAGATCATGCCTTCTCGTAGAGCTTAGGCATCGAATGCTAATGGACGCAATGTTAACGCAGTTCCTCTAGTACTAGATAAGCATGTTGAAATGCAGAGTTTCAGAAAGTCAATTCAGCTTTTGTCTTAGAGTATGACCAACCAGAAAAATCAGCAGGTACTAGTTCCCACTAATAGAAATTACCGATTACTGGAAGCCATAGTTTTTGATTTTGTTAGGATGAATCCGCCTATGATTGTAGGGTCTCAAGTTGGTAAGGACCCATAGAAGTTCATTGATGAGGTCAAGAAAATATTTTGTGTGATGTTAGTAACTGGTAGTCATAGGTAAGGTTGACATCCTATAAACTCAACGATGTGACTCACATATGGTTTACTCAGTTGAAAGACAACAGACATGGCTTTGTCTTTTGTAACTCAGTATAGCAGTCTAATTCAGTGTTAGTCCAGAAACTCTCTCAGAACCCTTCTCAGTCTCTACTCCAGTCGGTGACCCAGTAATATCTAGATGGGTATACAGAAATTGCCCTGTCACAATCTCTCTGAAAGTCACCTTAGCAAATCTAGTAGAGTTAGAAATGGTAGACTTCGATGTTATTCTAGGCATGGATTAATTGGACTCATGTTATGCCTCAATCGATTGTAGAACTAGGATTTTTCTTTTTTCAGTTTCAAGACAAACCAATCTTAGAATGGAGGGGAAATAGCTTAGCGCCTATGGGACGATTTATGTATTGATTGGTTGCACGCATGTTATGCCTTAGTCGATTGTATTACTACGATTGTTCGTTTTCAGTTTCCAGACAAACCAATCTTAGAATGGAAGGGTAGTAGCTTAGCGCCTATGAGCCGATTTATTTCTTAACTTAAGGACAAAAAGATGATATCTAAGGGTTATCTCAAACATCTAGTTCGGGTTAAGGATTATAGCCTTGAAACCCCGACTCTTGATTCAGTTTCAGTAGTCTGTGATTTACCAGAAGTATTTCTAGAAGATCTTCCTAGAGTCCTTCCCTAAAGGGAAATCGACTTTGGAATTGATATCCTTCTAGATACCCAACCTCTTTTTATTCCTCCTCACAAAGTGGCTCCAGCAGAGCTTATGAAATTGAAAGAGCAGTTGAAAGACATTCTAGATAAGGGCTTCATCAGACTAGTATCTCACCATGGGGTGCACCAATGTTGTTCGTAAGGAAGAAAGATGGTTCTCTCAGAATGTGCATTGACTATAAACAGGTGAACAAGGTCACAATCAAGAATAAGTATCCAATACCCAGGATTGATGACTTTTTTGACCAACTTCAGGGTGCTAGCCATTCCTCAAAGATAAACCTCAGATCGGGTTATCATAAGCGTAGAGTAAAAGATAGTGACATTCCAAAAACACCCTTCAAAACTCGGTACAGTCATTATTAATTTTTAGATATGTCGCTTGGACTAACTAATGATCCTGCAGCTTTCATCGATTTGATGAACACAATTTTCAAATAGTACTTGGACTTATTCGTTATCGTCTTTATTAATGATATCCTCATTTACTCTAGGAGTGAGGAAGAACATACAAGTCATTTGAGAATTTTTCGGTAAACTCTCAAAGATCGCCAGTTATTTGCTAAGTTTAGTAAATGTGAGTTCTTGTTGCAATCCTTTGCTTTTCTTGTTCACATTGTATCGAGCAAAGGGATCCGAGTGGATTCACAAAAAATAGAAGTAGTGAAAAAGTGGCCTAGACCTACCTCTGCTACAGATAGAAGAAGTTTCTTAATTCTAGCAGGTTGTTACAGAAGGTTTGTGGAAGGATTTTCATCCATAACCTCACCATTAACTAGGTTGACTCAGAAGATGGTCAAGTTCCAATTGTCATATAATTGTGAGAAAAGCTTCCAAGAATTGAAAATAAGATTGACTAGACATATTGTCTTCACTCTACCAAAAGGGTTCAGAGGGTTATGTGATCTATTGTGATGCAACCAGAGTTGGCCAAGGTTGTGTGTTGATGCAGCGATGTAAGATGATAGATTATTCCTTTAGGCAACATAAGGCGCAGGAGAAGAACTATCCAACTTATGACCCCGAGCTTGCAGCAGTGGTGCTTGTACTCAAGATCTGGACACACTACTTGAATGGTGTTCACGTAGAGATGTTGATTGACCATAAGAGCTTTCATTATGTGTTCACCAAGAACGAGATGAATCTTCACTTGAGGAGATGGCTAAAATTCCTTAAGGATTATGATATGAATGTGCATTACCATCCTGGTAAGGCGAATGTAGTTGTATATGCAATTAGTAAATTATCTATGGGTAGTGTAGCGCATGTTGAGGAAGAAAAGAAGGAGCTAGTGAAGGATGTTCACAGGCTTGCTCTCTTGGTAGTTCGCCTTATGAGCATATCAGAGAAGGGTGTAATAGTTAAGAATGGAGAAGAATCATCTTTGGTAGTGGAGGTTAAGGAAAAGCATGACAATGACCCAATATTGCTTGAACTTAAGGGTGTTGTCCATAATTACAGAGAGGAGGTTATCTCCCAAGGGGGAGATAGTGTACTTCGCTACCAGGGTAGATTGTGTGTTTCTGATGTTGGCGTATTGAGGAAACATATTCTTGCAGATGCCTATATATCTAGGTATTCGATTCATCAAGGTGCCAATAAGATGTACCGTGATCTACGAGATTCTATTGGTCGAATTACATGAAGAGGGATATAGCAAATTTTCTGAGTAAGTACCTCAATTGCAAGCTAGTCAAGGGAGGTATGACTCAAGAGATCGATATTCCTACATGGAAGTGGGATGTAATCAACATAGATTTCATCACAGGGTTACCTCGTACTCGCAGATAGCATGACTTCATATGGGTGATAGTTGATAGGATGACTAAGTCTTCTCTCTTTTTAGCGGTCAAGACTATAGATTCGGTAGAGGACTATGCCAAGCTATACATCAATGACATTGTGAGTTTGCATGGGGTTCATTTGTGTATTATTTCAGATAGAGGTACTCAGTTTACCTCTCAATTCTGGAAGAAATTTTAGAAAAGTCTTGGTACTCAGGATAACCTTAGTACAACATTTAATCCACAGACGGATGGGCCGGAAGTGCGTATCGATCAGACCTTAGAGGACATGTTGAGCGCTTTTTTGATTGATTTCAAAGGTAGTTGGGAATATGACCTTCCTCTTTTTGAGTTTGCCTAGAATAATAACTATCATTCCAGCATTCAAATGGCCCCTTATAAGGATTTAAATCAGCGTAGGTGTAGATCTCCTGTTGGTTGGTTTGAAGTAGGTGAAGCAGCTTTAATAGGGCCAGATTCAATCCTTTATGATATGGAGAAAGTGCAACTGAGGAGAGATAGACTTAAGACAACCAAAGTCGTCAAAATCTTATGCAGATGTAAGGAGGAGGGAACTAGAGTTCCAAGTTGACGATTGGATGTTTCTGAAAGTCTCACCTATGAAAGGGGTGATGATATTTTAAAAGAAAGGAAAGCTCAGTCCTAGATATGTAGGCCCTTACAAGATCTTAAAAAGGATTGACAAGGTGACAAATGAATTAGAGTTTCCAGCAGAATTGGCAGTAGTGCATCCGGTCTTCCACATCTAACTCTTGAAGAAGTGTGTGGGTGATCCAGCCTTTATAGTGCCATTCGACAGTTTGACGGTGAAAGATAGTCTTTATTTTGAGAATGTACCAGTTAAGATTCTTGATCGTCAGGTTAGAAGGTTGAGGAACAAAGAAGTCGCTTCAGTCAACGTTTTGTGGAGGAGTTAGACCGTAGAGGGAGCTACTTTGGAAGCAAAAACAACCATGAAAGCCAAGTATCCTTACATTTTTCCTTACGATTCCACTCCAACTTGAGGTAATAGTTCCTCTTCAGCTTTACAGTCATTTATGCGTAAATTAAGTTTTAGAATCATGTTCCCTCAGTTTGTACTTGCGTTTTCACCCTAATTTCATGTACTCGGAACTCAATTTTGTCAGAAACTCATTTCTCAGTGTTTAGTAGTTGGGTTCGCAACTCTCTTCGTCTATTTCACAGAGGACAAATGTTACCAAGAGGGAGATAATATAGCAACCCGTATCCAAAACAGACCAAAAAATTAGTTTTTAAAGAAAAATCTTCAGGTGCTACCAACGGTGGCATCGACGGACCGTTGCCTGAACCATGGTCTGTCGTGCATAACAGTCGATAGGATCAAAAACTCCCAAAAATTTTAGCCCAGAAAAATTGGTTAAGTCTAGGATGACGGACGGACTTACAGTCGGTAGGTTAGATCGTAGGTGGAAAATTTGCAGATAGTTAAGGGGAAATGCAGGACTTCACGATGGACCCAATGACGGGGCATCTGGAAGACGACAGACCTTCAGTGCTGGCTTAAACACTAAGTTACATCGTTTTGACTCTAAATCATCAAATTTTAGTCAGTTTAAGCCCAGAAATATAATGAAAACATATATAGGTCAATTCATTAAATCAAAAAATAGAAAACTAGAAGCATGAAAGGTAAAAAAGCTCAAGAACACTAGTTCAAGAACGAAATAAGTGTCCAGCAGTTTTAGCCACAAAGCTTAAGTATTTTTCTGTTGATTTCATCAATGTTATGTGACATTTCATAATTGGGTTCCTTTCACCCGTTGGGTTCCTAGTTTTCAGTCAGATTCCTTATTCACATATCATGATTAAACCTAGGGTTTCTAGAACATTGTTAGAACTTCATGAATTTATTAAATATATTTAACAAATAATATTATCATGTTATTATTTAGATTATCGCATGAATTTCAGAACCCTAGCTTTGTATTTCTTTAGTTTTTGAATTACACATGTCATGTCAGATATTTCAGACACTTCAGATATACATGCTTCAGTTATAAATGCAAAATTACTAGATTATTTGTTGCATTATCAATTTGCATGTTCAGTTTCGAACTATCCAGTATTTACAAAAACTCAGACTTAATCAGTAAATTTACAGAATTGATGGGAGTAGCATAATACCGAGTTGGACTAGAATTTAGCATATCCAAATAGTCCCAGAACTACCAGCCAAGTAGGTTGTAAGTCCCCTCTGTGGGCAATCAGCTAAGTGACCATGCCAGCATGACTTTATACCTTTGGAGGGTATATTGGGTCTTGTCGTTAGGGCGTATACATCGGACTCCACATTAAGCTCATGTGGTAATATTATCGGTTATAGTAGCTCCTACATATTAGTCATACTCTCTGCATTGAATATTTATTAATATATTCAGTATTCAGTTTAAGCATGTTATAAATTTGTCATTGCATCCTGTTAACTCATAATTTAGTTTACCATGTCAAATTATTATAATTGCTATTACGCTTGTCCGCTTATGTTTTATTTCAACTTTACTCTATCCTTCATGCTCAATACCTTTCAAGTACTGACGCATACGTGTGCTACATCTTCTCGTGATGTAGGTTTAGGTTCTCAGCATCCAGATCACGCATATATCAATTTTCGATCTCCAGTTCAGCAGATTCAGTGGTGAGTCCTCATTCTCCGAGGACAACAATCATGAGTGTCATTTAAGTCTTTAGTCATTTAGTTTCAGTTTTTGCTAGATTTAGCTGGAGCCTGTCCCAGTATTTTTAGTACAGTTTAGAGGCTTATATCAGACATAGTTAGATTCAGCTTAGTATTGAGTTAATATCTACTTTGTATTAAACTCATTAATTTCAAATATTACAGTTATAGAGTATGTTTATTCCCCATCTTTTAAGATTTAATTATGATTTAGCTTCCGCATCACTTTATTATCTTTGGTATGATCATGATCATACAAGAAGGGTAGCTTGGGATCACTTATGGTCCTAGGTTCAATGTCCGTGTCTCAGGATCGCTCAAGGTGTGACAAAACTTGGTGTCAGAGCACTAGGTTCAAGAGTCCTAGGATGTTTGAAGAAGAAGCACTAAGTAGAGCCCTTTTCATTGGTGTGATGTGTAGCACATCTAATGAGAGGGAGTATACGAAGTGTTTTAGAAAAAACTTCACTTTGTTATTACTCTTATCGTACATAAGGTATGATCAAATTCAATTCTAACTTGATGTTATGCGCTTAAGATCATGCCTTCTCGTAGATCATAGGCATGGAATGCTAATGCACGCAATGCTAACGCAGTTCCTCTAGTACTAGTTAAGCAACTTTAAATGCAGAGTTTCAGAACGTCAATTCAGCTTTTGGCTCAGAGTATGACCAACCAGAAAAATCAGCAGGTTCTAGTTCCTACTAATAGAAATGACTGATTAGTGGCAGCCAGAGCTTTTGATTTTGTTAGGATGAATCTGCCTATGTTTTAAGGGTCGCAAGTTGGTAAGGACCCACAAATGTTTATTGATCAGGTCAAGAAAATATTTGGTGTGATGTCAGTAAGTGGTAGTGACATGTGAGATTGACATCCTACAAACTCAAAGATGTGACTCACATATGGTTCACTTAGCTGAAAGACAACAGACATGACTTTGTCTTTTGTATCTCAATATAGCAGTCCAATTCAGTGTTAGTCCAGAAATTCTCTCAGAACTCTTCTCAGCCTCTACTCCAGTCGGTGACGCAGTTATAGCTGGACGGGTATACGGAAATTGCCCTGTCACAGTCTCTTAGAAAGTCACCTTAGCATATCTAGTAGAGTTAGAAATGGTAGAATTCAATGTCATTCTAGGCATGAATTGATTGCACTCAGGTTATGCCTCAGTCGATTGTAGAACTAGGTGTGATGTCAGTATATTCAGTATTCAAATTTAGCATGTTATAAATTGGTCATTCAATCCAGTTAACTCAGAATTTAGTTTATCATGTCATATTATTATAATTGCTTTTATGCTTTTTCAAGTATTTTTAATTTCGGCTTTACAGTATCCTACATGCTCAATACCTTTCAAGTACTGATGCATACATGTGCGAAATTTTCTAGTGATGTACGTTCAAGTTCTCAGCATCCAAATCACGCATAGATAAAATTTCGATCTCTAGTTCAGTATATTTAGTGGTGAGTCCTCAATTTCTGAAGACAACAGTCATGAGTGTCATTTAAATCTTTAGTCAGTTTTTGCTAGATTTTGTTGGGCGCTTATCCCAGTATTTGTAGTCTATTTTTTAGGCTTATTTCAGACATAGTTAGATTCAACTTAGAATTGAGTTAATATCTCTTTTGTATTAAACTCATTGTTTACAAATATCTCAGTTATAGAATATGGGTATTCCCCATCTTTTAAGATTTAATTATGATTTAGCTTCTGCATCAGTTTATTATATTCTGTATGTTCATGATCATGTCAGCAGGATTAGCTTGTTTTCAATTGTTGTTCTAGGTTACATGGCCGTGTCTTGGGGCTAGCTCGGGGCGTGACATGGGTGTTGATTTAGGTCCATCACCGGCAGTGGAAGAAGAATAAATTTTACATGATACACCTGCTTTAAATAAGAAAAATTTATTTGAGTTGCTTAAAGATGGAAGTCAAGAATTGTATGAAGGCTCCAAGTACTCACAGTTTGAATTTTTGTTAAAGCTTCATCAAGTTAAGTGTTTGTCTGGATTAACTCATAAGGGAATGACTATGATGATTGATCTACTTAGGGATGCATTTAAATTTGCAAAGATCCATGATTCTGTTTATGAGGTCAAGAAAATGATAAATAAGTTGAGTCTTGATTATATCAAAATAGATGTTTGTCCAAATGATTGCATGTTATATTTGAAAGATGATGTTAACACCGAAACATTTAAATATAGTCATATTTCTAGATCAAAGCCAGAGAAGAAGAGTTATAGAGATCATACACTTATCAAAAGTAAGAAGAAAACAAGAAGCAAAAGAAGAAGCCTGCAAAAATTTTGTGATACTTTCCCTTAAAACAAAGATTGTTCACGTATTCTAAGGCGTGGAAGAAGTTTGGTACAACTTTCCCGAATTTGAATCTGATCCTCGAAATGTACGATTAGACCTAGCTAGTGATGGTTCAATCCTTTTGGGGCAATGAATACTAGTCATAGAATTTGGCCTGTTATTTTTGTCCCATACTACCTTGCTTTATGGTTATGTCTAAAACAACCAAATTCCATCCTCTCAATGATTATTCCAGGTCCATGCGCACCAGGAAAAAACATCGATGTATACCTCCAATCCCTTATTAAGCAGTTGAAAGAGTTGTGGAGTCATGGTTTTGACACTTTTGACTCATGAAAGAATGAAATGTTTAGAATGCGAGCGACTCTTATGTGGACAACTAGCGACTTTCATGGACTTGATAACTTATCTTGTTGGAATACACATAGTGGTCTTGCATGTCCCTCTTGTAATTTTGACGAAGAACCTTGTTTAATTAGTCATAGTGGAAAGTAGTGTTTTATTGGCCATCGCTAATTTTTATCTTGAAATAAAAAAATATAGAATGATGAGGCATCATTTTGATGGAACTGTAGAAGAAAGGACTCATCCAAAGAAGTTATCAGGATTAGATATTTTTCTATAGGTGAAAGATATCAATTTCATATTTGGAAGACTAGTAAATTTAAATTGTAAAAGACAAGGAAAACAAGAAAAGAAATGATGAGGGTGGTGGAACTCATTTATAAAGAAAAAAATCATCTTCTTTGATCTTCCATATTGGGAGTCTAATTTTTTGCGCCACAATTTAGATGTTATGTATATTGAAAAGAATGTGTTTGACAACATCATATATACATTGTTAAATGATAAAGAAAAATCGAAGGATCATATTAAGGCTCGAAAAGATCTATAAGACATGGGTATATGGCGTGATCTATGGACGGATGAGAATGGTAAATTTCGGCTTGGTGCATTTACAATTCCATATAAGAAGAAGTTGGCCTTCCTTGGGACTTTAAAGAATATCTTAGTGTCAGATGATTATGCAAGTAATATATCTCGTTGCATTGATTTGGATAAACAGGAATCTTTGGATTAAAGAGTCATTATTGTCATATCCTCATCCCACAGTTGTTTCCGATAGAAATTTGAAATGTTCTTCAAAATTAGGTCATTGCAACTTTGGTAGAGTTATCCTCCTTTTTTAGGCAGCTTTGTATGAAGAGCTTAACCATCTCTTACCTAGAAAAGCTACAAAATCGAATTGTGGATACCTTGAGTAATCTAGAGATATTGTTTCCCCCTTCTTTTTTTACTTTAATAATTCATCTAACTTTCCATCGAGTTGATGAAGTAAAACAAGTTGGACATGTACATTATCGCTGGATGTATTTTGTTGAAAGGTAAAAAATTTCGTTTTCAAAATTACTGAATTGACCTGGAATAGAATTTATATATTCTCTAACGCTTCATTATTTTGATCATAGATTGTTAGGTCTTGTTAAGTCTCTCATACGGAACAAATCTTAATCAGAAGGCTCAATAGTTGAGGGGCATAAGGGTGAAGAAGTTCTAACTCTTTACTCTCGTTATTTAAACGAAATTGAGGCAAAGTTGAATCGACCTAAACGTGTAAACAATGAACCAAATAATAATGAAGCTTCTGGAAAGTCATCTACGTTTCCACAACAAGGTAAACCTGTTGGAGGCTCCACAACAAAACTATTGACTACTTTAGAGAAAACTCAAGCTCATCGATATGTGTTACTTAATTGCGCAGCAGTGAGTCCATTCATTGAGTATGAAATTTAAAGTGATTTCGATTTTTAAGAAATGTGTAGAATAATAAGCTAAAAATTTAATATACATATATTACAATTTTGTAGTGAATTCAGACAATACATCAAAAGATGTACAAGAGGTCAAAGAGTTAAGAGAGTTGGTAAAGATTTTCCTTATTGGTTTCCTAAGGGAGTGAGTGAATAATTGTAGAATGTTTGTTTTGAACATATTTACTGTCAATGTAGTATCTCTGCAAGATAGATTATGTTTGTTTAGATAATGAACCCTGATATCGCAGACACTATCTGTAATGATATGAAGTTTTAGCACAAGGTCATTCACAAGATGCAAAAAGATTTAGTGCTTACAACATTAATGGATTGAAATTTCAAACTTTATATAGCGAACAAGGATCAGAAACTCAAAATAGTGGAGTTTTTCTCATCTCTGACACTTCGTGTATTGCGTCTAGTGTAGATAGGAGTGCAAGACAAGCAGACCTACCATATTAAGGAAAGTTAGAAGATATTATTGAGATTAATTATTATGGCAGGTTAAAAGTTATTCTTTTCAAGTGTGTGTGCGCCGATACTACTCAAAATAGAGGATGCAAAACAGATGCTTGAAAGTTTAATTGTGATAATTTTTTTGAATTGATTCACACTGGTGATCTCGAGGATCATGATCCATATTTTGAAGCAGCACAAGAAAATATGGCCTAATATGTTGATGATGAGACCGATAAAGAATGGAATGTCGCTCTACATCTAAAACAAAGATATTTGTTTGAAATGGGAGAGGTTGATGAAGAGGATCTATATAAGAATGAGTCATACCACCAACTAGAATTTGGACAATTTTTTTATGATGACTATGAGAATATCCAAATTGCAATAGAGGAGAAAATGAATGAATGAATGAAATAACAAAGATTTGGACAATATTTTGCATTTTGAGCTGTCTTTTGAGAAGTTCTAAGTTGTTTACTCTTCTCTTTTATGTTTCTTGTATTTTGTGTTTGACGCTGCAATTTCTGTAATATCTTGGTAGCTGTTTTTTTTTACTTTTAGCTGATGTTGTTTTCAGTCTGGAACTGTACTGTTGACTGTTTTTGGTTACTATTTTTTTTGCTTTTAGGTGCGCAATTTTTGTGTTTTATGTTATTCTACTGTGATTTATGTACTATTTTTCAATTTTTAGTTGCTGATTTTGTCAATATTAAGCTGCTGTTTCTGCAGATTTTGTTGCTCTTTTTTTAGTTTCAGGTGCTTATTTTTTATTCTTAGTTGCTGTTTCTGCATATTACTTGCTGTTTTTAGGTGTTTTAAGTTGTTATTTTTGCAGTTTTTGGCCACTATTTTTCTACTTTTAGGTGCTGATTTTTTTATTTTAAGTAGTTGTTTGTACTTTATTTTAACTACTGTTTTTTTAATTTTAAATTGCTGATTTTGTGCGTTTTGAGCAGCTTTTCTGCAGATTTGTTGTTGTTGTTTTCTTAGTTTGAGGTGCTTACCATTTATTATGGTTAAGATGTAGTATCTACAACTTATCGGTTGTTATTTTTTACAATCAATTAATATTAAATAGAATTTGATAGAAGACTTTTTTGATTAAAAATGTATTTTATCAGTAACTCTAAAAAATTTGACAACGATTGTATAATAATGATGTTAATCAAGATTGTATGAATAATGTAATATTTTGTTAATAGCTTAGAATCTCAAGCTAATGTAATTTAAAGAAAGGAGGGTAAAAATTGTGGTTCAAGACTTGTCCCTCTTTGACCACAGACGATGAAAGAGTTTTTTGCCAAAGAAGTTGATACTGCGGCTAATTCTGTCCCGACCATAAGCATTCAAATGAAGTGAATGATTAATGTGAAAACACCTACATATCCCAAATAGAAGGAGTAATTATAGTAGAATTCAAGAGTAGATCATTGACCATTGGTAGCGAGTTTTACTCTAAAACAAAATGTCCCAATTAACTGCTTTGAAAAAGTTGTATGTTGCATTATGACTCTTGCTTTTGCGTATAGATTATACTTCCGGTAAAGTCTAACCTACGTACCAATTAGAAATGTTTAATAAAAGATGCACATTAACATAACTCATTATTTAAGAAATTTAAAAAATTTGCGAGATATCTCATTAATAAAAAAATTGCTTTGCAAGAAATTTTTAACATATCATGCATCGGATATGTAGATTTTAAAATAAAGAAATAATTACAAAATTGTGAGACGTCTCATTAAATAGATGGTTAAAATGTCTTCTTAGAGTGCGGACTAAACCAATATGTCCTATTTGTGGGCGGACGAACACAATGTGTTCTCTTTTAGGGTCAATACAACCAATGCATTCTACTTTAGGGTGTATACACCCAATGCATTCTATTTTAGGGTAGATAAACTTAATGTATCCTATTAATTAAGTCAAGATGAACCCAATATGTCATATATTATTGTTGAAAAACCCATTATGTCCTATTTCAAGATGGGCAAACCCAAAATATCCTATATTATGATAGACAAACCCAATATGTCCTACTTTATGTGGATGAATCCAACATATTCTATTTTAGTGTGGACGAATCCAATGCATCGTATTTTAGGGTGGACGAACCCAATATATCCTATTTGAGCGTTGAGTTACCCGAGATTTCCTCATTTATAGTGGACTTACCTGATATATCTTATTTTGTGGTGGATTAAACCAATACATCCTTTTTAGAGTTGAAGAACTTGTCATATTGCTGACTTAGTAATATAAATTGATGCTATGCAGAGGACTTGGTGCGATTTATTTGCAGTAGCAAACATGGATAATTTAATATGGAGAGTCTATTGTAGTGTTGCATTATATTTTAAATCCTTTGCAGTATTTATATCCAAGGTGCGGTGAACTTTGTAGTAGAAGACAATTTTTGTGCACTATTTTGTATTTGTTCATATGATGTCCATAATTTATGAGCTTCAACTTCGATAAACCTTTGCAGCATATAAAATTTGGCTCTCAAAGAAATTTATCTATTTTAAATTTGATTCTTGTTGTTGTTGCACAATCTGGACCTTGTGAATTCTAAGCTTGTTGTGAGCTTTGTGGTGTTATTTTTCAAGGATAAAAAAAAATTTAGACTCTACATTACTCATAGGAAAATATGTTAGTATCAAAGAAAATTATTACTTTGCATTTAACCATGCAGCTTTTGCATAGAAGCTACATTTTTTTCTTGCCATAGCTTTAAAAAATTAGATGATTAAAATATTTATTGAGGTCTTAACTTCTATTATTTTACAAATAATTAAGGGTTATCTGCAAACTATAGTAGTCTTGCTTTTATGGAAAATTGATTTTTTAAATATTATGTCAAGACCCCATCTATCGAATCATGAAGAAACCTACAATAACCTTCTTTTGACAAGACAACCTGTAACCCAGAACAACAAGTAATAATTATAACATAGAAAATTACGAAAGCAGTAAATGAACATCAAAACAACAATAGGCGGAAGCAAACTAAAATATATACGATACATCCATCCTAGAACTTGGAAGTTACAAGTATGAAGCTATCTAAACAAAATCGTAGAAGTCCAAATTGTGGAAAGAAAAGCTTGTCTCAAAATGCAAAAGACTAGCTGCCCAAAATACAGAAGGAGATAGGTATGTATAATACACCATGTACCCACCATAACTTCCGATCAATAGCTGCCACGAGCTCGAATGATTACCACCGGTAACTAGTGCTCGAACCTGCATCAAGAAACAGACGTATGGTGTAGCATGGGTAACAGAACAACACGTACTTAGTAGGCATCATAGGATGATGGAGCAAAAAAGGTAAAAACAATATTAGTGGATATCGAAATAAACAGAGGTCAGAGAGGAATAAAATAAAAGCACCCAAAGGAACAAGAATATAAATAATTGTACAACTAAACTAAACCTAAATCGACCTCATAAACCAAGAAGGTAACTCGATTCCTTTTTGGATATTCTATGTCTTTCTACTGAATATTTGTAAAGAAATGTGATATTGGGAAGAAGGTAATTTCTTCATCCTTTTGTCTAGAAAATGAGTACTCTTAGGGATCAAACTTACATGCCTTTCAATGAATTTTCACATTACTATGCCACCAAAATAATGTATGAAATTTCCAGGTGGGCGTTGTATTAACAAGGAAGAAGGGTACAAACCGGGAAAACAAGATACCTACTTGTTAAAGAAGTACTTTTTGTATCCTTATGTGAATCAAAATATGCATGTCCACTAAAAAAGACCTCTCTTCAAGAGATGTGTCAACAAAATTCATGGTGACCGTGTCTCAAGGAGATCCAAGAAAGCCCAGAACGCAAATTTTAAATAATTTTCCTCAGAAGAGTACAATATAATATTCTTTAGATAACTAGTATACGAAACCTAGCAATGAAGGCTCCCATGGATATACCTGATGGGCTTACAAAGTTTATTTGCCGATCCCAAATACCGTTACTGTTTGCTCTTTTCAGGAAAATAATTTTTGAGTTCTAGACTTGCTAAAATTCCATAGAGTCACGATTGTCATGGATTTGGTTGAAACCACACTTCAGGAGACAGTATGTATTAGTAAATATCCATATTTCTTAATGTGAGATGATAGATCTAGACTTCTTCAATAGGTAAATATATTGTTTTCCTAGTGTGTACCTCCTTTTCCTAATTAAGACAATGCCTACATGGAAACTTACCATGTTTCTTTGGTTGCACAATACACTCACTAATCTTCGCAGAGGCATGTAACTTGGATCTCTCATATGCTCATTTTCTTTTCCAGGTGATGAAGAAATAACCCTCTTGCCATTTCACATTTTTTCACTACAGCAATCCAAATGTGCTTCTTCATGACAAACCCAACACACAATATAAAAAATGATTTCAAATAAGATTTCTGAAAACATGAAGAGTACTATGTATGAATAAGAGATACATGTAGTAACGAAGATAATTAAATGTAATAACATGCTAATGAAAGAATCAATATATCCTTTAGTTAGAGCCCACATACAATACCATAAGGATCATGTAGTGAAGAACGCTAGAAAGATTAGACAACTCGAGGAGATCTTTATTTTCCTTAAGAGGTAATATCACTTCCATTTATGCATTTCGTTTGATACGACTGTATATTCCATCCTAGTTATGATTCCAAAAAGGGGAAGTAAAGTTTATAACCTTCCTAGTAGTTTGCTTAAAGAGGAAAAACCTCTCCTGTGAAATAGAAGGTAACTAAAAACCTGAGGGGGGTTGGGACTGGGACAACATTTCAGGTTAAAAAAAAAATTTAGATATAACACAATGTTATAAAGCAGATCATCTAATCATGTCTTTCAGCTCGCCTGACTACCCGTTGATGATAAAAACAAAGAGGGACGTAAAGAACTAATCCCCACTATATTGGAAGCAGGTAATATTTGCTTCTTAAAAACCTATTTAACCAATTTCATAATTTTTGTTCTGTAAACTCATTAGAACATAAATTCAAAAGTTAACCAACTGTTGATCAAACTTAAGTAAAGCTCATATTGTATTCAGGTTTTGCAATGAACAAGGATCTAAATGATATCAAAGTGCTTCACTTATCCTGTTTTGTCACATATAATCAAGATTACGATATGATAATAATGGGGAACGAGGAAACATAAAGTAAAAAGTTACATAAAGGTAAATCATAATCAACAAAATAATGTTTTCATTATCATGTTGCTCACATGAAAATATCAGTAATAGATCACTTTTTTGTAGCAAATGCATATCCAATACATTCCAATTATTATCCTAGCAAATTATTTTCTTAGAATATTATTTGGTCATATATTATCCAAACAGAAACACCTGCGGTACTCCTACTTAAGCACTTTATGGAGGTAAATGACATAAAAATCCAAGGGTACAATACTAGTTTTTTTCCTTCCATTGTAAATAAAATAAGTTTTGCTAATATAGTGGTGGGACATTGATATACATCATAGATAACTATAACTGATATATTGTTTGACTATCAAATCTGGAACATAGAACCTCACATATTAGAGAGGGAAAGGATATATTTGGCATAAATTAGGAAACAATTCTCTTAATTTAGAACTTTAATGATATATCCCTTATACTACACTTCAATGATATATCCCTTAAACTAAATTCATGCTTCTTATATAAAGAGATCATACTAGGTTTTTTTATGACTACACATATAATTAGTAGGCCACACAATCAATTAGGAAGTTACTTGTTGATTCTACTCTTAATCCTGCAACAGAGCTTATAGCAATAAGTTTCAATTCCTATTGAATGACATATGTGTGGAATGAGTAGGTGATGAGCAAGGATTGCAAGGATTGATTGATGACACCACTCCTTTGGTAAGGAATGAGACTCCAAGATGAAATTGGAAGTGTCGCGAGAGAATGTTGTTATACAAGAGTCAAGTTTAGAATTACTTGTTATAAGGCCTGATTCAGGCCCAGGTGGTATGGGTCCATCTGTCCATGAGAACTACTGTCCCAAGAGATGAAGCTACATGCGTCCTACCTCACCCTTACAATATAGGGTTGGTGTATACACTTTTATTAATGATTACGTATGGTTCTATCATACGTTCTGCAGTTATATGCTTAGACTATCACCAATAGATGTGTTTATTATTTGCCCTTACGATTTTTAAGGGGTCTTGGTGGGGTTATGTTTGTTGTTTGTACCTTTCAGGCTTATGAGTTTTGATTAGATTATTATTTAACTATATTTTGTACTCTTGTGATATTGATCTACATTTAATAGGTTGTGCTTTAGATTAGTTTATATTAACTCTCCAGACCCTAGGTAGTTTACTCTTGTATCATATTTTCTTGTGAGTAGGTTGTTGGCTTGCGTCTTGAAGTACTTTCTTGACTCGATTCCTTACCCTTTACATCTTGTTTCTTCTTCTAATTTCTTTCATATCATACTATACCTCCGGTTTACTTTCTTGAGTTCTACTTTATTATCTATTGAATATACTTACTTTTTCTTTGGAGCTCATCCGGTCGATGTCTATTGGGAAACACTTGTTGGTATGAGTTATTGTTTGTGGTTTGGATCTCATGCTCAGAAGATTTTGGACATCAAAGACTGGGTGAGCTCCTAGCGTTCAGAGTTGCGGTTTCCATATGCTTTGTCTACTCTAGTATTTATTTTTCGTTGAAAGATAATATATACTTTCATATTGTATTTGTAAAGTCCGTGTACTCTCATTTTAATTATGCTCTACTACTGACTGATGCCAGGTCTTGGAAGTTGTTCCTTGTATTATATTCATGTTGAATTCTCTTTCTCCTTTCAGTTAGCTTCTTGCTTCTATTTTTATCTTACGCATGTTGCACAATAGTTATGGATAAGGAAGAAGGGTTAGAATTATCCACTTGTTGAATGTAGTAGGTGTTATCATGATCTAAGAATTAGGTCCTAAAATTTCAAAGTCATAACATGTTTAATTTTCCAAACAATAGTAACAAATGTGTTGTGTTAGAAGTGGATTTTACTCTATGGAGGGCCCATTGTTTAAAAGAAGACCTCAGAGATGATTGGTTTCATATGTGTTTTGTTTAACTTTGGATTGATTTTCTCTCTTTCAATTAGTACACCTCAGTGGTTTCGAATTCTATTAGGTCCCCAGTTGGGTTTAGGGTACCATCAGCAGTCCCCAGATTATATGTAGAACAAGCTTCATTCTTTGGGGATTCCTCGGAAGTAATATTTAGTTTTTGATAACAATTGATTTTTTTCCAAAGTACTATTTTTGATGGAAACAAAGCAACGGATGAACATATAGCTTCCGTACATAAGCAAAGCATCTAGATTTATTTAGACCTATTAGTTCAAAGAAAAAGAAGTTAAGAATATACTGTTGGAACATATGATTATGCATATTCCTAGGAATCTTTAGAAAATATCATATTTCTATTGGTTCTGTGATTGAGGTAATTTATCATGTGTACTACTCCCTCCATTTATTCTACTTACCCCTTTTACCAAATATAAATGTTTAACAATTAGAAGAAGTTTATTATTTTTTTTCTCATACTACCCTTAGTATTAAAAAATACTTAATGTCAGTCAAAATTAGAGTTGTGTGATATTTATTTTTTAATAGTAAGGTAGTATGATTAAAAAGTAATTAAATTTTCATGATTTACTAAATGGACAAGCCAAATGAAACATATAGTTTTGGTTTAGAGGAAAAGTAAAATGAATGGAGTGAGTGGTAAACATGATTAATCACCCCAATTACAAAATAACCTGAAATATAAGTTTCTTCAGCACAACCATCATTGATATATATGGAATTATACTTCCCAAAAATCACTATTCTCAACTAATTTTTCTTTGAAATAATCTTTCTAATTAAATCTATATTTTTTTTTAATATCTACAAATACTATGTGATAATCCTTGATTTGTTCCCATCCATAACAGTATATCTGGAAAAAATAATCGATTGTGGTGGATGTTTTTATAGAAGGATAATTAAAATAAAGTATGTACCTTTAGACAATTCTCAATGAATGAAGCCTCTTTTCAATGTTACAAATATAACTTGGGGACTTTTGATGATACCCAACATCCACCCAATGACCTAAATGAATCGGAATCCATTGACTAGTATGACTATAAGAGAAAAAAAATAAACCCAAAGTTATTGGAAAGAAAGACTAAACCATTCATCTTTGACGGCAAAATTTAAACAATAGGACCTCCTTAGAGGAAAACCTAATTTTCATACATATCCCACCCCCACTATTTTTTTTTTCAAGTTGAAATGTGCCACGACCCAATATCACTTATCATATGGAACCTATTAACACCCTTATGTAGGTAAGGCAGCCCCATAAACCCGAACCAAAAGCAATAGTGTATCATAGAGAAAAAACTATGGAGGCAGAAAAAAAAGCAAAATAAAAGGGAGGAGATACACGTAGGAAATAAAGGAAAGAGATAGACAACAATATAAATATAAAAAACATCTCAAGATGTGTCATTAGTTGTTAGTCGAGCTTCTAATCAAAAAGAGTACAACAAAAATGCAAATATATATATAGAACTGTCTTTTCATGTAAAATAAAGACTAATCCTAGGAAAACAGAGGGAGATTGGAAACTGTGAACTTTAAGATCTCACCCTAGTCTATAAATCCAAAACCAGCTCAACACAAAGAAGACCTCAATGGAGAGAACCCATACTATGATGGGTGGGGTGTAGAAGCATAGTATGAGTACCAACAAGTGGTACTGAGTAGGCATAGTAAGACTAAACTCCAAGATGAATCAACCATAAATTACAAGTAAAGAAACTACATTACTAGTAGCTCAAGAAGAAATATCACATTATTAAAGTAAAAAAGACAAGGGAGTAGAAAAAAATAAGCAAGAGACAGAGACAATGGAACTTATTTGGAAGTGCTAGACCAACAACCTAACCTCTCAAGGGTCGAATACAGAAGCCAATAAATTGTGATACAACATCAGTAACCACTACTAAACCTCATAACAGCCAAAAGGCCAATCCATCTTGCCAAGAACAGAAGAACCAATATAGAGACAAGTCCAACAAATTCTGTAGATAACTATCAAATCGAAATAAGATACAGAATTATCTACTCAAACAATAACCTAACCGAACCCCCGTAATTTTGAAAGGTACAAAAAAATAAATTTAACATAGCAAACCCATCATACTACAAGTGGGTGCAAATAACAACCAATTACACGTGTTACCGACTTATGAGTGTGTGAAATGCAATATAAACCAATAGTGCGATACAACCAAATATACAGATCTATTTAAACTCACATCAAACTCCCACCATATATTTCCAAAATAATAATCATTGGAATAGAACTTCTTAAAACTCTCAAAACTCATCAATCTATAAGTCAGGCTATACATGAATGCATGCATATCTTCTATATAAATCAGCTGCAACAATATTCACTCTGTCTTGATTATAATTAATCTCAAAATGAAATTACACAATAAATTATATCCATTTACAAGATTATTTTTATAATTCAAATATGCTTCATAGACTACTGATTGGTCCTTAGCACAAATTCCTTATACCATAAATAATGTTGTCCATTTGCTAGAACTCTCAATGGGCAGAAAGTTCATTATTATAGGTAGAATATTGCAATTGAGATATGCTTAACTTTTCATTAAGCTAACCTAGGGGGTTTACTTCTACCATTATGACCACACAAATTCCCACTCAACTAACATCAAACTAACTTACAAACATCTTCTCAAAATTGCGAAGTTGAAGTAAAAATATGGAAGTAGGTTTTTCCATTAAGATCCGAAAGGATTCCTCTTGTTTTCTATTCAAAATTAAAGGTTATCACTATTATGACCTCAAATAGGAGTTCCTCTAGAGAACTAAAATACCTCACAAATTTTTTAATAGAACATGCCAACACATGAAAGCTTCTAAGATCACTAATGGACTTAGGGTTGGACTCGAATTCGTGCTTTGTCGCTTTTATATGTAAGAAGTAGAAAATGATTTTAAAACTTACTTATTTTTATCAAATGGTGAAGAACTTTTATTTCCCTTAACCTTTAGTGTCATTTGATAAGATTTTATAAAAATATCAAGATGATGCAGGTTGTATTATATTTTTATTTAAGCCCGAGATAGATTTTCCACAAGACTGAACCTCTATCATTGACATTATCTCAAAAATTATCATGCCCTAGATCCTCATAATACTCTTCCACGATTATCATTTCTTGTTGAATATTGTAATACTTCTTGAGTGTATTTTGTTCATTTTATTTACCCATACACCTTTCATCTTTTTATCTCATTCAAACATGTAGTAACATTTTTATTCACTAAAGCATCTCTTTCAATTTTATTCCACCATGTAGAAGCAAAACCCTTAAGATGACTTATAGCGTAATTCAATATTCTTGTGTGCTTTTAATTCTTTTCCTATTGCCATCGCTTACTTGAAGCTTTGGTGTGCTGAGATTGGCTGTGATGCGTAACGAGGTAGTCGGGTGAGTTTTGAGCAAGTTTTTCCCTTTTAAGACCTTTTGAAGTGAGAATTGACTTTAATCAACATCAAGAGAATCGAATGTCATATAAGATTAATGAAAGCTCCATCAACTCTGAAGGGTCCATATTTGTCTAGTAGAATGGTTGGTTCTAATTCCGAGGTCCTTGATTTGAGTTCGTGCCGTTAGGCATTGCCATTGTGTGACTTCAGTCAACATTCATGGTAAACATAGTGAGATAAGAATTTTCTCAATGCGGTTAACTTTTAAAAATCGAGTTTGGTCTAGAACGACTTTGGTTACGATCTCGAGGTGTTTGGGATGATTTTGTTGTTAAATCCCATTTTAACTCACATCAAATAGTTTATAACTTATTGATGATTCCTAAATTTTTTACCTTAAGGATCCACCACCTAAACAATTTTAAGGTAAATTAGGTCACCTATATTTTTAACTTAGTAATGCTAAAACTAACTTCAATTAATAGTCTATTTAACTTATGTGATTATAAATAAGGGTTCAAGTTATTGAAGGTCATTCATGCTAGTTCAAACATATATCATGATAATCATGCTTTAAAATAAATTTAATGAAAAGAAAGTTTCTAGTTAATATAAAATTCTTATTGAGAAAGTAATCTAAACTAAAACCTAAAACAATTCAAGTTAGATACATGTATGGTTAACATCCTTCCTTATGACCCAACAAATGAAATACATGATTCTATATACATTACTTATTAGCTTTTGATAAAATGTAACTTCTTATAAACAGAATTTATGATTCGATAATTTAAAATTCACAATTCATCAGCTTCCATTTCATGGTTATATTTATCAAACAACACAAATACTCTAAGAAGACTACACATTGACGAAAGAACAAAATGTTTACATTGACGTTTTATCAAGCAGTGAACTATGGTGAGGTTCCAGATATACTAACATCCGACTTTTCTCACAAACGAAACAACACGAGCAATCAAAAGAAATGCCCTGACAATGTTTTTGAGATTCAAAAAGGAGATGCTATTCAAAAATTCTATGTTAACAAATGATGAGGGCCGACAAAATATTTTAGGGTAAAGGAGTGGATCAAAAACCTCAGAAAAAAAACTTTAAATTAAGAATTTTAGGTGAAATTAGGATTCATGAATTGTTGAGTAGGAATTTTAATTTCATGTTTTGAAATTGGTCAAAGATAACCATTAAAACTCGAACGTTAGGATTTTTGGATTGAGTTTACTTGACAGTATTCACGTGAAATAGAAATAACACCAATATTGAGTGACAACCTTTGTCCATAGCTAACGAAAATTGGAGTTTTGTTGAAAATGGAAGGGAAGGAGTGAGAGAGGGAGGCTCCTGCGGCTTATGAGTTATGAGGGACTTTGAAGGGGGGAGAGGAGAAAAAACCCTAAACATTATTCAACTAAAAGTGTATTTTAGGTAGTTAAATATGGATAAAATGGATAGTACAGATTGTGAAAAGGGATGATGGGTTGATGTTTGGACTGCTCCGTCTGGGCCCTTGCGTTTTAGGGTTGATTTGTAGATCTGATTTGCTATTCGGTAACCATATTATTAGAGAATTCCTTGGGTCTTTTCGTTATTTAAGTCAATTCATTCGAGATTCAAATTAAATAACTAGTGGTATATACAATTACTATGCAGAAGTATCAATGTTAAAACTTTTTTCCTAATGATTTATATTTATTTATTAAGTATGAAATTTGAAATAAGATGTCGAGAATCAATAAAATTAAATACAAAGTGATAGAAGTGAATTTTTTGATTAAAAAATGTATTTTATTTGTCATTCTACAATTTTTGACAATGATTGTATAATAATGATGTTAATGAAGATCGATGAAAGAGTTTTTTTACAAAGAGGTTGAATTTTTTCCTGACCATCAAAATTGAAATGAAGTGAAAGATTAATGTGAAAACTCCTACATATCCCAAACAACAGCACGTAAATTTAGTAGAATTCAGGATTAGATCAATGACCATTGGTAATGAGTTTGACTCTAAAACAGAATATCTCAATTAACTGCTTTGAAAAAGTTCTACGTTGCATTATGTCTCTAGCTTTTTCATGTAGATTATGCCTCATGTAAAGTCTAACATACCAATTAGAAATGTTTATTAAAAGATACACATTTATATAACTCAATTTTCAAGAAATTTACAAAATAACATGCATTCTCCAATAAATATCTTAAAAATAAATAAATGATAAGGCATTGCAAGATGTCTCATTAATGACAAATGTGATTTTGAAGAAATTTTTAACATATCATGCAACTGATCTGTAGATTTTAAATTAATGAAATAATTAAAAAATTGTGTGATGTCTCATTAAAGACAGATGGATAAAATGTCTTATGAGAGTGTGGACTAAATCAATATGTCCTATTTGTGGCAGACGAACCAAATGTGTTCTATTTTTAGGTAGACAGACTTAATGTAGTCTATTAATTAAGACTGGATGAACCCAATATGCCATATATTAGGGTTGACAATCCCATTATGTCCTATTCAAGGATAGGCAAACCCAACATCTCCTATATTATGATAGACAAACCCAGTATGTCCTACTTTAGGTGGATGAATCCAACATATCCTATTTACCGTGGACAAATCCAATCTATCTTATTTTGGGTGGGCGAACCCCATATATTCTATTTGAGCGTTTATTTACCTAAGATGTCGTCATTTATGGTGGACTTACCTGAAATATCTTACTTTATGGTGGATTAAACCAATATATCCTTTTTTTAGGGTAGAAGAACTTGTTATCTTGTTGACTTAGTAATACAAATTGATGCTATGCAGAGGAATTGGTGCGATATCCTTGCAATAGCAAACATGGATAATCTAATATAGAGAGTCTGTTGTAGTTCCTTTGTTGTATTTTTTAAATCCTTTTCAATATTTATATCCAAGTAGCGGTAAATTTTGTAATAGAAAACATTAATTGTGCAGTATTTTGTATAAGTTTATATGGTTTCCATAATTTAAGAGCTTCAACTTTGATAAACTTTGCGGCATATAAAATCTTGTTCTCAAAGAAAAATTATGTATTTTAAATTTGACTCTTGTTGCTGTTGCACAATCTGGACCTCACAAACTCTTAGCTTGATGTTGAGCTTCGTGGTGTTATTATTGAAGGATTAAAAAAATTAGCCTCTACAATACTCACAGGAAAATATGTTAGTATCAAAGAAAATTAATACTTCGTGTTGAACCATGAAGCTTCTGCATTGAATCTGCATTTTTTGTTGCTATAGCTTTAAAGAAATTTTATGATGAAAGTATTCATTGCGATCTTAACTTCTATTATTTTACAAATAATTAAGGGTCATCTTCAAACTGTACTAGTCTTGCTTTTGGGAAAAATTAATTTTTTTCTAAATATTATGTCAAGAACCCATTTCTCGAATCATGATGAAACATACAATAACAATCTGTAGGTAGAACAACAAGTAATAATTATAACGGTAGAACATTGCTGAACCTTTAAATGAACATCAAATCAACAATAGTCGGAAGCAAACTAAAAATATATACGATAGATGCATCCTAGAAGTTGGAAGTTACAAGTACGAAGCTATCTAAACAAAATCATAGAAGTCCAAAATGTGGAAAGACAAAGCTTCTCTCAAAATGCAAAAGACTAGCTACACAAAATACAAAAGGAGACAGGTATGTCCCATACACCATGTGCCCACCATAGCTTCAAATCAAAAGCTGCAACAAGCTCGAATGATTACCACCGATAACAAGTTCTCGACCTGCATCACGAAACGGATGCATGGTGTAGCATGAGTATCAGAACAACACGTACTTAGTAGGAATCATAGGATGATGAAGCCATAAAGGTAAACACAATATTAGAAGATATAGAAATAAACAGAGGTCAAAGAGGAATAAAATAAAAGCAGTCGAAGGAACAAGAACATAAATAATTGTACAACTAAACTGAACCTAACTCGACCCCATAAGCCAAGAAGTTACACTCATCTACAAGTTTAGGTTAGGCCGAATGGACACCATAAGCCCAATAGATGCACAAAAAGCTAAAACTACTAAAAATTAAGTATGTTGAGTACATATCAAGGGTACTATTATCTCAAAAGTTTATAAGACCAGGAATTTAATCTCCAAAAAAGGGGTCGAGTTAAATAAGAGTATATTATGGACCTCTTACCACAAATAGAATTACCAAGACCCTATAGATTTATAAAAGAATAAGACCAGGCCTCTAATCATAGCCAAAGAGTAAACTCTAGAGTTTGTCAGAGGATCAAAGGATCTCATACAAATAATCATCCCTACTACAATTTAATGATATCGACTCTCAAGTAATCAATACAACAATCAAAGCTCGACTTAGTTTAATCTAATATACCCCCATTAAACCTAAAACATCAAATACTTCACTCGAGGCCGTAGAGTGAGGGAGAATGTATAAAGGATAGTCAAAGCTTGGTGAACGCCTAAACTAAGGCTCATTTAATGACACTCAAGTATGATACACTAGTGTACAATGAGCTAAGACATCCACATCAGTGTCAAAGTAAAAAAAAAGGCCTAAAAGATCAAAAATTTTGCGAGTCTATTTCAAGTACTAGTTTAAGCCTAGACTAAGGCCAAATATGCTCAAACATACAACAATACTAACAAAGAAGTCTAACAATAAATTGAAGATGATCACATAGACCAACCTAGTTTGTTATTAACCCTGAACATACTCAATAAAGCCTAAAACATGGTTTCTTAGTATTGTAGAATGACCAATTATGTACCCTCCCAAAATTCACTAAAATCAACATGAACGGACACACTAAAGCTCAATATAGTGGATTGAAAGTCGTAGCATACATTAAGGCCGACCGAGTGCCCTCCAAATCACCCTTTTGGTATTTTACTTTTCATACAACCTCAGAACATTGCAGCACTATCCAAAATGTAATCACAATGTTAATAAAATCATTACACAACAAAAAAAATTAAAACAAAAACTGACCAATTTGTTATTCAAAAAGGGAATTATAAACCCTACATTGGAATTTCTAGAAATGACTCTATGAAAAGGTCAATTTTAATGCCCCCAAATTCTTGTTCAAAAATAGAAACAATTCGACGATCAAAACAACAGAAATCAAATAATGCAATTAAATTCACCATTAAGGAAAAATGGTTAAGTTAAAACATCCCCGAGGTAAGGTTATTTACCTGCAATGATGCTTCCCTCACACTCCCCCGACCACTCAACCACATAGCCTCAAGATTCATGAACACAATAGACTTTGAATTCATACCTCTATCAGAGGAGGTATCATTCTTTGAAGTTATAAACCCCGTGTTGATCGGGTCTGGCCTTTTAAATAAAGACTAGAAAAATTTACTCTTTCTCAATATAGACAGAGCTAGGGGCCTGAAAACAAGAAGGCTTTACAAGATTTCCTTTGGTGAATGCAAAGAAGACCTCACAAATGGAATGGCAAGAGAAAAAGGGTGTCTCGAACACAACATGGTCCTCATGAATGTGAAGAGAGGGGGACAACCCTCCCTGAACGCGACATGCTCATCAATAAAGAAACGATTGCAGAATATGGGAAAATTGTATTTTTTTTGTTGACCATATGATTGCTATATAATGAATCTATACAAGACCTAGAAATGATAAGGAATATTATCAACAGATTCCTGAGCATTAGGAACTACTAAAATAGAATTCTACAAACGTAAGGATTCTTCTCGAATCAACCGTTATTACGCCCCCGCAAGTTGGTGGTGTCAATAACACCTAACTTGTAGAAATGCTTGACAAAAGAAGCTCTTGGAAGTGGTTTGGTAAGTATATCTTCAACTTGATCAGTCTAGTGAAGATGTTGAACTGCGATATGGTTATTTTGAACTTGTTCACAAATAAAGTGAAAATCAATGGCAATATGCTTCATCTGAATATAGAACACTCGGTTGGCGGAAATGTATTTGGTGTTGACATTGTCACAAAATATCTGAGGAGTAGTGGAAATAGGAAATCGAAGTTCATGAAGTAAAATTGTTAGACAATTTCTTTCAGAAATTGTAGCTGCAATAGCCTGATATTTTGCTTCTATAGAGGACCGGGAGACAGATCTTTGCGTCTTAGAGGACCAGGATACTGGAGAACTGTCAAGGTAAACAACATAGCTTGTACTAGAGGTTCGATAGATAGGATCTCCAGCCCAATCAAAATCTGAGCAGGCTAGAAGACGGTTATCATGTTCATTGGAAATTCGAAGACCAAAAGAATATGTCTGGTGTTGATACAAAAGGAGACGCTTCATGGCTGTTCAATGTGATAAAAAGGGATGGTTCATGGACTCTGAGAGTTTGCTAACAGCAAATACTATGTCCGGACGTGTAAAAGAAAGTTAATGAAGTTTACCAATATCCTCCTATAAAAAGAGCCATCAACTAAATTTGTTAAGCAAACTTGGGGAAACCCACAATCGAAGCACTTGGTGTTGGAACACCCATGAAGATTTGCATATTAACTTCCTACAAAAGATATGTAATGTATTTCTTTTGACACAAATAAAAAGACAACCAGGATAAGGTAAGACTTCAAGACCAAGAAAATAATGAAGTGGACCAAGATCCTTCAATGAGATCCGGCTTGCATGATTATCAATAATGTTGTGAACACCATGAATCTGATTACACAGGATAATTATGTCATTTACGTATGCCAGAATGTATAGAAAAATCAGAATTATGCAACATAAATAAAGAAGAATCAAATTGTGATTTAACAAATCCCAAAGTAACCAACTAAATTTTAAGATTATTAAAAGGCCTTGGAAGCCGGTTTGAGGCCATATATAGCCTTGTGCCACTTGAAAATATGAGTCGGATGCGTAGAATCTTCAAAATGTTTGTTGGTGGCGTATATTGACTTTCCTCATCGAGATGACCTTAAAGGAAGACATTATTGATATGAAGTTATTGAATAGGACAACTTTGTTATGTTGCTATCGCAAGAACAAGTCGAACAGGTGCAGGCTTTACAACAAGACTAAAAGTACATTGAAAATAAAGTACAGGTCTTTGTGTGAATCCTTAAGCAATCATACGAGCTTTGTACCTATCAACATAACCATTAGATTATATTTAATTCGGAAACCACTTAAAATCAACTACCTTTTTTGAAGCATCAAATTTGTTTCTCATAGCTTCACACCTATGTGAAATGTTGACCTTTCTAAAAGGTTCTAGGTAGGTAAGAAGTGGTTTGAAAGACTGTGTCAAATTTTTTAGGCTTAAGGTTATTGGTCTGAGTAATCATGTAAAGAGTGGGCGTCATTGTACAAGTAGAGGATACAAGGGAACGTTGTGTGGCCATGGAAGGTGGGAGAAGTGATGAGGAAGAGGGTAGTACTTAAGTTTTCTGGATCAAAGGACCAGTGGACTTATTACGGCGTTGGTAAGTGATAATTGTGGATTGCGGCTGAGCATTTAACAGGGGAGAAGTATGTAGTGGTGAGGTTGAAACAGTTGGTTGTGGTGATTTTTTGCCGGAAATAGGATTTTGGATGGTATAGGTAAGGGGAAACGGAGGAATTGGAGAAGTAGAAGAAGTATCATATAAGGGAGAAACATAAGTAACTGATATGGTGCAATGGGTGATATGTGTCCACGTGCTGCTGCACGATCTGTGAAGTAAACTCACCAAAATCATATGAATATCGAGTATTATCCTGTGGTTTTTGGCAAGAGGAACAAATTTCCCAAGAGACATTTTTATTTTGTGTTCTTTTTAAATGACAAAAAATACTATCAAATGGGAACTAATTTTCAAAAATAGGACGTCACGTGATATATATAATTTTGAATTTAAAGGATCAAAACATTGATGATTGTAATGTTTATTAGAAAAGCCTAAATATACACATTTAGTCGAACGAGGCTTTAATAGTATTTTGGCATATGGTTTGAGCCATGGATAACAGAGGTAACCAAATACTTTAATGGAGTCATACTTTGGCATCTTTTGAAATATAATTTCAAATGGACTGGTATGTTGAAGATTGGAAGTAGTTAGCTTGTTTATAAGATAGACAACTTATTGACAGGCAAAACTCCAAAAGTGTGATTATAAGGACGCTTGATTCAACAAAGGTCTGGTTGTATTAATAATATGATGGTGTCGTCTTTCGACTAGAGCAACTCACTGTGGAGCATACGGGGGTGGAACTAAGTATTCTATGCCATGTGCTTTGATACAGGAATGCAAACTTTGAAATTTGGCACCACCATCTATGTAAAAAGATGGAACTTTAGTATTAAACCTCCGTTCAAGCAATGGATGTTAATTTTGAAAAGACATCCAGAGTTTCATTTTTTGATTTTTAAAGTAAACAACCACATGTCTTTTGATAATTGATAAAAAAATAACACATAATATCTTTTTTTTATCAATTGAAAACCGGAGATGGGCCACATAAATCGCTAAAAGGATTTGTAGGGGCTTATTAATTTTAAGTGAATTTTCTGAGAAAGTCAATATGTGCATCTTATAAGATTAACAAGTAGAACTACCTTTAGAATCTAAAAAAGGAAGTGAAAAGTTATTCAAGATAGTATCAAAAACGCGAAGAGTAGGATGACCTAAATGCCGATGCCACGAGTGAATTGGAATAACCACATTGCATTGGGGAGAACGATGTTTACAGACTGGTGACCACTCGTACAACCCATCTTTATTTTTCGTGCGAACTAGAGACGTCCCCGTATTCAGATCCTTCACAATATAATGAAAATGAAAAAAAAAGCAATAGAGGAATGATTATCACGAAAAAACTGAGAAACAAAAATAGGATTTGTCTTAATGAGAGGTGAGCATAAGGTATTGAGATGTTTGAAATGATGATTTGATGCATATATGTAGCATTATCGGTATGGGATATCGTAATGGTGTGCAATTGCCCATAGTGATCTCTTCGTTCTCTGGTAGTCATGTATATTGTCTAGGTTTTGAGCATTAGACGCAATATGATGAGTTGATTCACTATTTACAATGCAAGGGGTCTGTTGAGGAGGAAAATGACCAGCAATGTTTGCCCGAGCTTGCAGATGGTAAAGGGATTTACTGCAGACCTTAGCAGAATAACCTACACGATCACATAGTTGGAAACAAATATTCTTGTCAAAGGGTTGCTGCTAGTTTTTTGTTTGTGGGTGAAATGGTTGTGCCTGCCATTGCCTATTGTTGGGAGGAGGGTGCCTATTGTTGGGAGAAGTGTTCTCACTTGGACATCGACTGCGAGGGTAATCATAGTTACCCTTGAGAGAAGGAGTTGCGGTGGTAATCTGTGCTGCTTCGTTATATTAGTTGGTCGAGGCTTCTTTTCGTCCTATAACTTTAGAAAAAGCTCGTGATCCTGATGTTATCCGTAAAAGTTTTCATAGGAAATTGTTGAATCTCGAGCATGAATGGAAGCAGAGAGTTCTTATAATTCATATCCGAGTCCACTATCAATTTTAACAATGAGTTCCGAATTCGATTTGGGCGCACAAACAGTTGCAAGTTCATCACAAAGTGATAGAATTTGATGGAGATAATCTAGTTCTTGACGAGAGTCCTTACTGAGGCGATCTCGCGAGAGTGGGGGAAAGTGTAGCATCAACGGAGGCCAACATAGCATTTTGAATTTACTAATCTTGGCAGTACCAAAGAACGAAGCCAGGGTTAGCAACATCTTGATTGCTTTGTGAGATTGTGCGAGTCGGGGCAGGGATGGATCCATAGAGACCCTATAGAGATTGGGACCACCTGCAAGCATTGAAACATTCGCTTTCCCCGGGGAGAAGTTGTGACTTCCAGTTTATTTTATGTCAGTTTGTTCGTAGGATTGAATTGGACAATAGTGAGGGTGTTATTAACTCCATCAGCATTGGTCATACACGTATTGGGGTGCCTTTCGGTCAATTAGCAGAAAAAAAGGATCAATGAAACAATTGAGAATTGGATACGACCTATTTCGTTGACGGAAGTAGGAATTTTGTGGGACTTGCTAGTTACAATCGTCATTTCGTTATTGTTATGCCGTAACTTTACTATTGAAAAAAATTACTTTTTGAAATGTTTCTAAGTATAACACAATTTGAGAAAAATACTTAGAAAAGAGTTGCCACTTAATTTTTTAAAGAACATACGAAAACTTAATTTAAAAAGATTTTGACAGATTAAATCTTAATATATTTAGAGAAAATGGGTAAGAGGTTCTTATTTACGCATTAAGAAGGTCTTTGAGGCATTTGAAGTGTGCGCTAACACGCAGTTATCCTATGACTTAGGTTAATTATTTTTTACTATTCCATGGAATATTATTTAAAATAATGTAATAATTAACAATATTCGATCAATTTTAAGAAAATATTTAAACAAAATATAATATTTATTTTATTGTAAGAAAATGAAACCATAATTAGAATTTTTGAAATTTATTATAAGTGAATAGAATATAATAAAATAGATTATTATTATTATTATTTCGAATCATTTTAATAGATAATAACTCCAACCAAATTGATCAATTTAAGTATGAAAACCAATTTCAAATTAAAAAAAAGAATAAAAGCTTCGCCTAGCTTACAACAATTTTTAAAATGGAAAAGGATAAAAAATATCCTCCAACTTTGATTTATTGCTTTAATTTACCCTTGTCGTTATAATGAAGTTAATTTTACCCTTTTCGTTACTAATTTCACAAAATTTATTCCTCATTTAACGGATTCACCCAAATTGACCCAATTTTTTTTTTAAAAAACTTATTCCTTATTTAACCCAATAACCCGACTCCATATAGAATAACCCGATCCTTTTTTCCAAATCTCATATTCCCATTTACCCATTCTCGTTAAAATGAAGTTAATTGGGTATACCATCTCTTTCCATGTATTTCTTACTTCCGAACACCTGTATTTTGTCTCAGACCTATAATTTCACATTTTTCGACCTTTATATCGAAGTATAATTAACATATACAACCGTTTTTGGGTGTTTTTGTGACATGTCTCAGCTTCCAATTTCTATGAACATTGAAGAGGCTGACTCAAAGAAAATTCAATCCTCTATATCTCAACTTGAGAATGCAAGAGAGAAGTCCTCCATGGACTCGGAAGGAATGAGGTCATACAAACAAAAGAAAGAAAAAATCTGAATCAATGCCAAACCAAACTGCTGGAACCAACAAATGTAAAATCCAAACCAAATACATCATGCAAAGAAAAGTAACAACTTATGTCTTGCTTGGAAAGATACAAAAAATATTATTATGAAATAAAAAAAGATAATCACTTAAGATAATAGTATATATGAGCTATGTTGAAGTTGTATTTGAGCTTTTGAAAGCATGAACAATTCTAGGAAATTGGATATTCACCAAGAGATACAAAAAATTCTAAATGCTAGGAAAATAGAAACTCACGCCTAAGACAAGACAGTGGCAACAAATTACCGAACTAAACAAAATAAACTTAGAGAAATGATGTTGTAAGACCCTGTTTAGTCGTTTTGAGCAACAGAGTCCATTCTGGGAAAAACGGCTGGGACGACAAGGGTCACGACGGACCGTCGTGGTCACGACGGCCCGTCGAGGGAGTGTCGTCCCATGGCATTTAGAATTTTGAAATTGGGTACTGAAATCGACTCTCTGTAATTGTGACGGACCTGCAGGACGTGCCGTACATCCACGACGAACCGTCGTGAGTCCCGTTGCAAAACACTTCAACTTTGAGAATTTGGTGCAAGAAAACGAGTTCTGACCGTCAGGACGGAGGTGCAGGACGGACCGTCACAGGTGTTGACGGGCCGTCGCAGACCACCTGAAACCTGGGGAGGTGCGACGACGACCGTGACGGACCGGCATCCCCGTCACTGACGCACCTCCCTAGTTACCAGCTCGCAGGCACGACGGCCCGTACAGGTCACGCAATCCCAGGCAGTTTAGGATTCTCCACACGTTTAAGGGTCGTTTTTGACTATTCTTTCCTTAATTATAAAGTTTGAGGGGTAACATTAATAAGTCTAATTACTTAGGGGTTAAAAGGGGTAACCTTAAGTGAATTAGTGGGGTTTTATTGTCCTTTTTTCACACTAATTACAAGATTAATTAGGGTAAAGGAAAGAGGGTTTAATAAAACAAAAGAGAAAGAACAGAAAGGAGGAGAGCAGATCGATCGAGAGGCATAGGGAATATCAAAGCTTGGAATTGCTTGTGGATCCAAATTTTCGGTGGAGGTAGGTTATGGTTTTTATGTTACGATAATTAGTAAACTCTTGATAGTGTATGATATGTATTGATGATGTTTTGTAAACCTGTCTATGTGCTTAAATTGTATGCTTGCATGATTATGATTATGAGATTGTGATTAATTAACAAGCATGATGAAGCTATTGAATCCCAAATCTTGAAAAGAACCCTAATTCGCTTGATATATTATATAATAAGATTGATGGCCTTAGTATGATAGAAGGCTGATAAATTATATATGAGAATGAGGATGCCTTAGGTGTAAAAAGAGGCTTGATGAATTAGGGGATCGAGGTGCCACGTTCTTTGCTGGTACCAGGATAGAATGAATATGAGGATCGGAGTGTCCGTTCCGACACCAGGATAGAGAATATGAGGATCGGGTGCCACGTTCCGGTACCAGGATAGAATGAATATGAGGATCGGAGTGTCACGTTCCGACACCAGGATAGAATATGGATCGGGTGCCACGTTCCGGTACCAGGATAGAATGAATATGAGGATCGGAGTGTCACGTTCCGACACTAGGATAGAATTAGAGGAGCGGAGTGTCACGTACCGACACAAGGGAAGAAAGATAATGAATCTTGAAAGATAATGAATATACTCAATCTAATGAACGTAATTCCCAAATGAGTATGGTATTGAGGGTTGAGACCTCATGTGTGAACTTGACGGAAAATTTAATGATAAGTATTGTTGTGCTACATGTGTGAGTATTGTAGTTGATTTACATTATATTGATTATATTGTTCCTGTTTTGAGTTAGCCGATGATATCTACTCAGTACGTGTGGTTGTACTGACCCCTACTTTTATGTTTTCTCTCTTGTTAATTGTGTAATGCAGCAAAACGTTCCGTCAACTTCGACTCAGCAGTAGATCAAGCCAGCCTTCACTCCATCGGAAATTCAGGGTGAGCTAATGCGTCTAGCTTGGACTGGGTCTTCTTCTTCAGTCTTGATGCCTTGAATCCGGCATGGACTAGCTTTTTAGTTATATTTTGTTTTAGACCTTCTTAGATTAGTAATTTGAGATAGATGTTCTTGTGATGATGACTTCCAGATTTTGGGGATATTAATAATAGTTTTGAATTGTTTTATTAATGAGTTAAGTCTTCCGCACTATTTTCTGTTGATATTGTATTAAATGTTAAGGGTTAGATTGGTTGGTTCGCTCACATAGGAGGGTAAATGTGGGTGCCAGTCGCGTCCCCGAATTGGGTCGTGACAAATGATCACATCTTTTACAATCAAAGGCACCAAGATGAACAAATAAGCATGTATTTAGCACAATTAGGCTATCTGACTAGTTTAATACAAAGTACAAAACAAAAGAAGTTAAAGAAGTCATGTTTAACTAGTGAAACAACGAGATTAGATTTAAATCAAGACAATCATGTTCCAAGTCTCATTTTTGAAGCCAAAATGATTCTAGCATGTAAATGACTAGACACATATAAGAATAAGCTAACAATGAGTATACGGGTCAAGCAAAAATTAGATAATGACGAGTGATGAACATTATAATAACAACTGAAAAATAAGAGAAACAAAACCAAAATTAAGGGTGGCCAGAGAATGAATGAATACTATGAGATTTGGCTGACAGATGGGCATTTAAAAACTACGGAGAGGAAGACTCAGAACACTAGAAAACAAAGAAAAAACTGAACTGCATAGTTAATAATCTTTGAATGGAAACTAAATAAACTTCAAATAAATTTTTAGACACAACAAAGCATAGATTTAACTACAGTATAGATACAAATCTAATTAATGAACATAGCGACAAGATATAATCAATGCAAAACTCATTGATATGGGATTCAAACTCGCTGCCCAAAACTCACAAGAAAAAAAGATTATGGGCAAGCTAACCACATAACCAACATACTCTCATTGACAATCCTTCTATAGAGTATCGAATACACAAAATATGTAACATTGAAACGGAGTATAAAAGGAATCGAGGATACCTTTCTTGGAAAAATGTTCTAGGACGATGAGATTAACCTTGAAGAACTTCCACCACCTGAATCGATTCGAATGAGCTCCGGCGAGCAAAATACCTCTTAGTTAGAGGAGAAAAAACTGAAAATTCCTCTCTATTTTGGATAGAGTATTCCTCCTAAAATGCTCTCGTTATTGAGTAACACAGATCAATACTTCAAAATCCCCCTATTTTGTGTCTCTACTTTTTCCCAGAACGAATTCTTTTTTTGCCCCCAATTTCTACCCTCAACACTAAAGAAGATGGATTATTCAGAGGAATTTGGGGTTGGTTTAGGGGGAAAACTGCTTTGATTTTTTAATTTATTCATTTTTTCGAGGCTACAGTAAAGAGGGATGGAGAGTTGTATTTTTCTCTAGCGAAAAAAGGGGGAAAAGGGGATGGGACGAGTATGGTGCGTTGCAGCAAAAGGAGGCGTGGCTTTTTTTCGAGTTTTGCGGATTGATGCGGCGTTTCTGAATGATTGACAATGGAGAAGAAGAACAGGGTCGGTCTGGTCGGGTCGGCTACTGTATGTTGTATGCATATGGGATCTTTTTGTATTGTTAATGGGCTTATAGGAATAATTGGATTGTAGAGAAAATGAATTGGGTTGGAATAGGTAAAGGATTAACTTACATAAATTTCATAGTGTAAAATTTAAATTTTTTTTATCTCTATTTTTTTCTAATTACACAAATTTCATATTATTAGGTATTTCAGATACATAATTAAAGATCTGAATACATTATTATTGATAAATTATGTAGCAATTTGTTGCACTTATAATAGAAGAAATCGAAAAGTCAAATTAAGGTCTCTAGTATTTGCACTAATTAAGGGTAAAAAACTGCAAAATAAATTAAAATCCCATAAATTGCTCTATTTAATTTATAATTATTGTCAAAAATTTAATATTGTAACAGATCAAAACAATCAAAAATTAAATTCTTAATCTTATTCATTGTTCTCTCTATTCCATTCATTAGCTTAAAAAATCATACGATACATAATGAATATTTTAATTTTATTAAGTATATTCTCACTTTCAATCATACATAGATAAATATATGAGAATGCACACATGATATTGTTCGTAAGAGATTGTATTGCTTGATAAAATCTATGTTGTTTGATGAGGGAAACATTCTCAAGTTTCATGCTCCTAACCAGTTATTGAAGAACTATTTTTCTGCATTTCCAATTCTGGTGGATGAATTCTTCATCCATGGGCTTAGCCTAAAAGCATGCACATGAGATAGTGCGTTTAGCTTAGATTCTCTGAAAATACATTTCTTATATTTGCAAACGAAAGGTGACATGAAACCTGGTTGATTTGTACAATATGAATTCTCAGTAGTTAATTATCCAGACAAAAAACCTTTCAGATTTGTTACAAAATTTGTTGTAATTTTGGATAAACAAGGTAAGTTGTGAAGGATAAAAAAGTGATGAAAGTGTTGTTGGACAAATGATTTCTTTCGTGGATCTTCAAGTTTATCGAGCATCCTTTCAATTTTGATTCAAGATTTATGAAAATTTTGAGATTCCAACTTTTTCTTCCAGATTATTGAAGATCCTTTTAATTTGATTCAAACAATTTGAAAAATTTTGAGCTTCAAAATTCTTCTCCTAATTCATCGAAGATCCTTTTATTTTGATTCAATATTATCAAAATTTAGAAAAGATACATCATGAAGATTCTTTCAATTTAAATTGATAAGTGTTGTATATCTACTGATACATTAAATAAGAAATTGTTGCCCATAAGATTTTAGGTTTGAAATCGATATGTTATTGTTTGATAATAGTTATATGTAATAGATACATTTAGTATGTATTCGAATTTACATATCATGCCTAAAAGATTAGTGCATGATACATTATTATTTATGCACCTTATTTTGTTTAAAAAATACTATATATCGTTTTAGAAAGACATTATACCTATAATTATTCGAAATAGTATGTTTTTTGGTTTAAGATACATAATACAAAGTCTATGTATCAAGTACAATTTATATTGAACATGATAAACACTAATAAAGATTCAACAACATTATAGTTATGTATTAATACCTTAAAAATAAGCATGTCACACGGAATAAAACAATGGTTATTGTGGTAGTGATGCACCGAATAAGAGATAAAGACTAATTTATTAATCAAAGGAGGCGAGATACATTGAATGTAAGTCCAAAAATTTTAAAGATCGACCCAGCGGAATAAAATGTATCAAGATCGCCATTAGAAATTCTTGAAACTATTCCAAATACACTCCAAGATGAACACTGTGTAATAGTAATGTTTGTTCACCTCTATTCCATAAAGAGACTGGGAGTAAAAGATTCAGTAATTTTTTAAATGATTTTTTTAAAAAAAATAATAATTGAAAACTCTAGGATTGAAGTGAATCAATTTCTTCAATAACTTGAAATCATTAATTGGAAAGAGAAACAATTTAAAGTTAAAAAACTGATTAATGAAAGTAACTATGAAGAGATTTGTGGAGTGAAAAAAGAAAGAAAAATTATGAGTAGGAGATTTCAAATTAATGTAATTAGAAAGTATCTTAATATTTAGTTGATACATAATGATAAAAAAAGAGTAACTATGCTCAATATAAATTGATAATCTATAAAATCTTATTGATATTTATATTTGATACTAAATGCCCACTAGTTGAATATAATATAAAAATTGTCCAACACTTAAACATGATATAAACATTGTCCAACACTTAAACATGATACAAATAATCGATTACAGTTAAATTAGTAACTTCCAATATATAATTTGTGTGTATTTGATACATTTTAGTAAATTTTGTATATCTGATACACACTCTAATAGTGCAAATTAGTACAACAATAAATATTATTTTTGTATCAATAACATCACATATAATTACAAAAACTCCACATATAATACAAAATTGCTCACTACTATTGAACAATATTTTTGTAATTTATCACAATTTTGAAATGAAACATTACACATTAATTTAATAAAAATAAAAATAATTAGATACATTAAAAATTTAATCCATATATATATAAAAAGATGAATAAGAAATAATCAAAAAAAAGCCAACAATCTGATCTGCTTCTCTTAAACCTTCTCAACATATCGTTAATGTATCAAATTTTTGTTGCATTTGTGGTTGTCCATTAGTTTCAATAAAAAGTTTGTCAATACATTGTCATAGAAAGTTGTAACGACCTGTTTAGTCGTTTGAGCAGCTAATTGTAATTCGGGGAAAACTGGCTGGGACGACGGGTGTTACGACGGACCGTCGTTGTCACGATGGCCCGTCGAGGAGGCTTCGTTCCATGACACTTAGAATTCTTCAATTTGGATATTAAAATCGACTCTCTGTAAATTGTGACGGACCTGCAGGACGTGCCGTCACATCCACGACGAACCGTCGTGAGTTTCCGTTGCAAAACACTTCAACTTTTGAGAATTTGGTACAAGAAACGAGTTTCTGACCGTCAGGACGGAGGTGCAGGACGGACCGTCACAGGTGTGACGGGCCGTCACAGCCCACCTGGAATTTGGGGAGGTTGCGACGACCATCGTGACGGACCGTCGCATGCACGACGGCCCGTCACAGGTTGCGCAAATCCCCAAGGCAGTTTAGGATTCTCCACACGTTTTAAGGGTCGTTTGGACTATTCTTTCCTAATTATAAAGATTGAAGGTTTATATTAATAACTCAAATCCTTGAGGGATAAAGAGTAACTTTGGGTTAATTAGTGGGGTTTTATTGTCCTCCTTTAGTATTAATTATATTTTAATTAGGTTAAAAAGAAGGAGGGTTTGAATAAAGAAAAAAAAAGAGAAAAGAACGAAAGAGAGAGAGAGATCGATCGAGAGGGAGGAATAACAAAGCTGGGAGATTTCTTGTTGATTCCAATTCTTCGGTGGAGTAGGTTATGGTTATGTTACGATATTCGTAGTGAACTCTTAATAGTGAATGTTATGTGTTGATAGTATCGTAAACCCTGCTATGTGCTTAAATTGTATGCTGCATGATTATGATATGAAATTGTGATGAATTAAAAAGCATGATGAAGCTATTGAACCCCAAATCTTGAAAGAACCCTAATTCGCTTGATAAATTATATAATGAGAATGATGATGCCTTAGTGTAAAAGAAGGCTTGATGAATTAGGGGATCAGGTTGCCACGTTCCGGTACCAGGATAGAATGAATATGAGGATCGGAGTGTCACGTTCCGACACCAGGATAGAATATGGATCGGGTGCCACGTTCGGTACCAGGATAATGAATATAGAGGATCGGAGTGTCACGTTCCGACACCAGGATAGAATATGAGGATCGGAGTGTCACGTTCCGACAACAGACAGGATAGTATCTGGATCGGGTGCCACGTTCCGGTACCAGGATAGTATATGAGGATCGGAGTGCCACGTTCCGGCACCAGGATAGAATGAATATGAGGAGCGGAGTGTCACGTACCGACCACAAGAGGAGAAAGATAATGAATCTTGAAAGATAATGAATATACTCAATCTAATGAACTTAATTCCCAAATGAGTATGGTATTGGGGCTTGAGTCCTCATGTGTGAACTCGGTTGTATTTATTGATGAATTAATATTGTTATTGCTACATGTTGAGTATTGTAGTTGATTTACATTATTATTGATATATACTGTTCCCTATTTTGAGTTAGCCGATGATACTTACTCAGTACTTGTGGTTGTACTGACCCCCTACTTTTATGTTTTCCTCTTTGTCATTTGTGTAATGCAGCAAACGTTCCGTCAACCTCAACTCAATAGTAGATCTAGCCAGTCTTCACTACCTTCGGAAATTCAGGGTGAGCTAATGCGTCTAGCTTGGACTGGGTCTTCTTCTTCAAGTCTTGATGCCTTGAACTTCCGGCATGGACTAGCTAGTATTTGTTTTAGCTTCTTAGATAGTTTTAGTTTAGCAATTTGAGATAGATGTTCTTGTGATTATGACTTCCAGATTTTGGGGACAATAATAATAGTTATTGATTTGTTTTTATTAATGAGTTAAGTCTTCCGCATTTCTTTTGTTGATATAGTATTAAAATGTTAAAGGTTAGATTGGTTGGTTCGCTCACATAGGAGGGTAAATGTGGGTGCTAGTCGCGTCCCCGATTTGTGTCGTGACTAACTTGGTATCAGAGCATTAGGTTCATTGGTCTCATCACACAAGAATAGGTCTAGTAGAGTCTTAAGGAACGGTAGGGGACACCTTTACTTTTCTTTGAGAGGCTATAAGACTTTAGGAAAAATTCCATTCTTTCATTCTTTCTTCGTGCTACTACTTGATCCAATTGGTATCTAGGTGATATACAAATTGGTATCTGACCATCTTCACTCTATTTCGCAGATGGTTAGAACTAGAGCAACTACCGCACCAGCAGCAACTACGGCACGACAAGAAGCGTCTGAGCCAGCCCCTGGGGCTGTTGCTTGAGGGAGAACAACGGCAAGAGGCCGTGAATGGTTGCGGGTTCGAGCCCCCACAACCGCTTTGATTTTTCGAGTTAAATTCACTACAATAGGGAGGTTGTGGGTTCGAACCCCCACAACCCCCACTTATTTTTTTTCAAATTTTGCTAAGGAGGCTGTGAGGTGGTGGGTTCAAACCCCCACAGCCCCTCTATATTTATTTTATTTAAATGGGCGAGTGTCAATGAGGTTTGTGGGATCTAATCCCCACAACCTCACTTTATTTCCTTGTTATTTCGCATCTCCCTTTAGCGCTGAGGTCGTGGGTTCGATCCCCACACCTCATATTTTTTTTTATTTCCTCTCCCTTCACGCAACTGGGAGGTCGTGGGTTTGAATCCCACGCCTCCCATTTACTTGTTACTTATTTATTTTCTCCTTCTCCTCCCCATATGTCGCTAGTTCGATTCCCCACCAGACCCATTTCCCTTATTGTTTTTTCGCGAAAACAGGAGCGAGGATCGAATCCCCCAGCCCCCATTTTGCTTTTTCTTTGCCTCATGAAACGAGTAGCAAAGGGGTTCGATTCCCCTTAGCTCCTTTTCATTTTTCTCTTATTTTAAGCCTTCTCAACATGTGAGGTCTTGGGTTCAATTCCCATTGAACTCACCTATTTATTTCCCTCTTTAAAAAACCCATAATTTAACCTTATGGGAGAGTGAGTATGCAATCTGGAATTTTTTTTCTTATCATTCTTCACTCATTTTTAGTCACCTCTTTCATGAGTACATAGATAAAAGAGTGTTATTCAACCCAAAATTTTTCATTATAATGAAAACTACATTTCACACACATTACACACATAAAATACACCAAAAACAAATGGAAATTTGACCCAAAACAGCGTCTAAATCCACTGGCCACGATGCACACACAACACCAATTTTAGATTACACTTCGAATATCGTTTTCATAATTTCCCTCAAATAAAATGTGTATATAAATACTTAAATCATTCCTAAGTCTAGCAACACAACATACCCATCCTACGAATTCGTTTGGAGCTAAGGACAAGGGCATACAAAGGGAAACAACCTTAGTTTTCAAGAGCTTGAGAAACTTTCCAAAGAAAGTACTCTTGGAGAATGAATTCTAGGAAAGAAAACCCGTAACCTTTGATGTTATTTACGTGTGAAATTGCTCCACGGAAACTCCTCCAAACAACTCCCAATTCACTTCAACGTACACCCCACTCGACGAACCTCTCTTAGCCTTGACGTTTTGATTACTTTGTCTTTTACATAAAAATTCTTGTGAGTTCTTCAAGTGTGAAAAACTATTGATGTATTTTCTTGTTTTTGTTGTGTTTGGTAGAATAACGTGACAGAGAGAGATTGAGAACATGAGAGAGGGTTGAGAAACGTGAGGGAGAGAGATTTATTAGGATTAGGAGACTAAGTTCAAGACTTAGTCAAAATAGGATTTAATTAACTTAATAAAAATATGATTTATTTTAATTAATACGTGAAAGGACCATTTTACCCTTAATGAATAGATTTTAATTGATGATTAAATCATCAATTCCTTGCTCCTAGTGGGGCTCGAACCCGAGTGGCAACCCATTTGCAAAATGGGTAACTCTGGGTCACCCTAAATTCGAAAAGCTCTTTTAATTAATTTAATTAATTTATTTATTAATTCTTCAAGGTAATTACAATATAACCCTTGGACTGGAAATGACCATTTTACCCCTGGACCCTCAAAACATAACATTTCTTCTTTTAAGTCCGGTAAAGACACCTTCGATTAAATCTTTGTTTTCGCGAGCCTTACTTGGTTGGTTCCAACCTTTCCAAGCCCAACTAACTCCCCAAGTTAGTTAAGTTGATCGTATTAAGGGTTCTAAGATCTACTTCTATGTGTATCAATCCGTGTGAACCTTGGTTTAATCGCAAACATTCTTGACATCCTAAGCCTTGATCCTATTTATTTTTAGGGTTGTTACACAAAACATTTAGCCGCGCAGAGTAGAAAAGGAAATACGTGTATCACAAGGTGAGAGACATGGAATTCCAGACAGCCGAGAATGGTCTCCTCAAGGTATCACCCATGAATGGGTTGATGAGATTTGGCAAGATTGGTAAGTTGAATCCTCACTATATTAATCCCTTTGAAATCCTTGAACGTGCAGGATCAGTGGCGTATAGATTGGCATTACCTCCAAATTTGTCCGGTGTACATCTTGTATTTCATATGTGTGGGACTCAATAGTGCTTGACAAAGACCTTCAATATGATGAGGAACTGATTGTTATTTTTTATCATGATGTTCAAAATTTGAGGACAAAGGATATTAAGTCCGTGACTGTTAGATGGAATTATCATATTACTAGGATTTTTATTCACTGATTGAACCTGGCCTTTAGATATTTAACTTGCTTCTGTAACTTAAATACCTTAGTAGTTTTAGATTTCTTGCTTTAGTTGGTTGTTAGTAGTGGTTTTCCCACAGAGTTGTAGTGTAGGTGCCAGTCACAACAGTGTGGGCTGTGACATCAAGAATGGAAGGGGGAAAATTGAGAGTCGCACCAACTGCTTTGTTATCAATAGAAGATTTGATAAGCATAGATTACCTAGACATAGACAAATATAACCCCAATTTTTTTCAAGTACTTGGCATGATTTGTGCAGCTCATAGTGAATGAGTGATATTTTTATGAATTTGTTGGGTTATTTCCTTTTTGAAATCAATTCATTTCATACTGTAACTTAATAAATAATGTAGCATATAATTAGTATGTAGAAGGTCCTTCAATTCCTTTTTCATTTGAATATGAATAGCCATTGAAAGACTCATTTCATGGTTGCAATGAATGGAGGTATCAACAAATAATATTAAAAGAATGAGTTCAAATGATGGAGTCTACATCACCTTTTATGGAAAGTAGCATGTAATTATAGAGCTATCAATAGTTCAGTTTATAGAGACAGATCGACATTTGATATTTTTGGTTGGTAGAAAGGTGTGTGAGACTAACATTTTTGTGTTTCCGTGGGCTGAAGCTACTGTTACTCTTTAAGATATTGTTATTTTGGGAGACTTCTCTATTTTGGATTACCCTGTTTTGTACCCCCTATAATCCCCTTAGTTGGTAGAGATTGACAAAAATCTTGAAAATGCGCAAAGGGAGCTCATTGGACTGAAGACTAATAATCAAAGTGGATTGTTGGTTATCATGTTTTTGCTTCCAAGTAACATAGGTGCTCATGTTTTCTCAGTAGCTATTAACCAAGCTAGAGCGCTGCGACTAGCGCTATTCACATACATTTTGGCAAAGTAAAAGCTACTGAGAAAACAAAATAATGTATTTAACTTGAAAGCACATATCTTAATAACCAAATAGAAAGAAAAGCTTCATGCTCAAAATCCGAGCAACTGTTCATGAAAAAATTCAACCATTTAGTTTTATTATTGGTCTTCAATGAGATAAGCTTGATTTGCCAACTTTCAATCTTTTCTTCAATCTCTGCCAACTCAAGGGATTGTAGGGGGGCACAAAACAGAGCTACTCAAAGTAGTGAAGTCTCTAAAAATAACTATCTCTTCAAGAAAATAGTACGCAATTCACCCCACGAAAACACAAAATTGTTAGTCTCAAAAACATCCCCTTTCTACCAACCCAAAAATCAAATCTTGATCCTTCTAGCGTATATAAATTAAACTATTTATAGCTCCATAAATACATTTAGCTTTTCATATATGGTAATAAATAGAATCCATGCTTTGAACCTATTCTTTCAATTTTATTTGTTAATCCCGCAATCCATTGCAACCATAAAAGGAGACTTTCAATGGCCACTCAGATTCGAATGAAAAATGTATTGAAGGATTTTGACAAACAACATTCATTTTCTATGATATGCACAAATGATGGTTATGCTGGGAAAGAATTGCAAGGCTCGGTTGTTGACACCAACTATTAGATAAGATTATAAAGTGTGTATTAGTAAGGAATGAGACTCAATGATGAAATTGGAAGTGTCATGTTGTTAGGTAGGATATAACTTTAGAATTCCTTACAGAAAAACATACAAACTGTCTTATGTAGTTTTACCCTACATTTCTATAGGAGTTTGTTTCCACCACTCAAATCCCAACCTCCTTTTCACGTCGACTAAAATTTACTAATCATTCCATGTATTCCATTACATTAATGGAGCAGGTAATTAGATAATTAACACAATAATTTTTTTTCCTTTATAGTTATGTAGAGCCTTCCTGGTACACTGGTCATATTTAATAATATCAGTATCTTCTACAAATTCAAAGAATCTATATATAGAAAGAAAAAAGGCAATTAATATGAAGGTTGGTAAATTTAAAACATATTAAAGTTCACTAAAGAGTATTTATCATGATAACTACTAATCAATGCAAATGAAACTTTCAAACACTATACTCACTAGGATTTCACATATTATCCTTCATTTTGTGTTGAACATTTCTTTATTATTTTTGTGGTCAGCATATTAATATCATAGAGAAATCAAATAGTAGAGAAATACCATAAAGATTGTACAAGCAAAGTAGAAAAAAGAGATTAGATATGGGCGAAGTATGAGTCAAAATTCCTTCCTTAAATCTCGACATCATTTTGTATCTTAAGTTTCATATTTCATAGAGAAGAATGAATTGGACTTTTAATGTACTCAAGGGTTCTTCCAGAACATCTTCTAAGTACAATTTTTACACTGGACATCGCAATCAACAACATAAATTTTCTTAATAAGATCCATACTTGGTTGTATGGCACCATATGTTTCTATGTATAACTCAAATTTCTATGCATTTACTGTCACGTGTATAATATATTGTTGATTTCACAAGCCAATCATATGGGGTTTGACTGGGGTATGTTTGTTGTTGTGTACCTCTCGGACTTATGGGGTCTGATTAGGTTATTGTTCGCTTATATAATTATTTATCTTGTGTTGATTAAATATTTAGATATGTAAATGGTTTAGACTCTATACATTGGTTCGTTTGATAATTAGCCAACTTAGATTAGTCTCTTTTCCACAGTGAGGTGTTGTGGTGGTTATCGATGTTGTATCTTCGGATAGTTGTCTTCCACAATGAAACTGTATATGGGATACATTTATTTGGATAGCACCTTCAGTTATAGTCCTTCGTCTATCTCTCTTGCTTATTCGACTTCTCTCCTTTATCTCTATTTACGTTAATTGTGCAATAACTCTTCTTTTGCTTCTTATACTATACATGCTTCACTTTCACATAATTTATGTTGCTTCAATTTATCTTTTGATCTCTGTCATCTTGTGCCTTCTGAGTACTTCTTATTGATATTCATAATACACTTTTACACCCTGCATATCATAGTAAAACTTTTATCCATTAAGGTATGCCTTGTGTGGAGCATCTTTGGATTTAGGACTACATTGAATCCATGAAATTAGGATTTGCTTATCTCCCTCTATATTTACTAGTACTAATCTTTATTTTGCATTCACATATGTTTTGGTATATATTTTTATTTGTCCTTGTTCTCCTATTTTGATTAGAGGCTCGACTACCGAATGAAACCATATCTTTTGTATTATATATATTCTTCATCATTCCTTGTATTCCCTCGATCTATTATATTCTTGTAATGACCCTCATGGTAAAAATCCATGTTCTTGCAGGTTTTACTGATTTTCCCCTACCCGTAGCTTCCATGATGCTTTTGTGTCTTGCTGATTGAGTGGGATGCTTCGTGAGGTGGTCGGGAATGTTTTGAGCATGTTTTTTCCTTTGAAAGGCTTTTTAAGTTAAAGAGTTGACTATACTCAAAATCTGGAGAATTTGATGTCGTATAAAAAGTTTGAAAGCTCCGGAAGGTCCATATTTGTCTAGCATAATGGTTTGTTATGGTTCTGAGGCACTCAGATTGAGTTTGTGTTGTTAGAAATTTTATTTTTAACGTTTTGGTCATCCAATATTGTCTTACTTCGGTCAATATTGTTGGTAGCGCACGAATGAGAAATTCATTAGTGTGGTTAGCTCTGAAATACCGAGTTTGTTCTAAAGTGGCCATTGGTTTGCATCTCGAGGTGTTTGGGATGAGTTTGTTGTCATACCACATTTTAACTCATGTCGAATAGTGTAAAACCAAAGATTAATAAATTATTTAACATAGAGAGGTACCACCTAATTATTTTTAGGTAAATTAGGACACTTAAGTATTTAGTTAAGTAATGCTAAAATTAACTTCAATTAATGGTCTACTTAACTTATGTGATTCTAAATACGAGTTCAAGTTATCCCAAAGGGACGAGATTAAGCATCATGTAAGATCTATTAAAAATTCTAACCAACAAAACTTAGGTTGATAAAAATGTTTGATTTGATTACAAATATGAATTAAGTGAAAATGAAAAAATAACATAAGAAGACATTACTAGTATGTTAAGAGAAGTACCATATAAAGAAAATGTTTACGCTTCGACAATTAACTAAGTAGATAAATATTATATATATGAATACTTCTATAATAAGTTAATATAAATTCTCATTCGGACAATTAATTGCAGAAACTATTTTTCATCAGTTAAGTTTAGATTGTTGATTCCTTTTATATTAAAAAATAATTATTAAAAGCTCTATCTTATGTTAGAGATTGTGAATACAAGAACAACACACTTTCAAATCACACAAGCTAGTTTAACATGCAATATAAATACAAAAAAAAATATGTAGCCATGAGGGACTTCAAGTGAGTACCGTTTCTTTTGCTTGCTATTTCGGATTGTGTAAAAATGTCGTACTGACTTTATGTGCTGGTTTGATTTAATGTCGAATCTCTGAGACTCGACTTTTTTGCATGATTTTTGAATCAAGACTCCATCTTGTCCCTAGGTGTACATGTAGAAATAAAATAGAGAAAACAATTTAGACAAACTCTGTTTTGTAAAAGTGAATGCAAACCAAAGCAAAATATAAAAATATGATATACGCAAATCCAACAATATGAATTAACATTTAGCAACAACACCAAACCATATCAAAATGAAGTAAAGTATAGTTTTGATATTAAATAATAAATAAATGGGTAGTAGTTTTAAGCTATAGATAAATGACATCATACATGAAATAATAAATTAAAGGAAATTGAACAACGTGAGTCATGTTTATTTTCTGATTAAAGGTGATTCATGCTAGTTGAAACATACATCTTGATTATAGAAAAGATTCAAACAAATCATTCTTTATTATATTTAAAGTAATATATGTTTCTAGTTAGTATAAAAATTCTTATTGAGAGAGTAATCTTAAGTAAGCCCTAAAATTATTCAAGTTAGAGACACATATGACATAAAACCAATGAAATACATGATTCTTATATACTAAAAAGATTAGTTGCAGATAGAATGTAACTTCCTGATAAAGAAAAAGACTCATAATATGTTACAACTATAAATGCTTAATTCACCAACTTGCATTACATGAGTATATCTAATAAACCACATAAATACGTATAAACGACTACGTTGAAGAAAGATCAGAATATTGACACTGACTTTTTGTATGACGGTAAACCATGGCAAGGTTTAAGATCTATTGAAATCTGACTTAGCTCACCAACAAAAAAACATGATTAATCCAATGAAAAGCTCTGTGAATGTTTTGATTTGGATAGGACATGCCAAATTTGTATGTGTAAAGAGTAGCTCAAAACCCTCTTGAAAACGAACTTGATCAAGTAAGCGTTTATAGTTGAAACGAGAGTTCTTGAATTGTTGAGCAGAATTTCAATGTCCTTCATTGAAATCGGTCAAAAATAACCATTAAAGCTTAAATGTTGAGATTTTAGGATGGAGTCGACAGTCTTCACATGATTGACATAGCCATAGCACGAATAAAGAGTGAAAACCTCCATCTATAGCTTATGAACAATGGAGAGAGATTTTTTTGAAAAACAATAGGAAAGGGGAGAGAGAGAGGAGAGTGGGCGGGGCCTCTGGTGATTTGTGACTTATGGGGGACTTTGGAGGGAGGGGGCTCTAGTGATTTCTGACTTATGGGGGAATTGGGGGGGGGGGGATAAAACCCCAAACAATCAAAATGGACATTTGGGGGACGGGATGCCTTTGGCCGTAGGGATTGTGAAGAGGGTTGTTAAGTTGATGTTTGGGCTGCATTATTTGGGGCCTTGTTTTTAGGGTTTCGTTCTATATCAGGTTTGGGTTATTATTTTGTAGGGGAATAGTTAAAGTATTTCTTGGGTCTTTTCACTGTTTATATTAATTCATTTGAACTTCTAATTTAATAACTAGTGTATTATGTAATTTATATGTGGAAGTACAAATATTTAAAATGTTCCTTGATGATTCATATTAATTTAGTAAGTATGAAATCAAAAATAAAATAAAGATAATCTATTAAAATGAAACACAGTGTGACAGAAGGGATTTTTTTATGAAAAAAAATGTATTTTATTAGTAATTCTTTAAATGTGACAATGATTGTATCATAATGATATTTATAATGATTGATAACATAATATTTTTTAATATCTTACAAGATCAATCAAATGTAATTTAATGAAAGCAAGATCAAAATTGTGTGTCAAGAGTTTTCCCTCTTTGGCTATAGACGATGAAAGTGCTTTTGACAAAAAAAGTTGACGTAGTGGCTAATCTTGTTCCGGACAACTCTCACGACCCGACTACCCAATTCATGATGGCACCTACTAAAATCCACCAGTAGTTAAGAAGAACCATATCCAAATTGAGAATTAGTGGGTATTAGCGTGGAACTAGACATAAAGTAATACGAAAAATAAAGAAAGACAAAAAACAACAGAAAGCACACCAAAAAGTATATACAAAGAAAACCCTTGCAAAACATAGAAGTCATGAGTACAGAGTAGTCTTACACGATAAATACAAGTCCACAAGTGGATCACAACAAATTATCTTAAAGGCAAAAGATAAATTAACATATCTACAAAAGGAGACATGCTAGTCATACTAGGACCTACATCACGAAAAGAAGCATAGTGTAACATAAGTACCCTCCAACCAATTAAAAAAGGTATAAACCATCAAAAAAGAAAGAGTCTAGACATAAACAAAGCTCGAGGAGAATATGAAAAGAAAGAACACGAGCATACCAAAAAGTAAATCTAAGTGCATCTATACAAAGAATAATCGGACCCCATTATCCCAAAAGATACACTCGTATGAAAGTTAATAAAATCCGAACAGACCCTCATAAGCCTAACATGTACGAACAACAACCCATATCATAATACATAAACATTAGCTAGGTTCCGAGCTAAAGTAAACAAGAACCAGTAAACTCCCAGCCCAGGTTGAATGACAATCAACCCACCTAGCGAACTCCCAGCCCTGCTAGGAAAACTGACAATCCACCCTAGCCGCCCAATCTTACCATCCATGCCTAGGGGCATAAATCACCCAACTAGAAAGAGTGACTCAGGGGCGTGTCAACTCCGTAAAGGATCTCAAATATCAAGGTCGCCCAGCTAGTCTGCTCGCAGGGGCGTAAGATCTGCAACTAGAAAGAGTGTCCGAGGGCATATTTGGTCCAAAGATAATCTCACATAGGTTCCAATGATATTTCAAAATTCTCCAACCTGGAAATACTTCTAGTCCAACAAGGTAAATAACTTGTAGTAATGCCTCAGAGTCGCAAAAGTAGGGAGCGAAAATAAAAGGACTAACAAGTAGGGTATAATCCTAAACTAATGTTTTTCCTATGAGATCCAAGTATGTTATTCTAGTCAACAAAGACCTAGTCCATCAAAACTAAATCATAAACGTAAAAAGTCACAAAGTTTATGGGTCTAAGGAAACACTAGTCTATCGTATAATAAGCCCACAACATAATGATAATGGTCAAATATCCTCTTTCAAACAAAAGCAAAAGGGACAACGGTCATGGCAAATAAAACCTGAACGACATGGTAGGGTCGAATCCCATAGAAAATGATATATCATATAGAATTCTTATCAAAAAATTAAGATTGTAAAGTTGCTCATTTGAAATAGTAAGAATAGTTGGATTGATGATTCCCCCAATAAAAATATTTGGTCATTATTGTCACAATAAATCTAAAACTATGAAGAATTCACGACAAGAAAAATAGTGATGCAGGGACGAGAAATAGATTTTACGTATCGGTAATTGTGCTACTCTATACTTTTGAACATTCATGAATAAGCTAGGTCATCTTCAATGACTATAATCATCTTTCCATCTCAAAACATCTATGCATAGTTTTAAATTTGGTCTTATCAAAATGACAACCGAAACAATCTAATATCTTACTCTATTCTCTCTATTTATCAGTAAATAGGCAAAATAGAGTCGACCCACAACCTCTATTTTCAAGAAAGTTACAGATATTGAACCTAAATTTCTAGTATTTGACTAATTACTCACTCTAATAAAACACTTTCGAGAATAGACTAGTTATTGGAAGTAGGAATTATGTTAGATACCTTACCCTATAAATTAACCGATGATAATTAGTCGATATTCATGTATGAACATCAATAATACAAAGCATAACACAATATGCACACATTAAATCAAAACTCAATCCACGAAATCGCACACCTAAATCTTAGGGTTGATTAGCCTAAATTCATGTATAAATATTAACAAAAGATCTTGGGGTTTTAGCCACCTATCACAAAAAGTGAAGCAAATATATCATCCATGAAATAAGCAACGGGTAACATAAAATTAAAAAAGTACAAGAACACCCAATTTGGATTTAACTTCAATTTATAAAATCAAGTTCAAAGTTGAAAAAGTGCAAAATCTAAAAAGTGTTCTTCACAAAGGTCAAGTGTTATGTCAAAACTAAAAATATATTTCTTGCTTTTTCTGATTTTGAGTATTATATCATTTCTATCTACTTTAGTTTTCCAATGTTTAACTCAAATATCAATGCACATTTCATTTGGCGACATTAGCCGGGCTAGCCGAGCTTGCTCGGTGAATCTCCACTTGTTTTCAACTCACTTTTTCTGTCACTCCCCCCGGCTAGCCCTAGACGTTAACATGGGACTTAAGATCCCGACTTACCTGAAGCTAACCGTCCTAGCATATAATAAGCACACTTAAAGATTTTTTTTCAAAAATTGACATACTATGTGGAAGCTTATAACATAGCATAGAATGAAATGACGGGGAATATCTATTCTAAGGCTAAATATATAATAACTGAGTTTAGTGAAAACTAAAGGAACAAACTAACTTAAAAACTAAATTGACTATGTCTGAATAAAATGATTAGAGATGCTAGGACATTCCTCAACTAACTCTAAAAAAACTGAAATTGAAAGACTCAAAATACAAAGATTACATGTCAATCGTCTTTGAAGAATGAGGACATACCACTAGTACTGCTGAAGTCGATATCCGGAACCGATGTATGAGTGATCTCGATGATGAGGGCATGAACCTACATTACGAAAAGATGTAGCACAAAGTATGCATTAATACTTGAAAGGTACTGAGCAGGGAAGATAGGACAAAGTTTAACAATGTATATATTGCTAAACAAAGCAATAAAAGCAATGGCATAATATGAACATGATGGAAATACTACAACATACCGAATATGTAGCTAATGAATGCGATGACCAAGTTTAAACATGATTAGAATTAAGAGTGAACTATAATTGATTACATAGTCAATAAATACAGTAGAATCTGACTGTCAAATCTACTATTAACATAAATAAAACCGCGAGATCTATATGTGAAGTTCGATGTATCATTCAATTGAGAGGATCCAATATACCTTGATGGGGGTATAAAGTCTTGACTAATGCGATGCTTAATATTTTCCACATAAAGGGGTCTATCCTACGGGGGCACGTATGTTTAGGACTACGAGGGTGACTAACCCTTAGTCCACTAGGTGGTAAGCCTACTCCCAATTGTTTGTAACAACCTATTTTGTCGATTCGAGCAGTAGAATTATTTTCATAATAACTGACTGTGTCGACGGATCACACGACGGACCGTCATAGTCACGACGGACCGTCGAGGGTCTTCGTTCCAAAACACTTCAACTCTGAAATCTGGGTACTGAGATCGACTTTCTGAACTTCAAGACGAAACTGCAGCACGGACCGTCGTAGATACGACGGACCGTCACAAACCCCTTTACTGAATTTAACTCTCTAAACTTTGTGACGGACCTACAGGACGGACCGTCATAGACACGACGGACTGTCACAGGTTGCGTACCCCAACTGGGTCAGATTTTTGCTAAAAGTTTTAAAAAGGGTGTTTTGGACTATTCATGAAACACTTTATGAAATTAGTGGGGTAAGTTTAATAATTTATTTACTTGGGGGTTAAAGGAGATAACATTAAAATAAATAATGGGTCACTTTTATCATAATGAATTATATGATAATTAGGGTAAAAGAAAAAGAATCTGGAGAAGAAAAATAAAAAGAACAGAGGGGAACGAACGAGCGAGAGAGAGAGAACAAAGAGGAAAGCAAAGGCATCGGGGAAGTAGCTTGCTTGATCACGATTCTGCGGTGGAGGTAGGTTATGGTTTATTTCTATGTGATAGATAAACTCTAAATAGCAATTGATATGTATTGGGTAGTATGGTAAAGTCTTCTACATGCTTGATTGTGTGTTTGTATGTTGTGATCGTATAATTGTGGTGGTTAGAATGATGAGACTGTTCAATCTTCAATCTTGATTCCTCTCTATTAAGATGACGCCTTGACATAAAGAAGGCTTGATGAACTAAAATAATGAGATAAATGGATCGGACTATCACGTTCCGACACATAGTATTAGGGGATCAGAGTGTCACATTCCGACACGTAGTATTAGGGGATCGGAGTGTCACGTTCCGACACGGTAGTAATAATGGATCGGAGTGTCACGTTCCGACACGTAGTATTAGGGGATCGGAGTGTCACGTTCCGACACGTAGCATTAGGGGATCGGAGTGTCACGTTTCGACACAATAAGAATAAAGAGAAGTAATCTTGAATCATGTTAATATACTTAAATTCGAAGAACCTATTTCCCAAATGGGTATGTTGTGCAGGCTTGAGTTCTCATCGGTGTGTTTGATGTTGCTGCCAATGGTTCTTGTACTTGTTGATTGTCACCTGTTAAGTTTTGTGGTTGATTTTATATTATTATTCAGTATATATTGTTTTCTATTTTGAGTTGGCCGATGATACCTACTCAGTACGTGTTCCTTGTACTGACCCCTACTTGTAATTTTCTTGTTGTTTTGTGGAGTGCAGCAAGTATACCATCGACTTCGACTCGCCCTCAACTCTAGCCAGTCTTCATCACGTCAGATTTCAGGGTGAGCTATTGTTCCTAGCTCGGAATGGATTCTCTCCTTCACGTCTTGATGTTTTGAATTTCGGACATGGACCATCTCTTTTACTTATTTTAGCTTCTTAAATACTCTTAGATTTAGAAATCTGAGGATAGATGTTCTTGGTGTGATGACTTCCAGATTTTGGGGATATTAATTGATAAACTTTAGAAGCTTATTATTTGATTATATTAATGAGTTTTGAGTCTTCCGCATTATATTTTGTTCACTATGGTTGAAATGTTAGTAAACGTTGGGTTTTGGATTTGTTGGTTCGCTAACATAGGAGGATAAGTGTGGGTGCCACTCACGGCTCGTTTTGGGTCGTGACAAACTTGGTATCAGAGCGTTAGGTTCCTTGGTCTCATCACACAAGAACAAGTCTAGTAGAGTCTTGAGGAAAGGTAGGGGGACACCCTTACTTTTCTTTGAGAGGCTATAGGACTTTAGGAAAATTCCATTCTTTCTTTCTTTCGTGCTATTACTTGGATCCAATTGGTATATAGGTGATAAAAATTGGTATCTGACATCCACACTTTATTTCGCAGATGGTTAGAACTAGAGCAACAACTGTGCGAACACCAACACCGGCAAGACAGGGTGCGTCTGAGCCAACCACTGAGGCTGTAGCTCGAGGAGGAACAGTGGCAAGAGGTCGTGGTAGAGGTCGCAGGAGGACATCCTCTAGATGTAGAGGACAAACACCTGGTCCAGCTAGTAATAGGGCGGTGACTCCTCCACCAACTGATGAGGTAGTAAGAGAGGGTGAGGAAGGGGAAAATGAGCAGGTTCAAGATGAGGAATTACCACCCCAGCCTACCCTAGAGATGAGTAATCAGGTTCTTACTTATCTTAGCTGCTTATCTGATCAGGGCCAGACACCTCCAGTGTTTTCTGCACCAGCACCTCAGGTTCCGGGAGTACAACATGCGGCTGTTGTGGCTCCACGCATGGAAGCCTCATTAGAAGTAGGCACGTTTCCTCGATTGACTACAGGGTCTATAATGACGAGTGATCAGCATGAACTTTTCACTAAATTCTTGAAGTTGAAACTCCAGTCTTCAAGGGTGCTGAATCTGAGGATGCCTATGATTTTCTGGTTGATTGCCATGAACTGCTACATAAGATGGACATAGTAGAACCATTTAGTGTTGAGTTTTTGACCTATCAGTTTCTGGGGAATGCCAAAATGTGGTGCGGTCGTATGTTGAATGTCAACCAGCACAGGAACCACTTATGACTTGGGCATCATTCTCTAGCTTATTTATGGAGAAGTATATACCCCGGACTTTGAGGGACAAGAGGAGAGATGAGTTCCTAAGCTTAGAGCAAGGCAGGATGTCTGTTATTGCTTATGAGGCTAAGTTTTGTGCACTATCCAAGTATGCCACCCAGCTTTGCTTCAGTCCACAAGAGCGGATTTGCCGTTTTGTGAAGGGATTGAGGTCAGATTTGCAGATCCCAGCCTTACAGGTAGCTGCTGCAGCAAAATCCTTTCAGAAAGTGGTTAATTTTGTGATAGAGGTGGAGGGGGTGAAGCCATATGACTTCACCCTGCCGTCGACATCTAAGAAGTTCCGTAAGGGAGGTGAGTTTAGTAGGTCTTACTCCAGAGGGCAGAGTTCAGGAGGTTACCCAGCCCGACCTATTCAGTCTTCACTGCAGGCTGTAGCTGCGGGTCCATCGCAGACTAGTCAACATTTCTCGAAGTTTGGAGGTTATCCCCAGAATTCGTCATTCTCACAGAGACCTATGCTTGACTCCAGAGATTGTTATGGATGTGGAGAGACTGGACATATTAGGGGTATTGTCCAAAACAGAGTTACTGACCCTCAATAGTTAGAGGTAGAGGTGGTCATGGTAGAGGACGCCATTCTGGAGGACGTGGTGGCCATGGAAATGGTGGTCATCAAATAAGTCGGGGTGGCGGGAAAGTTGGAACCACTGCAGCGCAACATGGTAGGGGCAACGGGCAGACAGGTGATAGGACCCATTGTTATGCTTTCCCCAGGAGATCTGAAGCAGAGACATCTGATGCCGTTATCACAGGTAATCTTTTGGTTTGTGATTGCATGGCTTCTGTATTATTTGATCCAGGATCCACATTTTCATATGTATCTTCCTCATTTGCTACTGGTCTTGATTTATATTGTGAATTTCTTGACATGCCTATTCTTGTCTCTACTCCTGTGGGTGAGTCTGTGATAGTTGAAAAGGTGTATAGGTCTTGTCTTGTGACTTTTGTGGGAGCAATACTCATTTAGATTTGATTATCCTAGAGATGGTTGATTTTGATGTGATTCTGGGTATGACTTGGCTTTCTCCAAATTTTGCAATCATAGATTGTAATGCTAAAACTGTGACATTGTCCAAGCCTGGGACAGATCCGCTAGTGTGGGAGGGTGACTATATTTCCACTACAGTTCATATCATCTCTTTTCTTAGTGCTAAGAGAATGGTTAGTAAGGGTTGTTTAGCTTTCTTGGCACACCTCAGGGATGATACATTCCAATTACCTTCGATTGAGTCTGTCTCGATAGTCCGTGAGTTTCTGGATGTGTTTCCTGTCGACCTTCCTGGTATGCCACCGGAGGGATATTGATTTTTGTATTGATCTGGAGCCGGGTACTCGCCCCATTTCCATACCCCCTTATAGAATGGCTCCAGCTGAGTTAAGGGAGTTAAAGGCCCAACCTCAGGAGCTGTTAGGTAAAGGTTTTATTAGACCAAGTGCAACCCCTTGGGATGCTCCTGTTTTTTTTGTGAAAAAGAAGGATGGAAGTTTTCGGATGTGCATAGACTACAGGCAACTAAATAAGGTAACTATTAAGAACAAGTATCCTATTCCTCGCATTGATGATTTGTTCGATCAGTTACAAGGTGCTTGTACCTTCTCAAAAATAGATTTGAGATCTGGTTATCATCAATTGAAAATACGGGCAGCAGATGTGCGAAAGACTTCTTTTCGCACCAGTTATGGGCATTATGAATTCTTAGTAATGTCTTTTGGGCTTATGAATGCCCCTGCTGCTTTCATGAGCCTCATGAACGGCATTTTCAAGCCATATCTGGATCTCTTTGTTATCGTATTTATTGATTATATACTGATATACTCAAAGAGCAGGAAGGAACATGAGGAGCATTTGAGAATTGTATTGGAGTTTTTGAGGGAGAAAAGGCTTTATGCCAAATTTTCCAAGTGTGAGTTTTGTCTAGATTCAGTGTCCTTCTTGGGGCACGTGGTTTCTAAGGATGGAGTGATGGTGGATCCTTCTAAGATTGAAGCAGTGAAGAGTTGGGTAAGACCTACTAATGTTACAGAGGTAAGGAGCTTTGTTGGTTTAGCCAGATACTACCTTCGATTTGTTAAGGGATTTTTGTCTGTTGCCTCCCAACTGACAAATTAGACTAAGCAGAATGTTCCATTTGTATGGTCGGACGAATGTGAAGAAAGCTTCCAGAACCTCAAGACCTTGTTGACTACTGCACCAATTCTTACCTTGCCAGTGGAAGGTAAGAATTTCATTGTTTATTGTGATGCATCTTATTCTGGTTTGGGTGCAGTGCTAATGCAGGAGAGGAATGTATTTTCTTATGCTTCAAGGCAATTAAAAGTGCATGAACGTAACTATCCGACCCATGATTTGGAGTTGGCTGCAGTTGTGTTTGCATTAATGCAATGGAGACATTATCTATATGGGGTCAAGTGTGAAGTCTATGTAGATCATCGTAGTTTACAGTATGTCTTTACTCAGAAAGATTTGAATTTGAGGCAGAGGAGGTGGATGGAACTACTGAAGGACTATGATATTACTATTTTGTATCACCAGGAAAAGCTAATGTTGTGACAGATGCTTTAAGTAGAAAAGCAGGGAGCATGGGAAGTTTAGCCCACTTACAGGCTTCTAGACGCCCATTGGCTAGAGAGGTTCAGACTCTGGCTAATGACTTTATGAGGCTGGAAGTACTAGGAAGGGAGTATTTTTGCCCTGTGTAGAGGCAAGGTCTTCTTTTCTTGAAAAGATTTAGGGAAAGCAGTTTACTGATGAGAAGCTGAGCCGAATTCGAGATATGGTATTGCGAAGAGAGGCTAAAGGGGCAATAATTGATGAGGAAGGTGTTTTGAGAATTCAGGGAAGGGTATGTGTGCCCCGTGTGGATGATTTGATTCACACTATTCTTACAGAGGCTCATAGTTCAAGGTATTCTATACATCCTGGTGCAACAAGATGTATCGTGACCTAAAGCAACATTTTTGGTGGGATAGAATGAAGCGTGACATTGTTGATTTTGTTGCCCAATGCCCAATTTGTCAGCAGGTAAAGTATGAACACCGGAGGCCCGGAGGAACACTTCAGAGAATGCCCATCCCTGAATGGAAGTGGGAAAGAATTGCAATGGATTTCGTGGTTGGTCTTCCAAAGACATTGGGTAAGTTTGATTCTATTTGGGTAATTGTTGACAGATTAAATAAGTCTGCTCACTTCATTCCGGTCAAGGTGACTTACAATGCAGAGAAGTTAGCCAAAATCTATATCTCAGAAATTGTTCGATTGCATGGAGTTTCCGCTTTCATCATATCAGATAGAGGTACACAATTTACTTCTAAGTTTTGGAGAACATTGCATGCTGAATTAGGTACTAGGTTTGATCTTAGTACTGCATTTCACCCTCAGACAGATGGACAGTCTGAGCGAATGATTCAGGTGTTGGAGGATATGCTTCGTGCATGTGTGATAGAATTTGGTGGTCATTGGGATAACTTCTTACCCTTAGCAGAGTTTTCATACAATAATAGCTATCACTCAAGTATTGATATGGCCCCATTTGAGGCACTTTATGGGAGGAGATGTAAGTCTCCCATTGGTTGGTTTGATGCATTTGAGGTGAGACCATGGGGTACCGACCTTTTGAGGGAATCGTTAGATAAAGTAAAATTCATCCAGGAGAAGCTTCTAGCAGCTAAGAACAGGCAGAAAGAATATGCAGATCGAAAGGTTAGGGAATTGGATTTTATGGAGGGTGAACAAGTCTTGCTGAAGGTTTCACCCATGAAAGGGGTGATGCGGTTTGGTAAGCGAGGTAAGCTTAGTCCGAGGTATATTGGTCCATTTGAAGTTCTGAAACGCGTAAGGAAGGTGGCTTATGAATTGGCATTGCCTCCAGGACTCTCAGGAGTGCACCCGCTATTTCATGTGTCTATGCTGAAAAAATACCATGGGGATGGAAACTACATTATTCGTTGGGATTCAGTTCTTCTTGATGAGAATTTGTATTATGAGGAGGAGCCTGTTGCTATTTTAGATAGAGAAGTCCGCAAGTTGAGATCAAAGGAGATTGCATCTATCAAGGTTCAGTGGAAGAATCGACCAGTTGAAGAGTCCACTTGGGAGAATGAGGCTGATATGAAAGGAAGATATCCACATCTTTTTACAGATTCAGATACTATTTCTCGCCCTTGTTTTTCTTCCTGTGATCGTTCGAGGACGAACGATGGGTAAATTGGTATCTATTGTAACAACATGTTTAGTCGATTTGAGCAGTAGAATTATTTTTTGATAATAACTGACTGTGTCGACGGATCTCACGACGGACCGTCATAGTCACGACGGACCGTCGAGTTTCTTCGTTCTAAAACACTTCACTTCTGAAATCTGGGTACTGAGATCGACTCTCTGAACTTCACGATGGAACTGCAGCACGGACCGTCGTAGATACGAATGACCGTCACAAACCCCTTTACTGAATTTAACTCTCTGAACTTTGTGACGGACCTGCAGGACGGACCGTCATAGACACGACGGACCGTCACAGGTTGCGTAACCCCAACTGGGTCAGATTTCTGCTAAAAGTTTTTAAAAGGGTGTTTTGGACTATTCATGACACACTTAATGAAATTAGTGGGGTAAGTTAAATAATATATTTACTTGGGGGTTAAAGGAGATAACTTTAAAATGAATAATGGTTCACTTTTATCATAATGAATTATATGATAATTAGGGTAAAAGAAAAAGAATCTGGAGAAGAAAAATAAAAAGAACAGAGGGGAACGAACGAGCGAGAGAGAGAGAACGAAGAGGAAAGCAAAGGCATTGGGGAAGTAGCTTGCTTGATCACGATTCTTCGGTGGAGGTAGGTTATGTTTTATTTCTATGTGATAGATAAACTCTAAATAGCAATTGATATGTATTGGGTAGTATTGTAAAGTCTTCTACATGCTTGATTGTGTGTTTGTATGTTGTGATCATATAATTATTGTGGTTAGAATGATGAGACTCTTCAATCTTCAATCTTGATTCCTCTCTATTAAGATGACGCCTTGACATAAAGAAGGCTTGATGAACTGAAATAATGAGATAAATGGATCAGAGTGTCACGTTCCGATGCGTAGTATTAAGGGATCGGAGTGTCACGTTCCGACACGTAGTATTAGGGAATCAGAGTGTCACGTTCAGACACGGTAGTAATAATGGATCAGAGTGTCACGTTCCGACAAGTAGTATTAGGGGATCGTAGTGTCACATTCCGACACGTACCATTAGGGGATCAGAGTGTCACGTTCCGACACAATAAGAATAAAGAGAAGTAATCTTGAATCATGTTAATATACTCAAATTCGAAGAACCTATTTCCCAAATGAGTATTGTGTGGAGGCTTGAGTTCTCATAGGTGTGTTTGGTGTTGCTGCCAATGGTTCTTGTACTTGTTGATTGTCACCTGTTAAGTATTGTGGTTGATTTTATATTATTATTCAGTATATATTGTTTTCTATTTTTAGTTTGCCGATGATATCTACTCAGTACGTGTTCCTTGTACTGACCCCTACTTGTAATTTTCTTGTTGTTTTGTGCAGTGCAGCAAGTGTACCATCGACTTCGACTCGCCCTCAACTCTAGCAAGTCTTCATCACGTTAGATTTCAGGGTGAGCTATTGTTCCTAGCTCGGACTTGATTGTCTCCTTCACGTCTTGATGTCTTGAAGTTCGGACATGGACCATCCCTTTTACTTATTTTAGCTTCTTAAATACTCTTAGATTTAGAAATTTGAGGATAGATGTTCTTGGTGTGATGACTTCAGATTTTGGGGATAATAATTGATAAACTTTAGAAGCTTATTATTTGGATATATTAATGAGTTTGAGTCTTCCGCATTATATTTTGTTCACTATGGTTGAAATGTTAGTAAACGTTGGGGTTTAGATTTGTTGGTTCGCTCACATAGGAGGATAAGTGTGGTTTCCACTCGCGCCTCGTTTTGGGTCGTGACAAATACTGAATAGCCTAAAATATTGACATATTAACTAAAAATGCAACATTAATTTTCTGATAATGAAACATTCTTAACCTAAGCATGTAAAACTAAATAAACTAACCTAGGAAGTGTAATTCATAAACTAAATGAATCAACATACCTAGGGTTCTGAGTTTCATGCAAAGAATTAAGAAACAATTATACGAAAAAATAATAATATGATTTGGATTATTCTAACAACTAAATCACAACTATAATTTGATGTTCTAAAAACCGTAGGTCTAAACATTATATAGAGAATAAAATTTTGACTAAAATTGTAGGGACCCAATTGGTAAAAGGGACCACTAGTGAAATCCCACATACTTGTCGAAATTCACGAAGAAATATTTCGATATTAGGGATGATTTGAAGATAACTTGTTGGGTTCTCAGAGGACTTGGTCGAATCTTTCTCTTTATTTTGGTTCAACTTGATGAATTTTTTTAGAATAAGTTGACTAGGGTAAGTTCTAATTAAGTTACTAGGATAAAACTGACCAAAATGACATAGCTTAGGGGTTGAGCAAGGTAGTCAAGGGTCCAACACATAAGTTCTAAAACGATCCTGACTTTGAAGTTGGCCAATTGAAGGACTGACAACGGATCATCGAACGACCCACATTCTGTCCTATTAACCGCCATTGGCTAGAGAAATGGGTTTTGAGGTCACGATCCACGAATCAGAACTACGACCTTTTGTCTGACCTATAGTCCATGGTTCCTTCCATTGTTCGTGCCTTAGAATTATTTTCTCCTTGTTTCTGGGAGGGACCTGCAGGTGGCCATGCACCTAACCCACCTACGGTCCATGGGTGGTGCCCGTCGGTAGCACTTACAAATTTAAAATATGTATTCTACTATCTTTGGGATACGGGGTGTTACATTATTATGTTTTACGTGTTACGTAATTTAAACTTAATCGACAAACTCTTTTGAATCTGCTTTTCACATTTATTGATATACTCATTGCCATATTTTTTAGCCTCTCAAGCATTCATTTTTTCTCTTGCATTCTCATTTTTGGAGACGTTCAGCAAGGTCATCTTTCTTCTTTAGTGCATTTTTTCTTTATTGTACTTAGACAATATGTTTCGATAGACACAAGTGTTGTGCACTGTCAATTTGACAGAGGTAATGCTCACTAGTTGTTTTCCTTTCTCGTTGGGCGATCAACAATGTATATTTTGAAATTCTTATTACATTTTTAGCCATTCTTTAAAACATCAATACCTCAAAAATTTAAACTTTATTTGTCCTCGAGTAAATCAAGAATACAGTTATTTCAATAAGGGTGTTTACAACACTATTCAATGAGAGATAACATGGTAGTGTTATAACAACATTACTCTCAACAACATGCTTCACTCATTCATGATCAAAAAGCATAAATGATGAACAAGCTCAAGCTCACTTTATGTTCTTATCTAATGTAAAACCATATTTCGATATATACATTCGAGTTCTCTCAAATCAAGGATAATTCCATGCTCTCACTGAAAAATCAATTAAGATATGATGAATCCATACAACTCTCAAACTCTCATAAGAGGAAAACATGGAAGAATTATCCTATAGTTTCCCATATTTTAAATAATCATACAACGTAGTTCATGTAACATCTGAGGGGTTATTTAGGCTTGCAAAGGGGCTGAGGGTAATGTTCATGAACTTTTCGAGAAATCACAACTCTTTGAAAAAGTCATAACTTATTAAAAAAATCCCAGTTCTTTGGAAAAGTCATAATTAATCAAAAACTGAAAACTTTAGAGAAAAGTCATAACTCGTATGAACAAATATTTTTGAGGCCTTATCTGAAAAGTCATGAGATTCTAAAAAATCATAACCCCTTTAGAAAAGGCATAACTTATTGAAAAAGTCACAATTCTTTGGAACCACATCTCACCAAAAAATCACAACCTTTGAGAATATTCACAACTCATATGAACAAATGTTTTTGTATCTTATCTGAAAATTCATGACTTTTCGAGAAATCACAACCCTTTGGAAAAGAAACAAGTTATTAGGTTTGGGTTGTTATTACAGATAGTTCGTAGAAGGATTTTCATCCATGGCTTCTCTATTGAGTAAGTTGACTCATAAAATGGTTATGTTTCAGTGGTAAGATGCTTGTGGGAAGAGGTTCTATGTACTGAAAACTATATTTATGAAAACTTATGTTTTGAGTCTACTGGATGGTTCAGATGATTGTGTGATGTATTGTGATGCCTCCAGAATTGGCCTAGGTTGTCTGTTCATGCAGCGAGGTAAGCTTATAGCCTATTCTTCTAAACATCTTAAGGTTCATGAGAATAACTATCCGGCTCATGACCTCGAGCTTGAAGCAGTAGTGTTTACAATTGAGATTTAGAGACATTACCCGTATCGAGTTTAGTAGATGTGCTTACGGACCATAAGTTCCTTTAGTATGTGTTCACCGAGAACAGTTAAATATTATCTAAGGGAAATGGCTTGAGTTCCTCATGGACAATGATATGAATGTTTTTTACCATCCTAGTATTGCCAATGTAGTAGAAGATGCTCTTAGTAGACTATCTATGGATAATGTAGCATATGTTGAGAAAGAAAGAAAAAAACTAGCAAAGGATGTTCATAGGCTTGCTTGCTTTTGAGATCGCCTTATAAGTATGTCAGATGGTGGTGTAATAGTTTATAATGGACCATCATGTTCATTAGTAGTGAAGGTTAAGGAAAATCGAGACCGTGATTCTATATTGCTTTAACTGAAGGGTGCAAATTCAGTAGAGAGTTATTATTTTATCCTACGAGGGACATG
>JAKWJD010001755.1:16741434-16813978 GCA_027705065.1 Solanum peruvianum
CGTTTTTAGTGACTGAATGTGGTCAGCCATGATCATAACTTCTTATTGTTGTTGGGATATTGCCCATGTTCCAGCCAAAGGCCCATGGCCTAATCCTATTTGGAAAAAAATTGGAATTATTTTCTTTATTTGGTTTCCAATTCTATTAGGAAAAGGATTGGAATAGTAATCCTATTTGTAGTTGGTTTTGGCTTTGTAAGGAAAAGCATAACTCTATAAATACAGGATGGTATTGATAGAATAATTAATTGGTCATTGATATTGTCTTTGAAAGACATTAGAACATAAGAGAGGTTTTTTGAGAGAGTTTTCAACAAGAGAAAAAGAGAGAAAGAAAAGGGTTCTTTTGCTGCATTTTTTTCTCCGACCAGCAACCTTCAGATCATGTTTTCCGACTAACTAACTTTTGGATCGGGCTGAAATTTGGACCGAGTGTCCCTGACATCTTAGTGGTTGACCTGAACGGTGGAGATCTGATTCGGATGTCATTAAAATCCTGTTTTAGGTCCCGAACAAAAGATGAATTTGGATGGTGTTTCTTTCTATTTATCTTTTGTTGGTGTAACTATTGTTTGTTCTCTTTTGGCACTTGTTGTGTAGTCATTAGAAGAATATTTGTAACCCTTGTTATAGTGAAGCAATTCGATCTTGTCGATCCCGTGGTGTTTACCTTTGGTTTGAAGGGTTTTTCCACGTTAAACTTGGTGTTCTATATTGTTAGATTTGCAGTTTCATCTTTTCATCACAACAACTGGTATCAGAGCTACGGTTATCTATATAGAGGGTAATATGAGTAAGATGGTATGTCTAAACCGAAGAAATTACAGGATATGGAAAAGCAAGATGAAAGATCAATTGTTCGTGAAGAAGATGCATCGTCCGGTTTTTTCTGCTCATAAACCAGAGAATGTGACCGATGAAAATTGAGAATTTGAGCGTCAACAAGTATGTGGATATATAAGACAATGGGTTGAAGATAATGTTCGCAACCATATTGTGAATGAGACACATGCTAGAACATTGTGGGAAAAGTTGGAGACGCTTTACGCTTCAAAAACTGGCAATAACAAGTTGTTCTTGTTAAAGCAATTGATGACCTTTAAATACAAGGAGGGCAGTCCTATTCTTGATCATATAAATGATTTTTAGGGTATTCTTGATCAACTATCAGGAATGGGTGTTAATTTTGATGATGAAATACAAGGACTTTGGCTTCTTAATACTCTACCGGATTCTTGGGAAACTCTTCGTATTTCTTTAACAAATTCTGCCACTGGTGGAAAGGTGACTATGGAATATGCAAAGAGTGGTGTGTTGAATGAAGAGGTTAGAAGAAAATCTCAAGACACATCTTCACATTCAGATGTTCTATATACAGAAGATCGAGGGAGACATAAGACAAGAGATCCGAGGAGTAGAGGTTAAAACACAAGCAAGTCAAAATTCAAGAATCCAAATATTACGTGTTATCATTGTGGAAAGAAAGGACATATTAAAAGATTTTGTAAACAATTGAAGCAAGATCTTAAAGAAGGGAAGAAGGAAGAAAACAATGAAAATAATGTTGTTGTTGTTGTCCAAGATGACCTTCTCTTCGCTTGTGATAAAGACGTCATCAATTTTGTATCTCAAGATACAAGTTGGATAGTAGATTCTGGAGCCACATCACATGTCACACCAAGAAAAGACTTCTTTTCATCTTATACTTCTGTTAACTCTGAGGTGTTAAAGATGGGTAATGCTGGTGAGGTTAAGGTGTTTGGTGTTGGCACTGTTTGTTTGAAAACCAATACTGGTTCAACGTTGGTCCTTCAGAATGTCAAGCATGCTCCAGACATTCCAATAAATTTGATCTCTGTAGGACAACTAGATGATGATGGCTATCATAATGACTTGTGCAATGGCCAATGGAAGCTCACCAACGCTCACTGCTTTTAGCTCGAGGGAGAAAACATTCAAATTATACGTGACACAAGGATCGATTCTTGGTGACTCTATAAATTTGATGGAGAGCGAGACTTTATCATAATTGTGGCACAAGAGTCTTAGTCATATGAGCGAGAGGGGGATCACCTATTTGGCTTAGAAGAATTTTCTTGCTGGTATGAAACAAGCAAAGGTGAAAAGATGTGTTCATTGCTTAGTAGGGAAACAGAAAAGAGTTTCTTTTCACAATCATCCTCCTTCAAGAAAGTCTGAGCTATTGCAGCTAGTACGCTCATATTTGTGTGGTCCTTTCAAAGTGAAGTCAAAAGGTGGTGCACTTTACTTTGTACTTTCATTGATGATCATTCTCGAAATATTTATGTATATCCTTTAAAATCCAAAGATCAAGTGCTTGATGTGTTTAAACAGTTTCAAGCCTTATTTGATAGGCAAACGGGAAAGAAATTAAAATGTATTCGCACTGATAATGGAGGTGAGTATATTGGTCCCTTTGATAACTACTGAAAATCTCAAGGAATTCGTCATCAGAAGACTCCTCAATTAAATGGTTTGGCAGAGAGGATGAACAGAATTTTAGTTGAGAGAGTTAGATGTGTGCTTTCAGAGGCTAAACTTCCAAATTCTTTTTGGGCTGAAGCACTTAACATTGTTGCTTATGTTATCAATTTGTCTCGTGTTGTTGCTTTGGATGGTGATGTTCCAAATATAGTTTGGTTTGATAAGGATGTTTCCTATGATCACTTGAAAGTGTTTGGGTGTAAAGCCTGTGTGCAAGTTCCAAAAGATGAGAGGTTGAAATTGGATGTTAAAACTAAGCAATGTATCTTCATTGGTTATGGTCAAGATGAGTTTGGATATCGCTTTTATGATCAATTGATAAGAAACTCATTAGAAGTCATGATGTTGTGTTCTTTGAAGATCAAACTATTGAAGATATTGACAAGATTGAGAAACTAGATTCTCATATTGATGAGAGCTTAGTTGATGTTGATCCAATTCCTATTATTGATACATCTTCTGCACATGAGGGAACACAAGGTAATGATCAAGATAATGATGAGAGTGTGAACATATATTTGTTCCTATTGATGATGTTGTGGTTGATAATCAACCAACTCATGTTGGGATGACCGCTTCGGATGCTCCAGAAACCTCTTGTAGAAGATCTACTAAGAGAAGCGAAGCTCAACATGTTATTCTTATGATGATTATATTCTATTGACTAATATGGGAGAACCTAAAGGTTATGATAAAGTCATGTTAGATACTCATAGAGATAAGTGGAAAGAACTCATCGTAGACAATAATGAGTTTTGTAGAAGTGTGGCAGGCAGGAAGCCTGTCTAAAGATCCTCCACTTGATGTCCATTTGGCCCCTTGGCTGGAGGAGGAGTTTATTGGGCTATTTCCCATCTTCCAGCCAAAGGCCCATGGCCTAATCCTATTTGGAAGAGGATTGAAATTATTCTCTTTATTTTGTTTCCAATTCTATTATTAAAGGATTGAAATAGTAATCCTATTTGTAGTTGGTTTTGGCTTTGTAAGGAAAAGCACAACTCTATAAATACAGGATGGTATTGAGAGAATAATTAATTGCTCATTGGTATTGTATTTGAAAGACATTAGAACAAAGAGAGGTTTTTTGAGAGAGCTTTCAACAAGAGAAAAAGAGAGAAAGAAAAGGGTTCTTTTGCTGCATTTTTTTCTCCGACCAGCAACCTTCAGATCATGTTTTCCGACTAACTAACTTTTGGATCGGGCTGAAATTTGGACCGAGTGTCCTGACATCTTAGTGGTTGACCTGAACGGTGGAGATCTGATTCGGATGTCATTAAAATCCTGTTTTAGGTCCCGAACAAAAGATGATTTGGATGGTGTTTCTTTCTATTTATCTTTTGTTGGTGTAACTATTGTTTGTTCTCTTTTGGCACTTGTTGTGTAGTCATTAGAAGAATATTTGTAACCCTTGTTATAGTGAAGCAATTCGATCTTGTCGATCCCGTGGTGTTTACCTTTGGTTTGAAGGGTTTTTCCACGTTAAACTTGGTGTTCTATATTGTTAGATTTGCAGTTTCATCTTTTCATCACAACAACTGGTATCAGAGCTACGGTTATCTATATAGAGGGTAATATGAGTAAGATGGTATGTCTAAACCGAAGAAATTACAGGATATGGAAAAGCAAGATGAAAGATCAATTGTTCGTGAAGAAGATGCATCGTCCGGTTTTTTCTACTCATAAACCCGAGAATGTGACCGATGAAAATTGGAATTTGAGCGTCAACAAGTATGTGGATATATAAGACAATGGGTTGAAGATAATGTTCGCAACCATATTGTGAATGAGACACATGCTAGAACATTGTGAGAAAAGTTGGAGACACTTTACGCTTCAAAAACTGGCAATAACAAGTTGTTCTTGTTAAAGCAATTGATGACCTTTAAATACAAGGAGGGAAGTCCTATTCTTGATCATATAAATGATTTTTAGGGAATTCTTGATCAGCTATCAGGAATGGGTGTTAATTTTGATGATGAAATATAAGGACTTTGGCTTCTTAATACTCTACCAGATTCTTGGGAAACTCTTCGTATTTCTTTAACAAATTTTGCCACTGGTGGAAAGGTGACTATGGAATATGCAAAGAGTGGTGTGTTGAATGAAAAGGTTAGAAGAAAATCTCAAGACTTATCTTCACATTCAGATGTTCTATATACAGAAGATCGAGGGAGACATTAGACAAGAGATCCGAGGAGTAGAGGTAAAAGTAGAAGCAAGTCAAAATTCAAGAATCCAAATATTACGTGTTATCATTTTGGAAAGAATGGACATATTAAAAGATTTTTTAAACAATTGAAGCAAGATCTTAAAGAAGGGAAGAAGGAAGAAAACAATGAAAATAATGTTGTTGTTGTTGTCCATGATGACCTTCTCTTCGCTTGTGATAAAGACGTCATCAATTTTGTATCTCAAGATACAAGTTGGATAGTAGATTCTGGAGCTACATCACATGTCACACCATGAAAAGACTTCTTTTCATCTTATACTTCTGTTAACTCTGAGGTGTTAAATATGGGTCATGCTGGTGAGGTTAAGGTGTTTGGTGTTGGCACTGTTTGTTTGAAAACCAATACTGGTTCAACGTTGGTCCTTCAGAATGTCAAGCATGCTCCAGACATTCAAATAAATTTGATCTCTGTAGGACAACTAGATGATGATGGCTATCATAATGACTTGTGCAATGGCCAATGGAAGCTCACCAAACGCTCACTGCTTTTAGCTCGAGGGAGAAAACATTCAAACTTATACGTGACACAAGGATCGATTCTTGGTGACTCTATAAATTTGATGGAGAGCGAGACTTTATCATAATTGTGGCACAAGAGTCTTAGTCATATGAGCGAGAGGGGGATCACCTATTTGGCTTAGAAGAATTTTCTTGCTGGTATGAAACAAGCAAAGGTGAAAAGATGTGTTCATTGCTTAGTAGGGAAACAGAAAAGAGTTTCTTTTCACAATCATCCTCCTTCAAGAAAGTCTGAGCTATTGCAGCTAGTACGCTCATATTTGTGTGGTCCTTTCAAAGTGAAGTCAAAAGGTGGTGCACTTTACTTTGTACTTTCATTGATGATCATTCTCGAAATATTTATGTATATCCTTTAAAATCCAAAGATCAAGTGCTTGATGTGTTTAAACAGTTTCAAGCCTTATTTGATAGGCAAACGGGAAAGAAATTAAAATGTATTCGCACTGATAATGGAGGTGAGTATATTGGTCCCTTTGATAACTACTGAAAATCTCAAGGAATTCGTCATCAGAAGACTCCTCAATTAAATGGTTTGGCAGAGAGGATGAACAGAATTTTAGTTGAGAGAGTTAGATGTGTGCTTTCAGAGGCTAAACTTCCAAATTCTTTTTGGGCTGAAGCACTTAACATTGTTGCTTATGTTATCAATTTGTCTCGTGTTGTTGCTTTGGATGGTGATGTTCCAACATAGTTTGGTTTGATAAGGATGTTTCCTATGATCACTTGAAAGTGTTTGGGTGTAAAGCCTGTGTGCAAGTTCCAAAAGATGAGAGGTTGAAATTGGATGTTAAAACTAAGCAATGTATCTTCATTGGTTATGGTCAAGATGAGTTTGGATATCGCTTTTATGATCAATTGATAAGAAACTCATTAGAAGTCGTGATGTTGTGTTCTTTGAAGATCAAACTATTGAAGATATTGACAAGACTGAGAAACTAGATTCTCATATTGATGAGAGCTTAGTTGATGTTGATCCAATTCCTATTATTGATACATCTTCTGCACATGAGGGAACACAAGGTAATGATCAAGATAATGATGAGAGTGTGAACATATATTTGTTCCTATTGATGATGTTGTGGTTGATAATCAACCAACTCATGTTGGGATGACCGCTTCGGATGCTCCAGAAACCTCTTGTAGAAGATCTACTAAGAGAAGCGAAGCTCAACATGTTATTCTTATGATGATTATATTCTATTGACTAATATGGGAGAACCTAAAGGTTATGATAAAGTCATGTTAGATACTCATAGAGATAAGTGGAAAGAACTCATCGTAGACAATAATGAGTTTTGTAGAAGTGTGGCAGGCAGGAAGCCTGTCTAAAGATCCTCCACTTGATGTCCATTTGGCCCCTTGGCTGGAGGAGGAGTTTATTGGGCTATTTCCCATCTTCCAGCCAAAGGCCCATGGCCTAATCCTATTTGGAAGAGGATTGAAATTATTCTCTTTATTTTGTTTCCAATTCTATTATTAAGGATTGAAATAGTAATCCTATTTGTAGTTGGTTTTGGCTTTGTAAGGAAAAGCACAACTCTATAAATACAGGATGGTATTGAGAGAATAATTAATTGCTCATTGGTATTGTATTTGAAAGACATTAGAACAAAGAGAGGTTTTTTGAGAGAGCTTTCAACAAGAGAAAAAGAGAGAAAGAAAAGGGTTCTTTTGCTGCAGTTTTTTTCTCCGACCAGCAACTTTCAGATCGTGTTTCCCGATTAACTAACCGTTGGATCGGGTTGAAATTTGGACTGAGTGTGCCTGACATCTTGGTGGTTAATCTTAACATTGGAGATCAGATTCAGAGGTCAGAAAAATCCTGTTTTAGGTCCCGAACAGAAGTTGGGTTTGGATGGTGTTTCTTTCTATTTATCTTTTGTTGGTGTAGCTATTGTTTGTTCTCTTTTGGCACTTGTTGTGTAGTTATTAGAAGAATATTTGTAACCCTCTTATTGTTATAGTGAAGCAATTCGATCTTGTCGATCCTGTGGAGTTTACCTTCGGTTTGAAGGGTTTTTCCACGTTAAACTTGATGTTATTTATTGTTAGATTTTCAGTTTCATCTTTTCGTCACAACAATTGTAACTCTATTATTTCACTCATTATTCTACCTTTTAATGCCTTGTAACTCATGCAACATGATTTTAGATCATTTATTTACCTCATAATCATCCTATTCATTACAAGGGAGAATTCTCCCCTCTTATAAATACTGATGATCTTACTTTGTTTTTGTGTATAAGTACATATAGAGTTCATAAAATTGAGTGAAAAGATAATGTTCTTATTAGTTGAAGGGGGTGTTTTCTTTATGGAGCTTTTGACTCAACTTTTAACTGGTGTATGTAGAGTTGTACTCTAGTGGTTGGGATTTGTTGTACCCTAGAGGGAACAAGTAAATACGATTACTACTGGACTGATGAAAAGATTTATTATTGTGGGTTTCAATCTTCATAAAAATGAGCTAGATATCCATGTCTCATCCAGAAGATATTTTTCTTCTTCAGTTTATTTCAACTAGGGAATTTGGTCGTGCTTCGCGCGCTCTTTGAAATAAATGTTAAAGAATTACTTTTTAAATCAATTATATATATGTTCTTTGTATACCCAAACATAATATTATCATTTCTTAATTATATATTAATTATGAAGATCATTTTGAGATGACGATTGAAATGAAACTTAACAAATTTAACATCTATAATCTAATACAAATGGGTACCTTTTTTTTTAGTATCTAAAAATTATTTTGCAAAGTAACTGAAAGTACTAATGACAATATCTACAGGTCTTGTTATTCTTGTCATATTGATATGATAAAAATCCTTTAAATATTTGGTTTTTAAATCGTTCTTGTTCTTTTTTCTAATATACAATTTAGATTTGTATTGTTTTTTCATAAATCACGTAAATTAATATTTTAAATTTTTAGTTGCAGTTATATCAAAAGATAAATGTTATGTTGCATTCGTTAAAATATGATTTTTTAGAAAGTAATTAAAACGTTACACTACTGATTATTAAGTATCGATATATTCAAGTTCGAATGAGAACATGATTTTTGTATTAACTCGCTTACTATATTTTTTAACTATATCTTTATGTGTGTATGTGTGTGTGTGTGTGTATATATATTTATATATATAAACAGATAGAGAGATAAATAGATTCATTTTAACAATACAAAATTTTTTGATAGATAATAAAGTTCTTCACATATTATTTAGTGATTAATATAATTGAAGGTTAATTGAATCAAATACTTTGATTATACGTTTTAATTTCAAATTTACTCCTTAAATTTTCAAATTAATGGTTAACCTTTTTCTCCATAAAATTAATGTATGGATACCCACGTGAGATATATATTCATAACTAAGTATATTAAAATATAATTTTTAAATTTAACATAAAATTTTTATGCTAAATTTTGTGATTTATTTTTAAAATATATCAAAAATCTAATCAATTTATTTAAACATTTGTATTCAATATGTTTAAAACAAAATTTAAAAATATACATATTAAACAAAAACAAAGTAATTTATCAAATGCATAAATAAATATTTGTCCTATTTTTAAATTTCATAAAATAAATATATTAAATATTTATATTCACAATTCAATTTATTTTAATAATTATATTTTAATAAACTTCTAAGGAGTTATAAAATTATGATTTTGATAGTATAAAGAATAAAAGTATTTAATATTAATATATATGTGTGGAGTACAATTTATATATAAGTAAATCAAGGTAAAAAAAGAACAGTTTTGACTCAAAAATTTGCAATTTCATCAATTATGGGATCAATATTTTTCACTCATTAGATATAACTTTTTATTACTTATTTCAATTTATATAAAATGTAACGTGAAATAAAAAATAAAAAAACTAGAAGTGGGATAAAAAACAATAAATAAAATAATAAAAACACAAGTTATAGTATTGGTTCATTAAATTACACTCTTTTTTTAAAAAAATGTTATTTTTTATTTTGGCAAAAAATACTTTCTATCATACTGGGTTTTCATTTTTTTTAAGGAATAAGTTGCGACACAAGCTGAGAAATTTTGACATTATATTGTTTTGTCTTAATCAAGTTCTTTCAAAGTTTAGTTTCTCCATTCTAGTTCAAGGTCCTCTATGTAATTTATATATATAAACACAATAAGCCATCATAAGTTTAAACATTTTGATTTGGGGTTATAAGGAGTTATAGAGATTATGAAATATAAGTTATCAAGATAAACAGATACAAATTTCTTAGTTAGAAGACATAATTAATGAGATTAATTTCAGTGTGAATGATAAAATTAAAGTTATAATTATTTTTGTAGGATTAGTTTCTCCCATTATTTATTAATTGGATAAAATGAAGAGGTAAAGGTTTCACCAAATGAAGAAACATAAAATGTGATAAACAACAAATTACAATAATGAAAGTGTTCTACTCAAAATTAGTTGTATCATTCACAATTTTATATATATTCTCATACGAGTTTACTACTCAATTAATTAACATTGTCATGTGTTATTAATTCACATTAACAATATATCAACTTTATATGTTTAATTAAAATAATTTCAAAAGTGATATCGGGTGTGATAATTTAGAAAATATTATTATAAAAAATTTAATACTAAAATAAGATTTATTCATTTATTTTGTGATTGATTACAAATATGATAGATCATATCATATATTTTAAGGGTAAACAATCCAATAGATATAAAAAAATGTATCATAGGTAATATATCTTTAATTCAATCATGACAATATATATATACATATATACATATATATATATATATATATATATATATATATAGATATATATATATATATACATATATACATATATATATATATATATATATATTTTAAGGGTAAACATATCCAATAGATATAAAAAAATGTATCATAGGTAATATATCTTTAATTCAATCATGACAATATATATATACATATATACATATATATATATATATAATACATATATATATACATATATATATATATATATATATATATATGTACATATATATATATATATATGTATATATACACACACATATATATATATATATATATATATATATATATAGATATATATATATATATATTATATATATATACATATATATATATATATATATATACACATATATATATATAATATATATATATATATATATAGATATAGATATATATATATAGATATATATAGATATATATATATATACACACACATATATATATATATATACTATATATATATATATAATATATATATATATTATATATATATACTATTATATATATATATATATATATATATATAATATAAGTGCGTCTTTTCATCTTCAACGACAACAACAATGAATATAATATTCTTTTTTTGTTCAAAACGAAGAAATAAAATAAAATATAATAGAATAATATTATTTGAAATCAAAACAATACAACAATGAATATTCACATTTTGAAAATCATTCAAACTTTTATATAATATGACTCTATCTTCCGGAATATCCTAGATAATCAAGCTTCCTTCTTTATTTTGTTGAACTTGTACCGAATAATGTGATGAATCTGTGAAGAATATATAATATAATCTTCATCAAAGTGAAAGTTATATTGTGACATCATCTTTTCCATGTCTTCTTATTTGTAATTAAGTACATGATTGATGAATAAAAAAACGAAGAAAAAAATTTTAAAAACCTATACTACTAAAAAGAAAGAAAGAATAAACGGAAATTAACATTCAACATCTCTACATATGATTGGTATTTATAGATCGGATAAACCATAAAAATAGTTAAAAGGAAATTGAAAAGACATGTTTTTTAAGTTGAGAATAATCAATAGATGGAGGATTTCTTGTAACTCATTAGATATAATCACAATAATAAATATGCTTGATTTTTTTAATCAATAAACAAATTATTTAATGAAAAGAAAGAAGAGAAAATGACAAAAAAGATAAAAAGGAATGGAGGCCTTATGGAGGTGTCACATAACCTCCTCTATGATCCTCTCTCTCTCTCTCTCTCTCTCTCTCTATATATATATATATATATATATATATATATATATATATATATATATATAATATTATATATATATATATATATATATATATATAATTCTAATTTCACCAACAAAAAACTACTTGATTTTCCATATATATATATATATATATATATCATCCTGCATTTTTATATTTAATTTTTAAAAAGTTTGTAATATTTGATCAATCAAAGTACATCTACGAGTAAATATAAATTTGTTTTATCTATTGCTATTTTGTTGTCATATTTTTTCTTTACAACCAAGTTCAGAACTTTTCTTTTGAATCGTGTGTATATTACAAACAACATTTTTTATCACACAAGGATATGTGTAAAATTTGTGTGCACCTTAGTCTCCTCAAACTCAGTTATAAGATTAAGCTGAATATATTGTTCACTACCAAAAACACGTGACTTCAAAAGAGTTATGAACAAACTCATGTTCTAAATTGAAGATCAATAAGAACAACCTCTTTATCTCGAAAATATAAGCAAATCTGTGTACATTCTACCTCCTTATATTGAATATGTTGTTCGCTACTAAAAAAGTCCTCAATCTGATATAAAAAATCTGACTTCAAAAGTAGTTTGGAAAAATTGACCTCGCGAAATCAAATATTTAAAGAATCAAAATCAAATTTAAAAATCCAAAGAAAATTTTTTGTTCAATTTTTAGTCATACACCATAGTGATTTTTGCACACACACCCTCCCCCCAACTTCAGTTTAAATTGTGTAACTAATTGACCCACCAAAACGTTCTATGAGGATGGAGGGGAGAAGGGGGTAATGAGTTTCCCACCCAGTAACTAGAACTTCTATAAAACAATGGGGCTAAATTTTGCAAAAAGAGGTAGTTTTTTAGATCCGTTTGAGAATTTTGATTGTAAAAAAGCTAAGATTTTTATATATTGATTGTTTCATGTTTTAATTTTGATGGATTTGTGTCAAAAGCTTGTATAGAAAATTTAAAAAAAAAAACTTTATTGATATGGTGAATTTCAAATTGGGTACCCATTGTTTAGTATTGACCAAATCCATCTCAAAAAAATAACATTTGGGTGGCTAATCCCCACTCGAATTGCCACATCTATTTTATTGAGAAGGATGTGAGTATCTCACCTCGGTACAAACACGAGGAGTACTCTATCCTAATGTGCCTTGGATGTTCCACACATTCTTCATTGTCCTATTTCTAAGATATAAATTGATAAATGAACCACACATTCTCTAGATCGTTTATTTCACCTCAATGTGGTGAGATTTCTAGCTTGATGCATCATGATTTGTCGCATTCATATTCTTCAGGTCTAATCCCTTCACTTCATGACTTCGACATGAGTGATTGTAATCTCTCAGTGCCTATTCTTAAACCTCTATGGAATCTCACCAACATAGAGGCTTCATACCTTGGTAATAACTATCTTGAATGACCAGTTTCCGATTTCCTTAGATTTGGAAAGCTCAAGGAGTTATCAGTTGGCCAATTTGATTTCGCTAGATTTTCATCAAATTACCTGACTGGTCTATTTACACCCAATTATTGGAGATGTATTTGGACTTAGTAGGTTGAACTTATCTCATAATGTCTTGGAAGCTCATAGACCAGTGACATTGCAAATTTATCTGTTCTAGAATTATTGGATCCTTATCTTAAAAACTAAGAAATTCCGCATCATCTTGAATCCTTCAGACTTCTTGATTCTTAGATCTCTCTCACAGTTATCTTGTTTTATGCATCCCCACGAGAATTTTTTTATAATACATTTGATAAAAGTTCTTATCAAAGAAATTATGGTCTACGAGGGTTGCCACTCTCAAAACATTGTGGCAGTGATGATAGGATATAATAAGTGATAACTCCAACTGAGAAGAAGAAAAAGAAGAAGAAAAATGTCACGACTTGAATCTAGACCCATGATGAGATCGGCGTTGTTGACCTCTCAGAGGTCGCAAGCAAGCCTACTTATGTCACTCTTACTTTACATAGGTTAATTTTAGCAGAAAATTTGAAATTTTTGATTCTTTAACTATACTTGCTAAACATTTTTTAATATTTCGTAATCGTTCATCATCAACCATCTAACATTTATGATATAAGCAACTGAAAGAAATAATTAATTAAGTATTAATTGTATATAGGCCAAAATAGCACTAATACAAAGTCTGAACCAAAACAGGAAAGAAACGCTAGTGGAACGTGCTCCACTAGATCAACTCTAAAACTACGCTAGAATGTAACACAGTAGCATTCTCGAAAGCGTGAGGACCTACCAAACTCAAGATGAATGACGTCCGGATAGATGCAACAACGAACCTGTAGCTCTACTATCCACCTGTGCGTGCACCTAAAAGTAGATGTTTGTATGGAATTAGTACACACTTGTACTAAGTATGGGTTGTGCAAGCACACACTAGGTACATGCATGAGAAAGAATATCTCTTACCTAACGACATGATTTTTGGAAGTCAAGTCAGTGGACTTGCCAATTTGATATTGGGAAAGTTATGCCATGAGAGTGACATGCATCATTATAATTTTCGTACAACACACAACACATAACATCTTCATATAGCACATAACATATAACACATAGTTTCTTTCACATTATTTTTTCATATGCCATTAGACCTTGTTATCACGGACAGGACCTTAAGACATTCCAAAATGAGGGCTCAACATATGAGACCTCAACTAGGGAACCTTCTTTAGCAAACAGAGAGTCTGCTTCATTCATTCATATGTACCTCATTTTAGTTCATTCATAGGCCAGTGTTAACACCAGATATACCTAGGATGTAGTTTAAGACTTTCATCAGGTTTGATGTGCAATGATAAGGAATAACCTCATGTCATTACCTGAATCTAGCTCACCTCTTGATTATCCTATCCTAACACCTTCAGTATCATTCATTTCTTTATATGATTCATTTAAGGCTGACCTCATTCATTTATTGGGAACTTAAACATTAATCGACATAGATCATGTGAGCATCATGATGTCACGACCCAAAACCGAGCCGCGACTGGCACCCACACTTACCCTCCTAGGTGAGCGAACCGACCAATCTAACCCTTAACATTTCAAGGTATATCAACAGAAAATAATGCGGAAGACTTAAACTCATTAATAAAAACAATTCAAAAACTATTATTATTATCCCCAAAATCTGGAAGTCATCATCACAAGAACATCTATGACCAAATTACTAAACTAAAAATGTCTAAGGAGCTAAAACAATTAAAATCTAGTCCATGCCGGAAGTTCAAGGCATCAAGAATTGAAGAAGAAGATCCAGTCCAAGCTAGACGCATTAGCTCACCCTGAATTTCCGATGTAGTGAAGACTGGCTAGAATTACTGCTGAGTTGAAGATGACGGAACGTTTGCTGCATTCCACAAATAACAAAGAAAGAAACAAACAAGTAGGGGTCAGTACAAAACACGGGTACTGAGTAAGTATCATCGGCCAACTCAAAATAGGGAACAGTATATATCAAGTAATATTATAAAACAACTATAAAGCTTAACATGTAGCAAAACGAGTACTATAATCATCACAAGTACCATCAAGTTCATCCATAAGGGCTCAAGCCTCAATACCATACTCATTGGGAATTAAGTTTATTAGATTGAGTATATTTATCATCTTTCAAGATTCATTATCTTTCTTCCTCTTGTGTCGGTACGTGACACTCCGATCCCCTACTACTATGTGTCGGTACGTGACACTCCGATCCCCTAATTCTACGTGTCGGTTCGTGACACCCGATCCCCTATATGTGTCGGTACGTGACACTCCGATCCCCTAATTCTACGTGTCGGTTCGTGACACCCGATCCCCTATATGTGTCGGTACGTGACACTTTGATCCCCTAATTCTACGTGTCGGTTCGTGACACTCGTCCCACTAATACTATGTGTCGGAACGTGACACTCCGATCCACTAATCTCATTCTGTCAATTCATCAAGCCTTCTCTATACCAAGGCATCATCATTAATAATGTATATTAAAGTTTCTTTCAAGATTTGGGATTCAATAGTTTTCATCATGCTTGTTTTATCAAAATCACATACTCATATTCATGCAAGCATACAATTAAGCATATAGACAGGTTTACAATACTACCAATACATATCATTCACTATTAAGAGTTCACTACGAATATCGTAAAAACCATAACCTACCTCCACCGAAGACTAGTGATCAACAAGCAATTTCCCAAGCTTTGTTTTCTCCTCTTTGATCGACTGCTCTCTCTCTCTCTTTCTCTCTCTGTCCTTTCTCTTTTTCTTATTCAAAACCCTCTTTCTTTTACCCTAATTAGCACATAATTAAGTATAAAAGATGGCAATAATAACCCACTAATTAACTTAAGGTTACCTCTTTTAACCCTCAAGTAATTAGACTTATTAATATTAACCCTCTAACTTTAAAATTAAGGAAAGAATAGTCTAAAACGTCCCTTAAAATGTGTAAAGAAATCCGATTCTGACTGGGATTACGCAACCTGTGACGGCCCGTCGTGCCTGCGACGGTCCGTCACGCAGGTCGTCGCGAGGATCCGAAATTCTTTTTCACTAAGGAATCTGTGACGGTCCGTCACACCTGTGACGGTCCGTCCTGCACTTCCGTCACGATGTTCAGAGACTCGTTCCCCGTACCAAATTCTCAAGAGTTGAAGTGTTTTGAAACGGGAGCTCACGACGGTTCGTCGTAACTATGACGGTTCGTCCTGCAGGTCCGTTACAGATTACAGATAGTCGATTTTAATACCCAAATTCCAGAATTCTAAGTGTTCTGGAATGAGACACCCTCGACGGTCTGTCGTGCCCATGACGGTCCGTCGTGGTGTCGGTCATCTCAACCAGTTTTTCCAGAAATAAAATCTGCTGCTCAAAACGACTAAATAGGTCGTTACACATGAAATCCAGTGTCTCCCCCACACCTAAAAGAGGTGGAATCACCGGCCAAAGTGACTCAATAACATGCAAGAGTATATGGAAATTTAACCCCGCCAGATCCCTATATTTACAGTATATGTTAAAAGACTAGGAGATGTATGGTCTTCCATACCCGGAAAGCCAAACACTCTCATCTCATGAGAGTTACATGAACCTTCTCCCTTCCCGAAAGAAGGCACCACCGCTCATAGCTAGCCTATCGGTGCTTAGTATAAAGTTCCATTACATTCAACGCATACATCATGGAAGCTGGCTTCTAGTATGAGGACATCATAGCTCTATAGATGATTTCTCATCTCATCATTAGTATTAAGTGTTTTAAACTCAATATTTTCATTAGAGTGTTCCTAGAGACTGGTCTCTCCATTATCTTACACTTTTATTGGTGAGTATGTATTGGTAACGTTTACGTAGGATCATTTGAGATTGGTCTCATCATGTACATTAACCTCACATCATGATTGTCATTACATTCTTCATTATTAGCACCTTTGGTTTTCATAGTTACTCAACTTTTATTACGTGAATGTTCATTTCTTTATTTCATAGTTTATCTCATCATATCCAATGTCTTTGGCCATTTAGTGTATCTTACACTCGTATTTAACCTTCCTAAGGTTAATCATTTCATCACGTACATCTTAGGTTCACTTATTTTTGAACGTATGTTAGACTTATGTGTCTATACGTACAAACCATGGGGCTTCATTCATAGTTCGTTCAAGTGGTTCATATCTTCCTAAGATTATTGAGTACAAGACTTATGCATCTTGTAGATTTGTCAAGATATTGATTTCGATATTTAGAGGCAGCATTCATTAAATATCTATTTACGTATGACTTATTTGTCAATACGGAATTAGGCAAGGGAACCCGATTTCGAATCCCTTGAACAACACTAATTTTTTTTTTAAAAATTTGATAAGTGCATTTTTCAGATTTGGGAGACCCTAGTTCGATTCCCATCAACCCCATAATATTTCTTTATTGTTCTCCTCCCCTTTTTCGTTTTAAGGCAAGGAGGTTGTGGGTTAAATCCCCCACAAGCTCATTATTTTTTTCTTTTAATTTATTTCTTAACTTTCCCACCTATCCAAGAGGTTGTGGGTTCAATCCCCACTCTCCACATTTTATTTTCTCCTTTATTTTTCTCCTCACTCTCTCATCCATTCAAGAGGTTGTGGGCTCAATCCCAACTCTCCACATTTTATTTACTCCTTTATTTTTTTCCTAACTCTCTAATCCATTCAAGAGGTTGTGGGTTCAATCCCCACTCTCCACATTTTATTTTCTCCATTATTTTCCTCCTAACTCTCTCATCCATTCAAGAGATGGTGGGTTCAATCCCCACTCTCCATATTTTATTTTTACTTCATTATTTTCATGGTTTTTAACATGGTGAGGTCACAGGTTCAATCGTCCATGACCTCACTTTTTTTAATTTATTTTTATCAACATTTTGAACCCTCTTTGCTTACCGAAATTTATCAATAGAAGCTGCAAATTTTATTTTAATTTTTTTCAGCATCCTTTAATCAATTTACACCTTAGTTCTTAGGGGAATTTCGTAGTGCATTTAGAACGTTTTAGGTGTGTCTTCATGTATTCGTTTAGACAAGACATTATCCCTCAAATCAGCCACATTTCAACTTATATGAACATCACATTTACATCAACATGTGTTCATGAAATATAAAGAACTATCATGCATTTCAAGTCATAAACCATGAACAATAGCCACGGCAACAAACACATACACATGTAGTAATATTTTTGGAAATATCAACATAAGTCACATAATTCCAAACATACATATAAACACATAATAATCATGAGAACACGTTTCATCCCTAGTTTTCTATCAGCAAACATAACAAACCTATGATTCAATGGGAGCTAGTGACAGGGACATGCAACGGGGAACAATCCAAGTTTTAGGAATGAATATTTTGAACCTTAAGGAGTCTCTACCTTAATCGATGTCCAAACGTTGATGTTACTGCCCGAAAACTCCTCCAAACCACTCCCAATTTACTTCAACGTACACCTCACTCGACGAACCTCTCTTAGCCTTGACGTTTTGACTACTTTGTCTTTTACTTAAAAATTTTTGTGAGTTCTTCAAGTGTGAATAAATCTTCATGTATTTTCAGTTCTTGAAATTGATATTGGTAGAAACTAACGTGAGAGAGAGAGATATGGAGAATGTGAGAGAGAGATAGAGTGTTATTAAGATTAAGAGACTAAATTCAACACTTAGTCAAATAGGATTTAAATTAGATAAATACAAATCTGATTTATTTTAATTAATACGTGAAAGGACCATTATGCATTAAAAATTTCAGATTTTTAATTAATAATTAAATAACCTTAAGTACCTATTTATTCAAATAACAATTCCGGATCCTTACAAAAAGAAGAAGAAGAAGAAGACGAAAATTCACCATGATCAGTTAGAAGACGGTTCTCATGGGTTACAATTGTGGTCTAGTCATTGGATTGTCTCAGTTAGAAGACGGTTCTCATAGGTTACAATTGTGGTCTAGTTATTGGATTGTCTTAGTTAGAAGACGGTTCTCATGGGTTACAATTGTGGTCTAGTTATTGGATTGTCTATAATATTCATAATGTTGTCAACTCAATGTCCAGTGTGGTTTTTAATTATACTTGTAAAATTGGAACATAAAATTATTAAGATAATGAAAATGAACAAGAAAATATATTAATGTGTCACCTCCAGGAATTCAACTGATCTTTATCTTTCAGAAGACCACCTTTTATGTAGAATGTATTTTAGAAATCCATCATCCTTAAGACTCTTTAAGTTTAATTCTTTATCTATCATAGTTTGTTATCTTTGCATAAAGCGTTTGTTATTCTATAAATAATAATACATGACATTCATTTCTTTGAGACTTGACCATATGTAGAAATGCATTCGTATGATAAACATAAATCAGACACAAACATGAATCTTTCGATTATTCAATCGAACAATATGTGCCATCACTAAAAACATTGTATTTAACTCAATTCTTTCCCAACTAGTAACTAGTCTCGATTACATTGTATTTCATTAAGTTAAAAACTATATAATTTGATTCAACCTTGTTACCTTTTAACCCTTTTCAAGTATACCACCTTCGTGCGACCATGGAGAATGTGATGAGCGAATGTTAAAAGTGGTGCCTCAAAACCAGGAGATCAACTCCACTTTTTGATGTATCAATATACAACTTAAAAGTAAAATTAATTTATGATAGATTAGGTTGTAGTAAATGACTAAATTTGATTAATTAGTTGCTATATTTTAGGCTTTAGTTATTGGCGATAATTTTAGCTCATTTTACTCCTTTTTTTTGGTTTTTTAAGTTATAAATTTATGCATTATTTCAATAAACAATGAAACAAAACCTTGTTTCTTATCTTTTCTTTCTTAGTAATCATGATAGATTGGAATCAGAGCATTTCCATCTTGAGTGACCTATAAGAAGACAGTAAACCATATAAACCCTTCTTTGAACTACAATCTTAAATATCTTGTGAAAAAAGTGAATTTTGAAATAAGCTTCTTAACTCCACAAGTCTTCAATGGTGAGAATTATCAAGCTTCGACAATTAAATGACGGTTCATCTTGAAGTGTTGGATCTTTGGGAAGCAGTAGAAGAGGAATACGAAGTAACTCCTTTCGGTGATAATCCAACAGTGAATCAGATGAAACATCACAAGGATAACAAGACAAGGAAATCCAAATCTAAAGCTTGCCTTTTCTCTATAATTGCCCTTTCGATTCTTACCAATATTACGCAAATGAAATCTGCTGCAGAAATTTAGGAGTATCTAAATAAAGAATACCAAGGAAATGAAAGAGTGCAGAATACAAGTGATGAATTTGATTCGTTAATTTGAAATAAAGAGAATGAACGAATCTGAGACTATAAAAGACTATGTAAAGCAACTACTCGACTTGGCCAACAAGGTGAGATTGTTCGTTAAAAGGTCTTGCACTTGTTGTTATTTTAGTGTTACCTCATCCGGAAGGGGATCCTTATGGAGGGGTTTCATCCCCGCTTCAGTATACATGTTCATGCAATTATTCAAGTGTCTGAGGGAGGTTATATTGTACAAAGTTTCTACAACTTGGGTCAAGACTTATTAGGGTTGCTATTAGAGGTTTTCAGGTTACGGTGACCATTAAATATATTCAGATTTTTGTTAGTATATGGTGGTTCCTGGTCCTACTATGAGTGTGGTGAGTCAGGACAAATCAATAGATATTCCTCCAGACTTGGAGCAGGAGGCCGACAATAATAATGTTTTGTAACGTTGTTGCTTCATTTCTGTTTTTATAAAATAAAGTTTGGAAAGTTCTTTAAAATTGAGTAAAATTTTAAAAATTCAACTTGGAAAAAAATTAATAATGTCATGAAAAAACACTAATATTTTATAAAAAATGTTAATATTTTATAAAAATATTATTTTAAGAAAGTGAATGCAATTTATATACCATGATTTTTATGAGAAAATGACATTGAACAAGAAAACACTTATTCCTTTTTACCTCATTCGCATGAAATTGTCTTGATTTATTCAATTCATATTTGATCAAAATATTTTTTTATGAATCTATCAACTACTCATTAATGCAAGGTATGCCTATTTGAAAAAGAAAACATTTGATAATAATTAACAAGTGATTTAAATCCTCTAAAATAACACTCAAAACTTTTAGAATGTTAGATTTAAGTATGATAATTTAAAAGGGTGTTGTAAGTGTCTATATCAGACAAATATTAATGATGAAGAAGATGATGAGACTGCATTCATAAAGCTATTACATATAAACTTACAAAGACTTATAGAGGTTATTGGACAAACTAAGGGATACTCCATCATTTTCATAAATCTCTATTTATTTCTTTTTGAATATATTTTACTTATGATATTTGAAGAATTACGAATTTTCACTAATTTGTTATTTGATCCACATCTATGATGGTTTTTACAAAATTAAAATTATCTACGAGATACAAAATATATTCAAAGATCTATTATCTTTTCTAAACCTTAAGTGTTGGAGAACAAATAAAGTATCTTAAACTGGTACAATAAAAACTCCATTGTTATAATATCTAGGGAAAAATTCTCAAACAATACTATTAGCTATATACTTTTTAATAACGAATTTCCTAGCTAATTTATGTTTTCTTATAAAAATCACTAATTTATTGTTAGATTTGATAAGCGGCTCAAAATAATTCTTCATTATTTTTTATGTACTTTCAATGACCAAATCTATGTTGTATATCTATTATTTTTGTACACTAACTAAATCTAAAAATGAAAAAACAAATTGACTAGTCAAATTGCTTAAATCATCCAAGAGAAAAAACATCATATTATTGTTGGTGTCTTTCCAAATTAGAAATTCTCCTTTATTTTGAAAAAATAAAAATAAATAAATTAGGGTTAGAGAAAGAGAAAATGTAGGACGGGATTACAGAGTAAGTGTCGAACTCTCACCAATAAATTGAAAGTTTTGCTAGTCAATAAACATACCTACTAAGATTTTCCAACTAGCAATTCTTTGAATGTTATGATCATTATTTCTCGGAGAGTCTGTAAGATTATTTAAAATCTCTATTCAAATGAATATTCTATTGTTCATTTCTATTGATTGTTTATTATTTTCACTAATAGCAATATGAGAGTGAAAATATATATATGCATTTTTTGTTTAAAGTTGACAGCAAAAGGTAATATGGTTGACAACTATGTTTATGTAGGAAAAGATTTCTGAATTTTTTCAAACAATAAGTTGAACAAAGAATAAAGTTAAATGAAGAAAAGTGATTATAAATTTAATGACATAATGGAGAATATTTATTAAGATTTGATAAAAATCTTTGATGTGATGAGATCTCACAACCATTGTTGCCTTTTAGAATCTCGACTTCAAAAGACAGGTAAATACATTGTTAATCTAAATGTTATAGTTTCTTATACTTATATTTGTACTTTAATTATAAACTAAAAAATGACAATTAAAAAGAATACTTCATTTCTTCAATTTCTTGTAACACTCTTTCCTCTTTGACCTATTATGAAAAAATAGTATTTCTTAATTGAAACAAGATGAACTTTGAACTCTATATTTTTTTTATCTTTAAAGACATGCTTAATTTGACTTTACATGAAACAAATATATTCTAAAACTTATGGTCTTAAATGCATGGTAATATATTGTGTGAGTTCAAAAATTCTCAATAATAATATAATAAAAAATTTATAGCTGGTTTATTTTCAAATACAGAAATATGTTATATATTTTTTAACAGATTGATGATAAAATGGTTTTACATAAAATCGAAAAGGAGCATATGACATGTTTTATACCAAAAGTTAGTTTTCTACTTTTGAAGCTTATTTTGATGCTAGTTTACAGTGTAAGGATCATAAAAAATTGGATTATATATTCGTTATTAATTCTAATATTTATATATTTTTAGATAGATATATATATTATACTAAATAAATTAAGCAACATATGAATTTATAGATTATTTAAAACAAGTTAGCACAAGATGTTTTTTCGAATTTGAAAATTGTCAATTTCTTTAAAGATCTCTTATTGATGTTCATCAACATCATTGTTTATTACCCATATGAAACTGTTCAAAATGCTATTGCGCTTGAACTTAGAGCCACTATTGTAAGGGGAATTGGTAAGAAGCCCTTATCTTATGAGATAATTGTGTGTGGATTAGATGCAACAGGAAATCCAATGTTGGCCAAACAAAAATTGGAGAAATGGGGCATAAAATGCGTTTAGCAAAGCTCAAAAGGTGAGTCATCAGGGAGGAGGAGTACGAGAGTGAGAAATAAGGCTTGTGAATTCAAAAACGAATTGTTAGTTTTCAGTAATGTTTTGTTTGAACCACATTTGTAATAGTATTTACAAAATCAAAATTATATACGAGATAAAAAGTATATTCAAAGATATATTATCTTTTCTAAAGCTTAAGTGTTGGAGCACAAATAAAGTATCAAAATTCGTACAATTTGCAATACATTTTATTTTATTTTCAAATAAAATGTTCTTGATTCAATTTTATCATTACAAAAAAAAACCACCATGATTAAAAAACATCAAAACTCCATTATTAAAATATTTAGCGAATAATTTTCAAAAATACTATTAGCTATATACGTTTAAATAACAAATTTCCTAGCTAATTCATATTTTTCTTATAAGAATTAATAATTGATTGTTAGATTTTATAATTGGATCCAAATAATTCTTCATTATTTTTTATGTACTTTCAATGACCAAATCTATGTTGTATATCTATTATTTTTGTACACTAAACTAAATCTAAAAATGAAAAAACAAATTGACTAGTCAAATTGCTTAAATCATCCAAGAGAAAAAACTTCATATTATTATTATTGTCTTTCCAGATTAGAAATTCTTCTTTATTATAAAAAAATAAAATAAAATAAAATTATGGTTAGAGACAGAGAAAATGTAGGAGGGGATTACTATGTAGGAGTCCAATCCTCACCAAAAAATTGAAAGTTAAGCTAGTCAATTAACATGGTTAATAAGATTCTCCAACTAGCAATTCTTTGTATGTTACAATCATTACTTCTCAAAGAGTCTGTAAAATTATTTATAATATCTCTTCAAAATGTATATTTTATTATTCATTTCTATCGAGCATTTATAATTTTCACTAATACAATATGAGGGTGAAATTATATATATGTGTTTTTAATTATAATTAGACAACGAAAAGGTAATATGATCATTGATATCTTTATTTATGCTATGTTTATCAAGGAAAAGAATCTCAAATTTTTTAAAAAATATGTTGAAGAAAGAATGAAGTTAAATAAAGAAAAAAGTGATGCTAAATTTTAATGAAAAAATGGAGAATATTAATCAAAATTTGATAAAAATCTTTGATGTGATGAGATCTCACAAGCATTGTTGTCTTTTAGAATCTCGACTTTCCAAGACAGGTAAATACATTGCTAATCTATATGTTATGGTTTCTTGTACTTATTTTTTCACTTAAATTATAAACTAAAACTTTGACAATTAAAAATAATACTTCATTTCTTCTATTTCGTGTGACGCTTTTTTTCTTCTTTAATCTATTATAAAAAAATAGTATTTTCTTAATTGAAACATGATGAACTTTGAACTTCATATGTTTTTTATCTTTGAAGGCATGCATACTTTGACTGTACATGAAACAAAAAAACTAAAACTTATGGTCTTAAATACATTATAATATATGTGTGACTATAGAACTTCTCAATTAAAGTAAAACAAAAAAAATTATGGTTGGATTATTTTCAAATGCAGACATATGTCATATATTTTTTAATAGATTGATGATAAAATGGTGTCAGAGTAAATAAAAAAGAAGTATATGACATGTTAAATACCACAATTCATTAATTTTTTTTAAACTCATTGTGAGGTCTAATTTATAGTGTAAAGATTATAAAATATGAGTTAAATATTTGATATTGGTGCTAATATATTCAAAACAAGTTAGCACAAGGTTTTTTCGAACTTTGAAATTGCCAATTTCATTAAAGATCTCTTATTGATTTTCAACAATGTCATCTTATTACTCATATGAAGCTCTTCAAAATTTTATTGCGCTTAAAGTCAGAGCCATTGTTTTTAGGGGAATGGGTAAGAAGCCCTAATTTATCGCAAAATTGTGTGTGGATTAGATGCAGTGGGCAATCGAAAATTGGCCAAAAATAAATAGAGAAAAAGGGAATATAACGCACATAACAAAGCTCAAGAAGTTGAGTCATCGATGAGAGGAGTACGAGAGTGAGAAATAATGCTTGTAGATTCAAGAATGATCAAAATAATGATTGCAAAGAGAAACATAGAAGAATGAATTTTTTTTTTTGAAATAATGAGTGAACCTTACTAGAAGGTGGTTGAATTTATAGAAGATTTTTTGGTGCATTAAATTTCTTTTGTTTTGTAGTTCTGGTAATATTTCATAATTTATCATCAATGTACATTAGAGACTATAATTAATCTCCTAACCCTTGTCATGTGATTTTTTTTTATCAAGATTTTATGTTTAATTTTGAACAAAAAAAAGTCACATAATTCAGTTGATAATGTGAACAATTGTTTTATACGTAATCTACATCAACCTTCTTTTTTTAGGAAATAATAATTCAATTGCTTACTACATTTGATCATTTTAATAATAGTTATTATTGAATTTTATCCTATCCTATCCTAGTCTGTCGCCCACTCTTTCCAGTAGAACTTTGCAAGTAGTTATCTTTAGTTTAGTGACTCAACACGATGAGTTATGGACATAACTTCTCACTAAAACTTCATTATTTCACTCATTGTTTTATCATTTTATGTTTTGTAATTTATGTAATATCTAAGCCATTTATGTACCAAATTACTTCCCCTGTAATTTTCCTTTTCATCATTGGAAGGAAGACTTCTCCCTTATAATAGTGATGGTATAATTTGTTAGCAAAATATTAAGAATAATTATATTTTGTTTAGAAAATGAATGTGGTCAACCATGACCATAACATTGAAACTTCATTATTTTATACTTTATGTTTTGTAATTCATGTAACACTTAAGCCATTTATCTACCCAATTTATGATTTCATATTCTTCCTATTCATTGCAAGGAAAAATTTCTTCCATGTAAATATGGACGGTCTAACTTGGTTAGGAGAACGTTGAGAGTAATTGTCGTTTGTTTAGGACAGAACGTGGTCAACCATATTGGGGATAACATCCCATTGAAACTCCATTATTTCAATCATTATTCTAGTTTTATATGTTTTCAAACTCATATATTTAACCTTTAGGTCATTTATATACCCAATTTACTATCCCATAATCTTCTTATTCATTGGAAGAAAAAATTTGTCCACTATAAATAGTGATGGTCTTACTTTTTTAGCACAATGTTGAGAGTAATTGCATTTTATTTAGTTATAAAATATGGACACTCATATTGGCCATAACTTCTCATTTACACTCTATTATTTCACTTATTATTCTATCTCTTTATGCGTTGTCACTCATGTAACATCCACATCATTTTTCTACCCAATTTACTACCTCATAATCTTATTCATTACAAGGAAGAATTTCTCTATTACAAATAGTGATGATCTTACTTTTTTTTGTTGTATTAGAAAATATAGAGTGCATAAAAGTGAGTGAAAAAGAAACTTCTTATTAGTTGAAGGGAGATGTTCTTTTTATGGAATTCTTGATTCAACTCTTGTCCAATATTTATTTAGCTGTTCTTTGAAATTCAGGTATGTTGTTTGGAGGGGAAAAATTAAGAAGATTATTGCTAGTTTGTAAAAAGAGTTTTTTTCATGAGCTTAAATCTCCTTAAAGAGAAAAAAATATATATTTATGCCACAACGTGAAGATAATTTATTTTCAAATGTAATTTTAAATTTTCACCATCAAGAATTACTTGACTTTCCCATATAAATATATATAATCTTGCAATTTTCCAGTTCATTTTTTTAAACAAAGACTTTATCATCTAATCACTTGAAGAATATCTACGTGTAAACCTAAATTTGTTTTCTATATTGCTATTTTGTTGTCATATTTTTTTCATACAACCAAGTTTCAAAATTTTCTTTTTGTAACGACCTATTTAGTCGTTTTGAGCAGCAGATTTTATTTCTGGAAAAACTGTCTGAGTCGACGAAACCCACGACGGACCGTCATGGGCACGACGGACCGTCGAGGGTGTCTCGTTCCAAAACACTTAGAATTCTGAAATTTGGGTACTGAAATCGACTCTCTGAACTTCGTGACGGAATGGCAGGACGGACCGTCCTGGGCACGACGGACCATCACACATCTTCTACAGAAATTAAGTCTCTGAACTTTGTGACGGACCTGCAGGACAGACCGTCGTGGGAACGACGGACCGTCACAGACTCTTAAAGGAAATTGAGCCTCTGAACTTTGCGACGGACCTACAGGATGGACCGTCACAGGTTGCGTAATCCCAGGCTGGGTCGGATTTCTGTTTAAGTTTTAAAGGGGCGTTTTGGACTATTCCTGCTATAATTAAAATTTCGTGGGTTAATATTAATAACTCAATTACTTGGGGGTTAAAAGAGGTAACGTTGAGTTAATTAGTGGGTTACTAGTGACATCTTTTATACTTAATTATATGCTAATTAGGGTAAAACAAAGAGGGTTTGAATAAGAAAAATAGAAAGAACAAGAGAGGGAGAAAACGAACGAACGGGAGAGAAGAAGAACAAAGCTTTGGAAATTGCTTGCTTGATCACGAATCTTCGGTGGAGGTAGGTTATGGTTTTTAAGCTATTCGTAGTAAAATCTTAATAGCGAATGATATGTATTGGGCAGTATTGTAAACCCTTCTATATGCTTAATTGTATGCTTGCATGAATGTGATTATATAATTGTGATAAAATAAGCATGATAAAGCTATTGAATCCTAAATCTTGAAAGAAACCCTAATCTACTTTATTAATGATGATGCCTTGGTATAAAAGAAGGCTTTATGAACGAAAGTAGTGAGATTAGGGGATCGGGTGCCACGTTCCGGTACCAGGATAGAAATAGAGGATCGGGTGCCACGTTCCGGTACCAGGATAGAAATAGAGGATCGGGTGCCACGTTCCGGTACCAGGATAGTATATGAGGATCAGAGTGTCACGTTCCGACACCAGGATAGTATATGGATCGGAGTGCCACGTTCCGGCACCAGGATAGAATATGGATCGGAGTGTCACGTTCCGACACCAGGATAGTATATGGATCGGAGTGCCACGTTCCGGCACCAAGATAGAATATGGATCGGAGTGTCACGTTCCGACATCAGGATAGTATATGGATCGGAGTGCCACGTTCCGGCACCAGGATAGAATATGGATCTGAGTGTCACGTTCCGACACCAGGATAGTATATGAGCGGAGTGTCACGTACCGACACGAGAGAAATAAAGATAAGGAATCTTGAAAGATGTTAATATACTCGATATAATGAACCTAATTCCCAAATGAGTATGATGGGAGGCGTGAGTCCTCATTGATGTGATTGGTGTTGTGAACAAGGGTTATGATAATTTATATTGCTACAGATTGAGTATTGTAGTTGATTTTATGATGTTATCTGATATATACTGTTTTCTATTTTGAGTTGGCCGATAATACCTACTCAGTACTTGTGTTTTGTACTGACCCCTACTTGTATGTTTCTTTCTTTGTTATTTGTGGAGTGCAGCAAACGTGCCATCGTCTTCAAATCAACCGCAACTCTAGCCAGTCTTCATTACACACCAGAATTCAGGGTGAGCTGATGCTTCTAGCTTGGACTGGATCTTCTTCTTCATGTCTTGATGCCTTGAAGTTCCGGCATGGACTAGTTTTTATTTATTTTAGCTTCTTAGAATACTCTTAGTTTAGTAATTTGATCATAGATGTTCTTGTGATGATGACTTCCAGATTTTGGGGATAATAATAGTTATGGAATTGATTTTTCATTTATGAGTTTAAGTCTTCCGCATTACTTTCTGTTGATATTATATTGAAATGTTGGGGTTTAGATTGGTTGGTTCGCTCACATAGGAGGGTAAGTGTGGGTGCCACTCGCGGCTCAGTTTTGGGTCGTGAGAAACTTGGTATCAGAGCATTAGGTTCGTTTGTCTCATCACACGAGAACGAGTCTAGTATAGTCTTAAGGAACGGTAGGGGGACGCCTTTACTTTTCTTTGAGAGGCTATAAGACTTTAGGAAAATTTCATTCTTTCTTTCTTTCTTTCGTGCTATTACTTGGATCCAATTGGTATCTAGGTGATACAAATTGGTATCTGACCATCTTCACTCTATTTCGCAGATGGTTAGAACTAGAGCAACGACTGCACCAACACCAACACCTGCAAGACAAGAAACGTCTGAGCCAGCCACTGGGTTTGTAGCTCGAAGAGGAGTAGTGGCGAGAGCCGTGGAAGAGGTCGTGGGAGGACGTGGATAAGAGAGGGTGAGGAATGGGAGAATGAACATACAGAATGAGGAATTGCCACCCCAACCTACCCCAGAGATGATCAATCAGGTTCTTGCTTATCTTAGCGGGTTATATGATCAGGGCAGACACCTCCAGTGTTTTTCACACCAGCACCTCAGGTTCCGGAGGTACAACATGCAGCTACTGTGGCTCCCCGCATGGATGCCTCATTGGAAATAGGCATGTTTCCTCCTCGTCTGACTACAGGGCCTATAATGACAAATGATCAGCATGAATTTTTCAGTAAGTTCTTGAAATTGAAACCTCCAGTCTTCAAGGGTGCTGAATCTGAGGATGCTTACGATTTTCTGGTTGACTGTCATGAGCTACTACACAAGATGGGTTATAGTAGAACGGTTTGGTTGGTTGTTCGTGAGTTATCAGTTTCAAGGGAATGCCAAAATGTGGTGGCGGTCACATGTTGAGTGTCAACCAACAGAGGCACCACCTATGACTTGGGCATCATTCTCTACTTGCTTGTTTATGGAGAAGTATATCCCCCCCCGAACCTTGAGGGATAGGAAAAGAAATGAGTTCTTGAGCCTAGAGCAAGGTAGGATGACGGTATGCCACCCAACTTTGTTTCAGTCCACAAGAGCGGATTCGCTGTTTTGTGAAGGGGTTGAGGTCAGAATTTTGGATTTCGGCCTTATAGGTAGCGGCTACGGCAAAATCCTTTCAAGAAGTGGTATACTTTGTGATAGAGGTGGAAGGAGTGAAGCCAGATGACTTCACCACGGTATCGACATCAAAAGGGTTTTGAAAGGGAGGTGAGTTTAATAGTTCTTACTCTAGAGGACAGGGTTCAGGAGGTTACTCAGTCCGACCAATTCAGTCTTCACTACAGACTGTAGTTGGGGGTCCACCTCAGACCGGGCAACAATTCTCACAGAGACCGATGCTTGAATCCAGAGAGTGTTATGGATGTGGGGAGACTAGACACATTAAGAGGTATTGTCCAAAACAGAGTTACAGACCTCCCATAGTCACAGGTAGAGGTGGTCATGGAAGAGGCCGTCATTCTGGAGGACGTGGTGGCCGAGGAAATGGTGGTCACCAAATCGGCCGGGGTGATGGGAAAACTGGAGCCACTAGAGCGCAACATGGTAGGGGCAACGGACAGACAGGCGATAGGGCCCATTGTTACGCTTTCCCTGGGAGATCTGAAGCGGAAACATCTGATGCTGTTATCACAGGTAATCTTTTGGTTTGTGATTGCATGGCTTCTGTATTATTTGATCCTGGCTCCACATTTTCATATGTATCTTCCTCATTTGCTACTGGTCTTAATTTACCTTGTGAATTGCTTGACATACCTATTCGTGTGTCGACTCCGGTGGGTGAGTCTGTGATAGTTGAAAAAGTATATAGGTCTTGCTTGGTGACTTTTGTGGGGAGCAACACTTATGTAGATTTGGTTATCTTAGAAATGGTTGACTTCGATGTAATTCTAGGTATGACTTGGCTTTCTCCAAATTTTGTAATCTTGGATTGTAATGCTAAAACTGTGACGTTAGCCAAGCCTGGGACAGATCAGTTAGTGTGGGAGGGCAACTACACTTCCACTCCGGTTCGTATCATCTCCTTTCTTCGTGCTAAGAGAATGGTTAGTAAGGGGTGTTTAGCTTTCTTGGCACATCTCAAGGATGAAACTACCCCAGTACCTCCAATTGAGTCGGTTTCGGTAGTCCGTGAGTTTCTGGATGTGTTCCCTGCAGATCTTCCTGGTATGCCACCGGATAGATATATTGATTTTTGCATTGATTTGGAACCGGGTACTCGCCCCATTTCTATACCCCCTTATAGAATGGCTCCCGCAAAATTAAGAGAGTTAAAGGCCCAACTTCAAGAGTTGTTGAGCAAAGGCTTCATTAGACCAAGTGCATACATAACCTTGGGGTGCTCCGGTGTTATTTGTGAAGAAGAAGGATAGGAGTTTTCGGATGTGCATAGAGTACCGGCAGTTGAACAAGGCAACTATTAAGAACAAGTATCCCATTCCTCGCATTGATGACTTGTTCGATCAGTTACAAGGTGCTTGTGTCTTCTCTAAAATTGACTTGAGATCCGGTTATCATCAATTGAAAATACGGGCAACGGATGTGCCAAAGACTGCTTTTCGAACTAGGTATGGGCATTACGAATTTGTGGTAATGTCTTTTGGTCTTACGAATTCCCCTGCTGCTTTCATGAGCTTGATGAACGGGATTTTTAAGCCATATCTGGATCTCTTTGTGATCGTATTTATTGATGATATACTGATCTACTCAAAGAGTAAGAATGAACATGAGGAGCATTTGAGAATGGTATTAGTGTTGTTGAGGAAGAAAAAGCTTTATGCCAAATTCTCCAAGTGTGAGTTTTGGCTAGATTCAGTGTCCTTCTTGGGACACGTGGTTTCTAAGGATGGAGTGATGGTGGATCCATCTAAGATTGAGACAGTGAAGAATTGGGTAAGACCTACTAACGTGTCAGAAATAAGGAGCTTTGTTGGTTTATCTAGTTACTACCGCCGATTTGTCAAGGGATTCTCTTCTATTGCTTCCCAATTAACGAACTTGACTAAGCAGAATGTTCCATTTGTATGGTCGGATGAATGTGAGAAAAGCTTTCAGAGACTCAAGACCTTGTTGACTACTGCACCAATTCTTACCTTGCCAGTAGAGGGTAAGAACTTCATCGTTTATTGTGATGCATCCTATTCTGGTTTGGGTGCAGTGCTAATGCAAGATAAGAATGTGATTGCGTATGCTTCGAGGCAATTAAAGGTGCACGAACGTAACTACCCGACCCATGATTTGGAGTTGGCCGCGGTAGTATTTGCATTGAAGCAATGGAGGCACTATCTGTATGGGGTTAAGTGTGAAGTCTATACGGATCATCGTAGCCTACAGTATGTCTTTACTCAGATGGATTTGAATTTGAGACAGAGGAGATGGATGGAACTAATGAAACACTACGATATCACTATTCTGTATCATCCGGGAAAGGCTAATGTTGTGGCAGACGCCTTAAGTAGAAAGGCAGAAAGCATGGGAAGTCTACCTCATTTGCAAGTTTCTAAACGCCCGTTGGCTAGAGAAATCCAAAACTTGGCTAATGACTTTATGAGGCTAGAAGTAAATGAGAAGGGAGGATTTTTGGCTTGTGTGGAGGCGAGATCTTCTTTTCTTGACAAGATCAAGGGAAAACAGTTTGATGATGAGAAACTAAGTCGAATTCGGGATATGGTGTTGTGAGGAGAGGCTAAAGAGGCAATAATTGATGAGGAAGGTGTTTTGAGAATTAAGGGAAGGGTATGTGTGCCCCATGTTGATGACTTGACCCACACTATTCTTACAGAGGCTCATAGTTCCGGATACTCTATACATCCTGGTGCAACCAAGATGTACCGCGACCTAAAGCAACACTTTTGGTGGAGTAGAATGAAGCACGACATTGTTGATTTTGTTGCCAAATGTCCAAATTGTCAACAAGTGAAGTATGAACACCAGAGGCCCGGAGGAACACTTCAGAGAATGCCCATTCCTGAATGGAAGTGGGAGAGAATCGCAATGGAATTCGTGGTTGGTCTTCCAAAGACATTGGGAATGTTTGATTCGATTTGGGTAATTGTGGACAGATTAAATAATTCTGCCCATTTCATTCTGGTCAAGGTGACTTACAATGCAGAGAAGTTAGCCAAACTTTATATCTCAGAAATCGTTCGATTGCATGGAGTTCCACTTTCCATCATATCAGATAGAGGTACGCAGTTTACTTCTAAGTTTTGGAGAACATTGCATGCGGAATTAGGTACTAGGTTGGACCTTAGTACTGCGTTTCACCCTCCGACCGATGGTCAGTCTGAGCGAACGATTCAAGTATTGGAGGATATGCTTCGTGCATGTGTGATAGAATTTGGTGGTCATTGGGATAACTTCTTACCCTTAGCGGAGTTTTCATACAATAATAGCTATCACTCAAGTATTGATATGGCTCCATTCGAAGCATTGTATGGGAGGAGGTGTAGGTCTCCCATTGGTTGGTTTGATGCATTTAAGGTTAGACCTTGGGGTACTGACCTTTTGAGGGATTCATTAGAGAAAGTGAAATCTATTCAAGAGAAGCTTTTAGTGGCTCAAAGTAGGCAAAAGGAATATGCAGATCGAAAGGTTAGAGACTTGGAGTTTATGGAGGGTGAACAAGTCTTGCTGAAGGTTTCACCCATGAAAGGGGTGATGTGGTTTGGTAAAAGGGGTAAGCTAAGTCCAAGGTATATTGGACCATTTGAAGTACTTAAGCGAGTAGGGGAGGTGGCTTATGAATTAGACTTGCCTCCAGGGCTGTCAGGAGTGCATCCGGTATTTCACGTGTCTATGTTGAAAAGATACCATGGGGATGGAAACTACATCATTCATTGGGATTCAGTTCTGCTTGATGAGAATTTGACTTATGAGGAGGAACCTGTTGCTATTTTTGATAGAGAAGTTCGCAAGTTGAGGTCGAGGGAGATTGCATCCATCAAAGTTCAATGGAAGAATCGACCCGTTGAAGAGGACACTTGGGAGAAGGAGGCTGATATGCAAGAAAGATACCCACACCTGTTTACAGATTCAGGTACTCCTTTTCGCCCTTGTTTTTCTTCTTGTGATCGTTCGAGGACGAACGATGGGTAAATTGGTATCTATTGTAATGAACTGTTTAGTCGTTTTGAACAGCAGATTTTATTTCTGGAAAAACTGTCTGAGTCGACGTAACCCACGACGGACCGTCATGGGCACGACGGACCGTCGAGGGTGTCTCGTTCCAAAACACCTAGAATTCTAAAATTTGGGTACTGAAATCGACTCTCTGAACTTCGTGACAGAATGGCAGGATGGACCGTCGTGGGCACGACGGACCGTCACACATCTTCTACAGAAATTAAGTCTCTGAACTTTGTGACGGACCTGCAGGACGGACCGTCGTGGGAACGACGGACCATCACACACTCTTAAAGGAAATTGAGTCTCTGAACTTTGCGACGGACCTGCAGGACGGACCGTCACAGCCATGACGGACCGTCACAAGTTGCGTTATCCCAGGCTGGGTCAGATTTCTTTTTAAGTTTTAAAGGGGCGTTTTGGACTATTCCTGCTATAATTATAAATTTTGTGGGTTAATATTAATAACTCAATTACTGGGGGTTAAAATAGGTAACCTTGAGTTCATTAGTGGGTTACTAGTGCCATCTTTATACTTAATTATATGCTTATTAGAGTAAAAGAAAGAGGGTTTGAATAAGAAAAATAGAAAGAACAAGAGAGGGAGAAAACGAACGAACAGGGAGAGAAGAAGAACAAAGCTTTGGGAAATTGCTTGCTTGATCACGAATCTTCGGTGGAGGTAGGTTATGGTTTTTAAGCTATTCGTAGTAAACTCTTAATAGCGATGATATGTATTGGGTAGTATTGTAAACCCTTCTATATGCTTAATGTATGCTTGCATGAATGTGATTATATAATTGTGATAAAATAAGCATGATGAAGCTATTGAATCCTAAATCTTGAAAGAAACCCTAATCTACTTTGTTAATGATTATGCCTTGTTATAAAAGAAGGCTTGATGAACGAAAGTAGTTAGATTAGGGGATCGGGTGCCACATTCCGGTACCAGGATAGAAATAGAGGATCGGGTGCCACATTCCAGTACCAGGATAGAAATAGAGGATCGGGTGCCACGTTCCGATACCAGGATAGTATATGACGATCGGAGTGTCACGTTCCGACACCAGGATAGTATATGATCAGAGTGCCACGTTCCGGTACCAGGATAGAATAGAATGGATCGTAGTGTCACGTTCCGACACCAGGATAGTATATGGATCGGAGTGCCACGTTCCGGCACCAGGATAGAATATGGATCGGAGTATCATGTTCCGACACCAGGATAGTATATGGATCGGAGTGCCACGTTCCGACACCAGGATAGAATATGGATCGGAGTGTCACGTTCCGACACCAGGATAGTATATGGAGCGGAGTGTCACGTACCGACACGAGAGAAATAAAGATAAGGAATCTTGAAAGATGTTAATATACTCGATTTAATGAACCTAATTCCCAAATGAGTATGATGGGGAGGCGTGAGTCCTCATTGATGTGCTTGGTGTTGTGACCAAGGGTTATGATAATTGATATTGCTACAGATTGAGTATTGTAGTTGATTTTATGATGTTATCTGATATATACTGTTTTCTATTTTGAGTTGGCCGATGATACCTACTCAGTACTTGTGTTTTGTACTGACCCCTACTTGTATGTTTCTTTCTTTGTTATTTGTGGAGTGCAGCAAACGTGTCGTCGTCTTCAAATCAACCGCAACTCTAGCCAGTCTTCATTACACCGGATTTAGGGTGAGCTAATGCTTCTAGCTTGGACTGGATCTTCTTCTTCATGTCCTGATGCCTTGAAGTTCCGGCATGGACTAGTTTTTATTTATTTTAGCTTCTTAGAATACTCTTAGTTTAGTAATTTGATCATAGATGTTCTTGTGATGATGACTTCCAGATTTTGGGATAATAATAGTTATGTTATTGATTTTTCGTTTATGAGTTTAAGTCTTCCGCATTACTTTCTGTTGATATTATATTGAAATGTTGGGGTTTAGATTGGTTGGTTCGCTCACATAGGAGGGTAAGTGTGGGTGCCACTCGCGGCTCGGTTTTGGGTCGTGACACTTTTGAACCGTGGTCTATTAGAAAAATATTATTATAACACAAACATAGGAAAAAATATGTATACGTCTTAGTTCTTACCCTCCTCAAATTCACTTGTGAGATTATACTAAATGTTCACTACTAGAAAAACCGACGTCAAAAGAGTTGTGGATAAATCCATCTTTTGAATTATGGATCAATTAGAAAAGAATCTTTTTATTATGCAAAGGGGTAAGATTTATGTACATCCTACGTCCTAGACACAACTGTACATTAGTATGTTTTTGCTATTAAAATATGATATTGTCAAGACTTCATTAGAATAAGTGATGGTGATGTTTAAAAAATTTATAATAAATCTTGACAAATTTCCTTACAAAGAGTGATCATCAAAATTTTTTCCACAAATATATGGATGTATCGCCTGTTCACCACAATATTTTCAACATTAACAAAAATATCATATTGATTGATTTGTATCTCGATATATTTGGCATATTTCTGAAGGAAGTGGAATTGATACACTCGCTACTAGTATTGTTCAGCTTTGTCCAGTTATACTTTGTAGTTTTAGAAAAATCAAACCATTCTTTTGCTATTAAACTAAAGCTATGCTCTTGAAAACTCAATGATGTATTAACGTGTGTAGAACTTTTCCAGCCTATTTCAATGAAATACTTTTATTTACTAATCATAAATTACTTGGTTCTTGTTAGGACCGAAAATAAGCAGGAGTAATGCGGAAGCTAGCAAAGTAAACCTCTGAAGACCATGAGTAAGACGACAACGAGAAATATCTCAAATACAAAGATTTAACGTGATTCGGTCAATCGACCTACGTCCACAAAGGAGATGAGAAATCCATTATAAATATGAGAGTACAAAATACAGAGAGAAACAACATCAACAAATTCACTCGGAATACATGGGAGGTTCACACAAGTGATAGCATATCAAGCTTGTTACCCATAAATTCTCCCCCTAATCAAAACTTTTTAAGCCCTTAAGACTACATTGTGAATGCTTATTAAGTTAGAAGGAACATGTCTCTATTTATAGAGTCCTAAACCTTTTCCTACTAGAAAAAGGATTAGTCAATCCAAAACCTTTTCCCATAAGAAAAACCTATTTATAGTAAGAAATCAGGGTAAATAAAACCCAACAAATCTCCCCCTTGACCTGAATTTCTAACAAAATATATCGTCCACCTTCTTGACATAATCTTTAACAACTTTCTTTTCCTCTCCATAATCTCCTATGCAAAATTTATGCTTCAACACAGAGAATCTCTCTGAAACAATTTTTCCAACAAAATTATTCATTACTGTCAAAAAAGGTTGCGGCTAGAACTACACCCGTCAAGATGAAAAACTCTTTCTAACCTGGTTCAATCATCGACTATCGAAACACTAAACCTGACTCCGTCATTGAATTTTGATCTGATAGCACTTGTTAGGATCGAAAATAAGCAGGAGTACTGCAGAAGCAAAGCAAACCTCGAAAGAGCTCGAGAAAGAAGACAACGAGAAATATATCAAAATACAAAGATTAAACGTGGTTCGGTTAATCGACATACGTCCACAAAGGAGATGAGAAAATCACTATAAATATGAGAGTACAAAATACAGAGACAAATAACCTCAACCAATTCACTCGGAATACAAGGGAGGTTCACATAACTGATAGCGTATCAAGCTTGTGACCCATAAATTCTCCCCCTAACAAAAACTCTCAAAGCCCTTAAGACTACATTCTGAATGCTGATTAAGTTATAAGGAACATGTCTCTATTCATAGAGTCCTAAACATTTTCCTACTAGAAAAATGATTAGTCAATCCAAAACCTTTTCCTTAAAGGAAAACCTATTTATAGTAAGAGATCAGGGCAAATAAAATTCAACAGTTCGCAGAGTTGAAATTTCTCTTCTCAAAAGGGTTGAACATGTTGAAGTTTGACATTTTATTTAAGAAATTTTTGATGAATTAACCAATTATGGGATAATGAGTGATGAACTAATTGAAATTATAGCTACGCGAAAGGAAAGTTGTGAGGAACGCTGTGATAATAATCTGGAATGTTGTTTATCCATTAATATTTTTTAATTTTATTTTAAAGGTTAATCAATATTTCTCTTTCATGACCTTTTGAGTAAGATTATAACTTAAAAGAACTCTTAATTGCCATTCCTATATTCTATTGTGCTAATCTAGGAATTCTTCCTTTCTTCTCCCATTCTTTGTCCTCAATCAATTGAAAGCTTTTATTTCTCGAGTTATCCCATTATGTTGTCCGTTTATTTATGAGCAAGCATCTCACCTATATTTCTATGCACTTTTTAATATTTATTGTTAAAACGATATCGTGAAATCACTTTGACCATATAAAATAGTAAATTCCTTCAAATTTACTTCATCTTCAATAAAGACTCACTCCTCTTCACTTGCAATACAATTTTCTTACTTAAATTGTATTTCCCATAGAAAGTAAGATACGTCAACATTGAAAATGAAAGTGTAGGTAAGGTAAGAATTCTCCATAGTACCTTTAGATAATGATGAAAGAGAATACGAGGACCATTTTTCTTGAGATGATAATATTGTGCCCTCCTGATTTGATGCACATAATTTTTTCGTACTTACAAAATAGGTCAAAAGTATAATTGATACGTAGGATACATTGCATCGATCTATCATCATCATGTACTTTTAGTAGTTCGTGCATTCTTAATGCAAGGCGATTCAAATTAAAGGTAGGAATTTCAACCTTTTAGTCTGTGACGTAAGTACTTGAACATGAGACAAGTTTCAATATTTACCAAATTCGTCTAATAAATAATCCTTGGTCATTGTGCATGAAGTTCATTGAGAGAATCAACAAATTCGATTGATATTGTTCTCAAATTTTTGGAGGAGCTAGAAAACTCTTTAGTATTACTTTATCTTGGGTGATCAATACATCTCCCATGCTATCATCATCTACAATAGATAGAAATTTGATTGATTATATTCCCACACAATCCGAATGTAAGTAGTTGTGAAAGGGGGATGAAGGTATTTACAATATGAGGAACTCACGAAAATCTTGACAATTTCATATTTTAAATGTTTTGAAAATATACATGATTGACATTTCTTTACCATATTCTAGTACTTGCTACATTACCCTGAAAAACCTTTTTTAAAAAAGATTTTCTTTGGTTGTATTGACAATTTTATTAATTGACCAAAAAAGAAAATAAATTTTTGGCCCAAGCCCAAACTAAAACTATCAAAACAATTTATTTCTCATATGATTAGGGTAAAGCCCACTTTCATTAACCCTACCTGTAAATACTAACTTCAGATTCCTATGGAGCTCATTTTCTTTTTCTTCTCACTATGTTGCCTCCTTGTACAACTGAATGTTACTCTAACCCTTCTCTTTTGGGTTGTACCATTTCTCTAATTAAACGTTCTCGTCTCTCTTCTTCTCACACAAGATATATCACTCAACCAAGGTAATGTAACTCCTATATTTTCCTTCTTTTTTTCATCTCCGTTCGAACTCTTTGTTGTTCCTCCAGGTGAAAGAGTTTTTTCTCGGAAAAAATTATCTTGAATTTTGAAATTTTCTTTTGAGTTTAAAAGTCGGCTATAAGAGAATCAAAGGAAACTCTTCAATTTCTTACCTAGAAGATGTTAATTACTCTATTCCAAATCACAGATGTAGTCATTACACATTACTAGTATATATTTAGTGATTTCATATATCACATAAAACATGTAACATTATATTCATGTTGTGGTGTCCTATACATATCATGATGCGATATGGATTAGTAATCATGGATATGAAGACCATCAATTCGATTCGAAGCAATTTGGATACCATAAAAAATTAATAAAAGAAGCATGGACGATCTACAATATACTGAAATTGGAATTTAACTAAGAGATGACTACATTTTAAATAAGTAAAGATTAAACTTTCCTTGGTTTAATCTCAAGGGTATTATTGTAAATATCTTAGGTTAGTCTATCTACTATTATAAATAGTAGAAACTAGGGTTTATTTAGGGGTGGATATTTGAATGAACATTTGATGTTTAGACTTCTTTGTGAGTTTGGGAAACCCTCATATCTATTTTATTGAACCCTCTTGATAAGTCTCCACTTGTATGAGTTCAATTTCTTTTCACCCTTAGAGTTTATCCTAGTAATCAAATGTCTTTTAGTTGCTAGGTCATTCTTTTTTTTTTCTTCTGAATCTCTCTGTCTTTCTTTTTATTTCTTGATAGTATATTTCATTTGATTGATTGTAGTTCGCTTTATTGTTCTTGCATCTAGGATTACATAAATTGGTATCTCTCCCTCTGCCTTTTTATTTCTAAAACTAATATCTTGCTTGATTGATTGCGGTACTAGGTAAGTTTATCCGTACAGGCATAAACAAAACAATCATATAGATTTTTTTGCCACTGCAGGGTATTGTACTTGATATGTCATGGTTGTGAACTCACTTCCTTGACGACCAGGTAATTTTGATTGAATGCTAAAAAATTATATTTCTGATGCAATTTTTTTTCCTCTAGTGAAGAATGTATTGAATTGCCTTTTTATTATGTTCTGTGAACCCTACAATTCTAGGTAGGTATTAATTAAATGAATTTTGGTGCACCACCCATCTGTGAAGTTCTTTATGTCTTCATAATTTTATTATTAGATTAAGATTGTGTTGGGATTAGAAGTATAACTTACACATTTCACCTTTCATCCATTCCTCCTCGCTCGATCAAAAATATCAAGAGAATTGACCCCAACTAGATTAGAATTGACATGCAATTATTTTTTTTATCAATATTTTTTTGACAAATTCCTTTATCATAACTTCCACATAATTCCTAATAATGTAAATTTTTTATATTAATATGATCAATATATTGCTAGCTTTGATGTTCACTTAAATTTAGCTTAATTTGATATATAATTACTCAGCATTGGGTAATGCAGTGAGCGTGCATGAGTTATTATTGTCCATATACCTAATGCTAAGTTTCACTTGGCTTGGACTAACCATAACTTATGTAAAAAATAGATCATAAAAGAAATCTTGTTAGCATTGCATCGGGCATAGGGTGCATACGAGTTATTATTGTCCAGATACCTAATAAAAAGTTTCACTTGGCTTGGACTGTAGTGATCCATAGCCTATGTGAAAATATAGGACATAAAAGAAAACTAATACTGTAATCTTTTTTCTATATTAAAGTATTTGGGAGACCTATTAAATTTTGAGACATCTAATGCTAGAACTTTGGTAATTTGAATGAGTATGATTTGCGAAAATTGACAACAATGATATTGTAACCCAATTTAAACTTGTCCTAAGCTACAAAGTGTGTTGAGCTCGTTCGGGAGGATGTTCCCGCTAATGGGGACTTTCAAAATTGTCGTACTTTTCTTGAGGAAGTATCTCATCTCATAGAGTTCCACAAAATTTTGGTGTCTATAAATATCCTCTCCTTCAAGACTTGTCGGAGTGTAAACTTTATAAACTCAAAGACAAGATTTGAAGTACACTCATGTAAATGGATTTTCAATCTTTCTGGTTTGTGACTTTAGATTTTCATTTGATTTGTGAGAGAGGAGATGAAGGCTAAATTTTCTCACAATGGGAGTGCCAATATATTTGCAATATAATTTCTCAAATACAAAAAAATATAATGCAATCAAATATTAAATGAAAAGAATAATTTTATTCATAAAGATTGTGAGTGGGAATATGTTTATCCCTTGAATCCTCTCATAAGATTTCTCCTTAACTCAAGGGTTGTTAGTGTCAGTCAAACTAAGGATGATGTAGACCTCCTTAGGATTTATTTGATCTTTGTGAAAGGATTTTATGGATATTGTTATAATATTTGGTTGTCAAGAAGAGTGCACCCACGTCTCCATCACTTTATGAATATTTCATGAATATATGAAACTTAGAGATGCGTATTTAAGAAAATATACTACACTTAATATAAGTGTGAGCTTGAGTTTAGGGTAAGTAGTCTCCAAGAACCTTACATGAAATAGGACTCATCTTGTAGAGACCCACATAATTTTGAAATCTCAAATGTCGAATTCTTAAATGAAATTGGACTCATCTTGTGCTGTGAATTTTTTTTGGGTTAAATAGTTCACTTAATTGTCTTGTTGGATAGTTTTATTTTGTGTGATCGACTATTCTATAAGAGGTCTTATGCTTAGAAATGTAGTATCTTATAGAAGCCAATATCAACAAAGATCACACTCTAGCAAAGTACTCAATAACATCACCAAGCATATTTGGGAAAGTACTTTCACTCTTCAATCTAAATACGAACACCAGATCCAATTTCTCAAAATCCTGCACAGTACAACATATCTAGTTTTGAAAATCTAGCGAGGCATGAACAATATGCTCATGCATACTAGCCTTAACTTCAGATTGAGCATAACATTCATAATTTACAAGATTAGACCGCAAATAAGTAATTAGTCTTGGAATCAGTCTCGAATATTTGAAATAGAGATTTGTTGTAAGAACATAATCTAGCACTACATCTCCAAGAAATTCCAAGTACTAATAACATCGTGGAATATCAGGTAGCATGTAAGATCCCCGAGTTAGCGTTTTAACAAGCAGCGAAGGGTCGTGAAACTTGTAATGTAGCACTGATTTCCAAGTACCGTATATTGACTAGCTTCTCAGCATTCACGATGAAGTAACTTAGCAAGGGTGCATCAATAAAATTAATGTCCATCCCAATCATTTCATAAATGATATAGTTGCTACTTCGCCTGTGCGAGCTGAGGTAGGCACCTATTAGTGCCTCAACCACATCAGCTACTCTCTTGTTTCTACTCTCCTTCTTTACCCTACAACACATTTCTACTGAAGGCATCAAGAACACTCTGCTAAAGTTGTAAACTTGAGAATTATCACTAGGAATGGTCCTCACTTTAAGATCGAATTGTTCATTATGGATAAATCTCAGAATTTTAGGAGCACATCCAAGCTTGAACAATGCAACATTGGAAATATTTTTATTTATTTTTAATGTTGAGAACACCCTCATGATAATTTTCATAATTCTTAAACGATTGTATACTAATAGCATATAAAAGAAAAGAGTCGTAAAGCTTCTCAAGTGATTCCAAATGAAAATTCTGGAGACATTTCTTAGTTGTCATTACTTACAAAATCTTAGCGATTGGGATACACATATTTTGTGGTGATTCAAAAGAATTCATTTAAAGTTTATATGGCATGGATGCTTTCCCTATAAGGTCTAAAGGTTCTAGCTCGGTAGATAGTTATTGGAGCAAGATTGTTGACCTAAAGAATCTTATGAATTCTAGGTATATACATATGGTAGTGAATCCCCATACTCCGCCGAACAAATTCACTACTATATATGTATACCTTAGAATTCATAAGATTCTCGAGGTCCAGAATCTTTTGTCAATTACTATCTTTCGTGCTAGAACCTTTAGACTTATTAGGGTAAGCTTTCATACTGAATAAACATGAAAAGAATGCTTTCGAATCATTGCAAACTAAAACTTTTTATCCCAACTGGTAAGATTTTTGAAGGAATGACAACAAAGAAATGCCTCTAGAAGATTCATTTGCAATCACTTGGAATACATGGAGACTCTTTTCTCTAATGTGATGTCAGTTTACAACTATTTAAAACTTATGAAAGTTAGCACGAGGTTTTACTCAGAGGTAAGAAAAATAAAATCATTTCTAATGTTACACTTTGTAGTTCTAGATGCGCTCGTAAAATATGAAATTTATCCGTAATGAACCATTCAATCTTCTAACGTGAATCATTCCTAATGATAATTCTCAAGTTCTTTGATAAAGAGTTCCCTTTGCCTTCAATAAAAATGTATAGTAGGCTAAGGCAAACGATTAGAAATAGTAAGAAGTAGTAAATATGGTTGAGGAACTAATATATGCCTACCTCAACTCGTGTGGGGAATTACCATTTATGAATTGGATTGGGTTGCACATTGATTTTGTTGATTCTGAGAAACTAGTTAATATCGGGTACTTTAAACCTTGCTACTTAAATGTTCAATGATCATTCATAGCTTGTTGAAACTGGAACTCACGAATCATATTCCACAATGATACCAACGCTAGGAATTCTTGGAGGTGCAGTTCTAGATAATATTTTTACAACACATATCTATTTCAAATATTTGAACTGGCTCTATGAAAAATTATTGATTTGATGTATACTTCTGTAAACAATAAATGATATGCTGAATCTGCACTTAAGGCTAGCATGCACAAGCACCTTCTTCTTCAAAGACAGATATGTTGTACTATTGAGGAGTTTTGAGAAACTGGATCTTGTGTCAACGTTTGGATGGGAGGCTGAAACGTGCTTGGAGATGTTGTTGGGTCCTTCGTTGGTGCGATCTCTTAAGACCTCTTCTGGAACCGTTGATTACACCTCAATCAATAAAACTCCAACCAATAAGAGAGTTAAGTGAACTATGTTCCAAAAAGGTTATCTAAAAAAGAAATCAATTTTATTCATTAGACAGAGACTCGACATTTGTAGACATAAATATTGTGTGGGACTCTACCAGACGAGTCAAGCTTTAGTTAGAATTCTTGAAGATTAATCCTAACTCACTATATAAACGGTACGATATCCGTTACAGGGGGATCTCAAAAATTCCATAAATTCATAGAACATTTACAAAGAGATCAAGATGTCTGAGGACTCTTCATGACAACAAATACTTCATGAAAATCAACAAAATTATATTTACATGGAGATTAAATAAAATTCACTTTAGGTGGAAATCATCCTATAGAATAATCAAGAAAGGGACAAAAGTGTACTCAAACTGTTAATTAATAAAATATTCTTCTTTCTTCATATTTATTTTGTGGTTGGAGTTAAATTTCCATATAGAAAATTTGTTGCAAAGAAATTTTGTCTCCTAGAACCCTAACTAAAATTTATAATTAATTTTGGGGTTTGATCCGAGATGTCGTGATTCAAGGGTTTTTAGTGTCGGTCAAACTAAGGATGATATGGAACTCCATAGAAATTGTTTGATATATGTGAAAGGATTTTATGGATCTTGTTAAAATATTTGGTTGTCAAGAAGTGTGCACCCACATCTCCATCACGTTATGAATATTTCATGAATATATCAAATTTAAAAAATGCCTATTCAGGAAAATATACTAAACTTAATAAAAGTGTGAGCTTGAGTTTAGGGTAAGTAGTCTCCAAGAACCTTAAATGAAATGAGACTTATCTTGTAGAGTCCCACATAATTTTGATATTTCAAATGTCGAATTCTTAAATGAAATTGGAGTCATCTTGTCCCATGTATTTTTTCGAGTCAGATAGTTCACTTTAGTGTCTTGTTGGATAGAGTTATATTGTTTGATTGACTATTCTATAAGAGGTCTTATGCGTAGAAATGTAGTATCTTTATAGAAGCCAATATCATCAAAGATCACACTCTAGCAAAAGTACTTAATAACATCTCCAAGTACATTTGGGAAAGTAGTTTCAGTCTCCCATCCAAATGTGGATACGAGATCCAATTTCTCAAAATCCTCAACAGTACAAAATATCTGCCTTTGCAGATCTAGCAAGGCATGAACAATGTGCTCATGCATACTAGCCTTTACTTCAGATTGAGCATGGCATTCATTATATACAAAAGTAGACTACAAATAAGTTATTAGTCTTGGAATCAGTCTCGATTTGCAATAGAGATGTGTTGTAACAACATAATCTAGCGCCACATCTCTATGAAATTCCAAGCGCTAATCGCATTGTGGAATCTTAGGTAGAATGTAAGATCCGTGAGTTAGCGCTTTAGCAAGTACTTTACATTGACTAGCTTCTCAGTACTCACGATGAAGTGCCTTGGCATAGGTGCATTAATAAAATCAATGTCCATCCCAATCATTTCATAAATGATATAGCTGCTACTTTGTCAACCCGAGCTGAGGTAAGAATATATTAGTGCCTCAACAAAAAAAGCTACTCTATTGATTCTTATCTCCTTCCTTACCCTAAAACACACCTCTACTTAGGGCATCAAGAACTCTTTGCCAAAGATGTAAACTTGAGAATTATCACTAGAATGTTCCCAACTTTAAGATTGAATGGTTCGTTACTGATAAATCTCAAAATTTTACGAGAACATCCAAGCTTGAACAATGTATCATTGGAAATAATTTATTTTTTCTTAATCTTGATAAGATCCTCATGATAATTTTCATAAGTCTTAAACGGTTGTATACTAATAGTGTATCTGAGAAAAGAGTCCCCAAGCTTCTCAAGTGATTCGAAATGAAAATTCTGGAGACATTTCTTTGTTTTCATTAATTCCAAAATATTAGCGGTTAGGATACAAAGTTTTACTTTGTGGTGATTCAAAAACATTCATATATTTATTCGGCATGGATGCTTGCCCTATAAGGTATAAGGTTCTAGCACTGTAGATAGTTATTGTCGAAAGATTGTTGACCTCAAGAATCTCATGAATTCCAGGTATGCACGTATGTTAGTGAATCCCTATACTCCGCACAACAGATTCACTACTATATATGTATAACTTAGAATTCATAAGATTCTCGAGGTCAAGAATCTTTTGCCAATAACTATTTTTCCTGTTAGAACCTTTATACTTTATAGGGGAAGCATTCATACTGAACAAACTTGAAAAGAATGCTTTTGAATAATTGCAAACTAAAACATTGTATCCCAACTGGTAAGGTTTTTGGAGGAATGACAACAAGGATATGCCTCGAGAAGTTTCATTTGGAATCACATGGGCAACTTGGAGACTCTTTTCTCAAATGTGATGTTAATTTACAACTATTTATGACTTATGAAAGTCACCACGATGGTTTACTCAGAATTAAGAAAAATAAAATCATTTCCAATGTTACATTTCGCATCTTTGGATGCGCTCGTAAAATATGAAATTTATCCGTAATGAACCATTCGATCTTCTAACGTGAATCAATCCTGATGATAATTCTCAAGTTCTTGGATTAAGATTTCCCTTTGCCTTCAATAAAAATGTATATTAGGCTATAGCAAACGATTAGAAATAGTAAGAAGTAGTTAATGTGGTTGAGGAACTAATAGGTGCCTACCTCATATCGTGTGGGGAAGTAGAGGCTTTACCATTTATGAATTGCATAGGTTTACATTGATATTGTTAATTCAGAGAAGCTAGTTATTGTCTGATACTTTGAAAGCTTGCTACTTACAAGTTCCTTGATCATTCATGGCTTGTTTAAACTCTAACTCACGAATCATTTTCCATGATGAGGTGAATGGTAGGAATTCTCGGAGATGCAGTGCTAGATAATGTTGTTACAACACATATCTATTTCAAATATCCAAAATGACTCCATGACTAATTATTGATTTGAGGTATGCTTCTGTAAACAATGAATGATATGCTCAATATGCACTTAAGGTTGGCATGCATAAGCACCTACTTCATGTCTCGACAAATCTGCAAACCCAGATATGTTGTACTATTGAGGATTTTTGAGAATTTGGATCTTGTGTCCACGTTCGGATGGGAGGCTGAAACGTGCTTGGAGATGTTGTTGGGTCCTTCGTTTGTGCAATCCCTTAAGACCTCTTCTGGAACAGTTGATTACACCTCAAATTATAAAACTCCAATCAATAAGAGAGTTAAGTGAACTATGTGGCTACAAAGTTTATTTAAAAAACAAATTTATTTTTTTCATGAGACAGAGAATCTACATTTGTAGACATCAAAACTGTGTGGGACTCTAGCAGATGAGTCTAGCTTCAGTTAGAATTCTTGAATACTAATTCTAACTCACACTATATAAAGGGTATTATATCACTTATAGAGTGATCTCGAAAATTCCATAAATTCGTGGAACATTAACAAAGAGATCCAGATGTGGGCGGACTCTTCGTGACCACAAATTTCTCATGAAAATCGACAAAATCCTCTTTACATGGAGATCAAATAAAATCCATTTTAGGTGGAAATTATCCTACAAATGAATCAACAAAGTGACAAATTTTACTCAAACTATTAATTAGATAAAATATTCTTCTTTCTTCGTATTTATTTTGTGGTTGGAGTTTATTTTCCATACATAAAATTTGTTGCAAAGAAATTATGTCCTAGAACCCTAACTAAAATTTATAATTTATTTTGGGGTTTCGTTAGTTTGATTCGAGTTGAAGAATTGGTCAGAGTCCATTCAATATTGTTGAAAGAATTGAATATTCATTAATCAAATCCTTCACTCAATAGTCGAATAGATCATTTCATGAAATTAATCAACCAAATGAGAGTAAAAATAGATCAAGTGTCTTTGGGGTCATCTCATACCTTTTAAGTAGTATTTATCTCCAAAAAGTATGAATATGCACACACAAGATTTTCTGAAGTTTAACTTAAAATTATGAGTTTCTTGTAAGTTGTCATGAGATGTTACAAAATATGGAGTTGGTGAAGTCCGACAGAGTGGATTACACTATTTTCACATGTGTGACCTATCTAGGAATTGGTGGGACTAGACCAACATGTTCATTCCATGTAACTTGCAAGAAGAGAAGTGGGGTCAGTTTGAGAACTTGACTTAAGATGGTATTTCATATTTATTTTTGGACATAATTTCATACCTTGTCTCACCATGCTTTGGTGATTTTACCTAATGAGACTAAGAATTTGTCAATTCATGAGAAGTTTGACTTATTATATCCGTGTAGTTTTTATAAAACAACCTTCGTATGGATCTTTGAAAGAGCTGTCAAGGTGGTCATGGAGCTTATGCGCTGCATGGAATTTAGGGATTTGGCGGACAAGAGGTCTTGCACTTGTTATTTTAGTGGTACTTCATCTAGAGGGGGATCCTTATGGAGGGATTTTAATCCTCGGTTCGGTGTGCATGTTCATGCAGTTATTCAAGTGTTTGAGGCAGGTTATATTGGACAAAGTTTCTACAACTTGGGTCAAAACTTATTAGGGTTGCTATTAGAGGTTTTCAGGTTAATGTGAAAATTCAATATATTTGGATTCTTGTTAGTTTATTTAATTTGGAGTTAATTTTTAAAGTTAAAACTTTGTATTTGAGTAATATATTTTATTCAGTTTTATGCTTTTGCATGCTGAAGTTAGTCTTCCACTTGTAGTCAGCCAAGATGAGAGTTCGCTTGGGGACCAACAATGGTTGTTGAGTTCCATCCACGTCCATGGTGTAGTCTGGTCGTTACAATATTATCTTGGTGTTATCATGGAGGATGTGATGGCCATCACATAGATCCCAATACTCTCAATGCTACTATTAGCAGGTTTTGTGCCATGGAATTCACCAAATGTACGATAATCTATTATCTGAAAGTTGAACTCTTTTAAGTAGATCTTAACTTTCCATGTATTTTTTCTTCAGTTATACATGACTAAAATGCATATAAAATGGTCCAAAATTTCAGTCTTGTTAGTCTTTTTTTTAATGGCATCCGTTAGGCAAGGTTCTTAGGGCTAGTTTTATCAATTAATAATAGAAGTGGACCTCAAAGATAATATTAAATGTAACGAGATCTAGACTTATTTACTAATCCTAACGAGGTAACACGCCTCTACTAATTAATTAACAAGCATGACGATAAGAATTAGAAAAAAAACTAGGTACTCTGTGAATATTATAGTGTTTATAATAAACACTATTATAATGTTATAAATGAGGATAATTAAGTAATCCAAAAATAGAAAACTTTAGAACAAGGTTGAGTTATCAACCACACACTTCATTTTATATACGTAAGAACTTAAAAAGATGTCTTGCCCGTCTAACTTAACACTTCTTTTATCTCGTCTTCTTCATCAAATCTGTCCAACAACTCTTGAAAGTTCATCACTTCTTCTTGAATTTATTGGATGTTCTTGACACTGTTGTATGATTCTTTCTTCTAGTCAAATTGGTAAGTGATCTTAAAACAAATTCCTCCATCACCTTACAATACCAACTATGTCACATTCCATGTGTCCTCCTTTTGGTTTTGAAGATTCCTCTCCTATGTTTCCTAGGTGAAAGATCCTCTTCTTGGCCACCTTATCAAAGCAAATATCCAGCGTGGCAGCGTCTTCATCACCACAGAACATTTAATTACCCAAGTTAATATCACAAATTGTAGTTGGACTTATAATGAGTGAAACTACAAACCCAACTCATGACTCTTTATCAATTTTTCAATCCACAACAAGTTCCTCAATTTGACTAAGTCCGCCACACTTTTGAAATCACCACCGACATTGTTGAGGCCTTGATAGAAAATATGTGTGCACTATTAGTCAATGGGCCAGGTCCTTAATAGAGTATTAGTGCGTAACTAAATAACTCAAAGTAAAAGATAACAAATGAGATTACGTGGAAAGCCTCTTGCACACGGAAGGATAAAACCAGGACATGTCACAAAGGACTTAAACAGAACTCCATTATTATCAAAATTAGCAAAGATTCAAATTATAGACTCTAGTAATGAGATACATGGATGACTGCCACATGGAATTTGCAATGGTTCACTTAAATAATTTAAGTGTTGTGTTACGAATGTAAACCTTCGAGAAAGGAGAGGGTCCCTCCATATGGTTTGGATGTAACTGTCCAGATCTGCCCTGACCTCCCTTTTACATCAGCATAATCACCTTCAAGTTTCTTCAATTTATTTCTTTAGACATTGATCTACTCAGTCAAGTTTGAACATCTCTAACTTTAATCTATTTTTTTGTCTTGAACAGGTTCCTACTCAGCGCTTTCCTGAGAATATCAACAATTTGATCTCCAGTCTTTGCAAAATTGCGTACTAATTTTTCCCTTTTAAAAGTAATCCCTCAGAAAATGATACCTCACTTAAATATGCTTAGTCCTTTTATGAAGACTGAAATCATAGTCATATCGAGACGACTTGTATTTTCCCATAGAAGAAGAAGAGTGTGAGTAACCACTCCAAAGTCTCCAAGTTTGTGCCCATAAGAGTTGTAAACAACAAGCTTCAATTGCCACATTCTTTGCCTCAGCTATTGAAAGGATAACAATAGTTAGCTATTTAAAGGATAACAATAGTTTGCTTTTTTGGTTAATTAAGTAAATTGTCCGATCTTCACGCGGTGGTGAACTACATCAATAATCTATTTCCGAATATGTGATAATATAAGTATTTTCTAGAGGATACAATCCTACGATAAATTGTAAAGAATATTTTATACAAAGAAGAAATGAAATCATTTTTAATCTTCAAACCAAAAAGATTTTATCCATAGTGTTCATGAATCATCTTTATAATTCTTATGTTTACTTTAGTTGTTCATCACCAAAGTCTTTAGAAAAGACATGTAATTGTTTCATATCTATATTTGTATTTTCAGAAAGTGATACAAACATTTTATTCATCAACTGTGAGAGTTTTTCTCCTATTAAAGGTCTCTATATACATAACCAAAATATTATATAATTAGTTGTGTACTTGATAAGCTAATTATAATTTAAAAAAACTCATCTCTTGGAGTTCAATGAAATAATGTATGTCACTCAAATAATTTGGATAAAATAATGTATTGGCAAGTTCCTTATTCATAATCGTTCGCATTAAATGACACTATTTTGATAGTCAAAAGATATATTTTGGTGTTTATAATAAATCAATATGGTTAAAATATTATTTTTTGGGGACTTTTAATCATATGTTTATAAGGACGTATTTATTTCTTAATATTTGATTAATAACAATGCATCATACTTTAAAGAGTTATTGAATGACTCCAACCAAATATTTGAACCTCAAATGTTTGATTAAGGTTGAGTACAATACTTTCCACCCCACTAATTCCTTTATTTTTTTGAATGTCACTAATCTATTGAATGCCTCGATAATATTGAAAGTTGAATAAATAAAAGTCCAAGATAGTGTTGGACCACCATAACCTTTGAACACTCAAAGTCCATTCTTGGGCATCCCATAAAACTTCTAGACACTGAAATCTCTATAAAGACCACAACCATTTATTGAACAAGTTTAAGAATCTACATGACAACAATAGTTTAATGATTACATAAAACTCTTGATTAACATATCTTTACTTAAACATCATGATAAAAAATATAAAAATAAACAACAAAATTTAAAACATCTACTCAAAAACAAAAATGAGTAACATAAGCATAAATTAATGACTATAATAAAATACACCATGATATGTAATTATAAAATGAAACATAGAGGAAAAAATTGATCCCACTGAATGCACATTGTTCCCTTAAGGAAATTATTTCATTGTAGTACCCGAGGTTTAAAGGAATAGATCTTCTCATGACAGTATGATTCTATTAACAAGTCTGTTGATTCAAAAACAATGGTTGAGTGAGCTAGTCAACAAGAGCAAACTACACGAATATTTGATTGTGCAGAAGAAGAGGAAGTTCAGAATTTCCGTTCTTTTAAAATGAGAGGAAATCCTTCTATTTATAGACAACAAAGCATAGTGTGTATAAATTCTTATTGTGTCTTATATTAAAGGTCACAACTCTTTGGACAAGTCACAATTATTCATAAAAGTCCCAATTCTTTCTAAAAGTTGCAATTATTTCTTAAAGTTGCAACTTTTCATAAAAGTCGCAACTATTCATTAAAGTCACAAATTTTCATGAAAGTGACAATTTTTTTTATAGAAGTACCAACTTTCCATGAAAAGGAAGGCTAATTTTGAATTAAATGAGTTCAAAGGAAATCCTGGTTTGTGGTGACGCCATGTAGGCAGACCTAGGATTCTCTTTAATATAAATATATGATCTGATATGGTTAGGAGATAAGAGATGAGCCCAGAAAATGACTTATTATTAAGGTGCTTTTTCTATCAACTTGATACCCATCATAGTCTGCATCAGCATAACCTACCAAATCAAATGAGTCTTCTGATGGATAGAATAGAACCGGGTCCTATCTTCTTCAAATATCTCAAAATCTTCTTCTCAGTTATCTAACAAGATTCCTTCGGATATGCTTGGAATATTGTACACATTCCGGCATGGAACACAATATCACGTTGCAGTTAGTAACTCTATCTGACCGCTTTTTATCCCAGAGTGAACACTCTTGTGCTACCAACTTAATGTTGAAGGTGAGCTTGGTTTGATCATCCAAACTTAAGTATGAAAAAACGAATATCCATCTCATTTTTATTACTATCAAAATTTTGAAACAACAAAGTAAAAGCTACCTCTTTTTCACACATGTCGTATGGTGTGTCTAATGAAAACATTTGGATTTTTGCTGAAAGATGTTCATGGAAACTGAAGATTTTTTGGGGCGTTTGGGGTTTGTTTTATATGATCACCTCAGAAGGGATCCACCACTTTTTAGAGTTGAGAAAATGTTTGAACAAGTCCAATCTAAGCTTCTTGGGAAACCAAAATTTCTGTTTGTTTTGCTTCGTGAGTGAAAAAATTGGGGTATATACGGTTAATTTAATATACTTGTTCTCTAGATTAGTAGCTAAACTTGTTCAATCCACCTTACTTCAATATCAATTTAGCTACTAATCAATAAATCAAGTGCATTATACTAACCATATATGCCACAATTTTTCCGCTCATGAAGCAGAACAAGAAGAAATTTTGGTGCTTTAGGACACTTAGATTGGACCTGATCAAACATTTTCCCAACTCAAAGAAGTTGTGGATCCCTTCTGAGGTAATTATTAGAAGAAAACCCAACCCCTCAAAAAAATTTCTTCAGTTTTCATGAACATCTTCTTCCAGAAACCCAGAAGCTTTCATTCGACACAACATAAGAAATTTTGGAAATCAAAGTAGTTTTAACTTTGTTGTTTAAATGTTTTGATAGTAATACAACTGAGATTGATGTTCATTGTTTTATTTTTTATTTTTTTAAGAGGAAACTTTGCGTTTGTGGCATTCGTCCCTCTATTGGTCTATAAGTTGCCTTACCTAGCACATGATCGAATAGTTATTACGAAATTTCTAAGGACCGTCATGATTTTGAGGTATATATTAGTTTGTGTATTCTTTTATGTTAGTTTCTGTGAGATGTGAACATTTTCAATAATTTACCATTGTTAGATGAATATATTTTGGAGATAAAGATGAAATACAATAAAATAGAGAACAGAAAAAAGAATCTTCTGTCAATTTTGTTAGTAGACTTCCCAAATTTATTAGAATTAGATAAACAGATAAAGGTAAAAGAAACCAAAAAAGAATTGAATAATAAAGAGATGGCAACATGTTTATCAAACAACCAGAATATTGGTGAACTTAAGAGCAAACAAGATTTTTTAATTAAATGTCAAAATGAGATTCACATCGAATCAAACTCACTATTGCATAATCTAAGTCCTTTATTGTTAGACTATTAAACAAACAATAATGGACTGCATATAATTAAAAAGCAAATCGATATTATTTAATTTGGGTTTATTTGTCTCCTCTTGGTTAGTGTGCTATTCTCTCAATACTTACATGGAATGAATTCAACAACATTATTAATCTAGTGCACAAGTGTATTTTTGACTGTATCAAAACAACTCTTATAGATCTAAAAGAGTTAATCAATTATGTATTTGAACAATCCTATCCACTACTTAAGTCAATAAATGTTTGTTATTCTTAGACTTTAATCAAAATTATTTAAATTATTTTCTCAAAGTTAATCAAATTTCATGGTGTATATCATTGAACATCCAGATTCACTACAAACTTTGAGTACAATGAAAATAAAGATTGTATCCTTTTTTTCTTTAATACAAGACATTTGTAGTTATTTTGCTCTAAAATTGAAGTTTTTATTTTTCCTTTTTAGACTCTTCGTCACCTCACTAGAAACTTTCTAAATATGTGCATAATAAATGTTTGACACACTTAAAACATATATATGTATATATATATATATATATATATATAATATGTGTGTATATATATATATATACATATATATTATTATATATATATACACACACACCACACATAATATAATAATATTATATATTGTGTGTATATATATATATTATAATATATATATATATATATATATATTATATATCTGTGTGGTATGTGTGTGTGTGTGTATTTAAAAAAATCAGTCTAAAGCCTTAGCCACATTATATGAACAACAATGGTAACACAAGTAACCTTATGCTCAGAAGTTTGATAAGGTGCATTATAGTTCACTCATTAAAATAAAACCGAGTTTGGATATACAAAGTTATTATACATCATTATGAAGAACCGCCAGAAGACGTAAATGCTATTAAGTATGAAATGTTCATATATTTTGATTCACATTACCATTTTCAAACAAAATAGCATTTACATTTTCAGCAGCTATATTTCTAAGATTTGTAACAATGTAGGTCAGATGTAGTAATAATGAGGTACAAATAAAAAAAATAGGTAAGTGTTGTTATCTCCGATATTTAGCTTAACAAACAAAAAATAATGAAATAAGATTAAAACTAACAACTTTCAGACGGAAATAGAACGAGCATATAAAACAGTTACATGTCAAGTTGAACATTGACATTACATGAAGAGAAGAAAATATCAGAATGTAAGAGTTAATTGACATGAAAATAATTAAGCCACAAGTGTAGTGATGAGTTAAAATAAGAGGGATAAGAAGGTTTTGAAGTACCTCCGGTTAGGATCTTGTCAAGAATCCACTCTTCATTGATAGTCCGATTTAGATATTCAAGAGCTCCTTTTAGACATAGGGGATTCAAGAAGGCCTTGGCCAAAAGAGGAATTTTATAATAGAGGTAAATTTTAAGGATCAACAATTTGATAGAATAATAACCATTAGAAATCTATGAGTGATAGAAAAATAGTACTTTATAGAGAACATAAGTTACCTTGAGGAATGTTAAGAAACTAACCTTAAAAGATAAAATTAAGCATGTCCCCAAGATGCAACATGTTTGTCAATTGATTAACTAGAAGAATAAATAATAAACCTACGTTGGATAAAGACGAAAGTATATAGATAAATTTAACTATTTTGTGTTAACCAAAGTGGTGCATATAGACGTGTTTCTACAATAGCTAGCTAACCGCTAGTTTGTCTACATTAAATGTAATAAAATATTTTAATAACTAGATATAAAAATAATATCCCAAAATTAATGTTTTCCCAAACCAATGATGCACATTAACCATATTTTGAGAATACACTAATTTTTCCAACAACAAGAAAGATACTTTTGATAGGTACCCACAAAAGTAAATCGAAACATACAAATGAAACTTTTTTAAGGACTACTTTTTTTCTATAAGAAGGAACAAACTTACTAACAACGAAAGTCCCTAAGAATATGATAAATTTCGCTCAAGCTAAACAAATATTCTAACAACAAAATAAAATTTCACTTCTGAATAAATAAATTTCACATCCCAAGGTTTAACATCCATGTGGCAAAATTCAGTCAGAGCCCAAGCACAACAAAACTTTCCATTCTCGTTGAGACACCGTGAAGGGAAAATGTGATAAATATCTAAGCTAGGACCATAAAGAAAAGAAAGCTACAAATTTTACATATCGGTTTGTTAGGAAGAAAATCTCTCTATTAACAAAAGTTTCTAACACAACATTGTGGATGCCGTCATATTTACGTGAGAAGAGTAATCTTCAATTTATAGAGTCCCAAACTTTTCCTCCAATGAAGGAATATTCCAAATATAAAAGAAATTAGATATTGCTTTAAAGAAAAATTAAAGCATTTAAGGTAATACTTTGATTTCACTTCAAAAGAAAAATAAACTTCAAATAAGGTAATAAAATAAGGGGAAAATCTAATAGGATCTTGGACTATAATATCTCCTCCACACCCTAAACCGTGATGGCACGCGATGCTAAGTAATCCAATACAAAATTAAGGAAATTTTTAATTAACTATTGATGTTATTTGTATATTGATCATACTAGTATAAAAGGTTTATACAATTTGGCATAACGTGTAAGTTCTAATAAAGGTATATATGTAAAAATAAAGATCAATATAAACAACACTTACACCTCAATACCGTTCAAATTAGGGTGAAATTTTTAACGGCATTTAAATATTTTATTGGACAAAAGATTCCTAAAACATAATCATAACTAATATAGATATTGTGATAGTGTCACAATATCGTGTTAGCAATAGAATATAAAAAAATGACAAAATATACATGAGATGTTTTCTTGTAAATAATGGACAAAAGATTAGGAAATCTCATCAAACAAAGAATTTCAATTTATCGAGGACAAATAATGAGGTAATAAGGAATAATTTTTTTTTATTCAAGTTATAATTCTATTAAAAAAGCTCATAGTGAGAGACACTATCATTAGTGGAGTCTTGAGAGAGACTCTAATTAACTATAAACAATTTGGATGGCTAAACTGTTTTTCCGAAATGTTAATATACCGTTCTTAATGACTCCTTTTTCCCATAGACAGAACTTCTGCAAGATCGTCATTCATTCTCTCACCATTAATTAATTCATCACAAAATTGTGTAGTTAAGGTCGAATTCACTGTGTTTGATCCTACTTTCTAAGAGATAGATTTGCAGCCCCGACAAAAATCTATTCATGATTAGTAAAGAAACCATATTACTTTAAAACAAGGTGGGAAAGTTCCACACATATTAACCATTGAGTTGTCATGAGCATATTTTTAGCTCATTAGAAAGAAAACCCTTTAGATTTTTCTGAAACTAGAAAGTTTAATAGTACACTAATCTCAACAATGCATCTCCACTTCCTTAAGAAATATTCAAGAAATTCTAAGAGTAAAATCAATGCATTCTGAGTTTATCATTCCAAGTATATTATGTCTTCAATACTACAACACATATGAAAATAGATAGAGATAGTCAGTTTAAATACAATACTACAAAAACTTCAACTATTGCATCTTAGTTTATATGAATCCTCTCAAACCATGTTTCTAAATTAAAATTTATCTTATGCAACATATTTTAAGAAAAATAAACTAAACATATATGACGAAAGAGCATACCTTATAACACAATTTTAGACACCTCAATCTATAGTAACATTGAATGTGAAGTTTGTTCCTCGCGTAAATTTCATTAGCAGGCACGATAAAAGTTCTTGTTTTTACCTTTTAAGGAACCACTTCTACCTCTTTACATTAAATGTTGGTAAAAGAAACACATCCCAAAAGAGTAACATTTTAGCACACTTAAAAGAAACTCAGTATGAAAAAGTACAACTAGAGCTTCAACTCATTTTCTATTCAAAACCTCATTTATATTTACTTCATACATTGATGCAGAAGAAAACTTTGTAATAAAGGAAAATCTCTAAGAAATAGCACCCACTAGCCATTCTAAGCACCCACCAGCCACTATAAGATCCTATTATTGAAAATTTTTAACTATGGTCCTCAAATTTGTGGAGTGTAGATATGTAAAATTTAACTCAAGAATGTCATCATGCGTTATATAAGGAAACTTAGATATTAATATAGGCATGAATACCAATGAAGCAAATCTTTTTCATGAAAATTAAAACACGAAACAATGAATATATCCATCTTTTTTTTTTCACTGTTGAATTTCTAAAACAACAAAGTAAAAATTACCTCATTTTGCAACATGTATCATGTCTGCACAGGTCGGCAAATTAATCTCTAAACATTGAATTCTACAGAAATTATAACCATTATGTCCTTATTTTGTGTTCAAGACTTCTTTCAGAAATCTGCACTGTGAAGGAGTAGTAGCGTTGTGTCTCCGGTAGTGGGGATGGAGTAGAGAAAGGATGGAGGCTCTGAGATGCTCGTTTAGTTAAATATAAAAATTGAGATATAATTTTTTTTGTGAAAATTAAAATTCATTGGTTTGAAAAAGAAAAATTGACACAACCCAAACAAAATCGTATCAACATCAAGGTTTTCTAAAATATTTTGCTTTCTCTTCAAATAATCACATGTGGATTGACACATATTTTTAATGTATAACATCCAAAAAGAGTTTAAGAACGGTAGTATAATTTTAAGATATTAATTATGACAAAGTAATATTTAGTTAACTTCTATAGTGTCATGCTCCGAGCCAACATCATGGACGTGACAAACACCCAATGACCATTGGTGACGTTAAGCAGACCCTTGTCCTGACTTAACGCAGCGGAAGACACAATTTGATAGTCAAACAAGTAATCTTTATCAAAATAACTTAGGATAATGTCTTCTACTAAATGATACTTAAGTCTCCAAACAGAATATCTGAATGTAAGATAACAAGAGACTCAAATATGTTTGACTATCTCTCAATGAAGCCTCTATAATACTACGATGAATGTTGAGACAGGCCCACGACATTCTAATAAGGAAAAAAACTAAAAACATTTAAGATAATCCTCCAAAATGCAACGAGGTTCACCATAGACTCTGGATGCTCAAATTGGATCAACAAAGTTCTGGATGCTCATCCTAGTTATCTGCGTCTGCATCATAAGATGATGCAGGCAAACTGACATCAGTACATTGATTGTACGAGTATGCGAGTTGGAATGTTAACAATAACTTAAGGCTTGAAAGGATTTCAAAAAGAACTTATTTTGGCTCTGTTCAACTCATGAAATAGTAACTCAATATAAAGTAGTAAAGATAATACAATAACCAACTCAAATATTCTTATAATTAAAGTAATATAGTTTCTCTGTGAGATTCTCTAACCGACAGCCACCAATATGAGCCTAAGTGGTGATACATCATATTGACAATGCTGCCAGAACTGTCTATGATTTGGCATCGCATAGAACTCCTTAACATAGTTGATACACTAGCTTAACTTACGTGATCATCCTAAAAGTATGACCCGTTAATACCCATGATAGATACATGATTTATATGGAGACTTGAGTTAATGTGAACTCTCATCCCCACATCCGTGCTCAATACTATTTCCAAAATATACTTTAGTTCATGCTTAACCGAATTTTTTTTAACTTTTAAGTTAACTAGACCCGACTCGGATCCGCGCGCGCGTGACCGTTTTATTTTTCCGTTTTATTTAAAATTCCTGCAAGGATTGTTCTGAAAGGTTGCAACTTTCAGGAATAGTCTATACCATTTTAAAGTTTGCAACCTTTCATTAATGGTCGTATCAATTCTGAAAGGGTTGCAAGTTTTCAGAACATATTCTTCTTGCCTATAATACCACTTAGTCTTCAAAATATTTTCCATTGAATTTTCTGATCTTCCTTCTTCTTCTAAATACATTTTTCTTTGTGTACTTTCCTGCTAAGGATTGATTTGATAACAGTAGAGTTTTTTGGTATCTACACTCTATTGATTAAGATCATTTTACCTTGGGAGGTTATATTTCTAATCAAACCTCGAATACTAGAGGGGAATAATTTCCTTAAGGGGACACTGTGAGTTCAGTGGACTTTATCTTCTTCCAAACTAAAATATTGTTTCAGTTTCTGGTACATTTTTTTAAGTATTTTCTGAAATAAAATATTTGTTTATCTTGCTTACTGATTTGATAAATCTCAGTTATTTCGTGTTTCTGAATAATTTTTTACAATCATTAATTTATGATTTTGATAACACAGAGTGACAAACAATAATTGCTCAACATTTACCTTTAAAAATCTCTTGGAATCAATGTTCCCTTTTCATGCTCGAAGATATTTTCGAAAATCTTAGTTTCCTCTTAACCTAAATGTAGAAACATTAATAAACATTTTAGAGAATACTTAGTTCTTTTATAGCTTTTGAGAAATGAACTCAACTCTTAGTGAATACTTAGTTTCTTTGTATTGCTTGCTTCAACTCTTTATTTTTACTTGAATCGAAACTTGAGCCTTAAAATGAAGTTAAATTCTTTAAATAAGACTCTTGGAGGCTTCAAGAAACTACACTTTTTAAATATGAATCTTGGAGACTTCAAGAAACATAACCTTGACATACCTCTTAACCTTTTAAACTTAACTATTCACTTTTTAGACCTCGATCTTAAATTTTTTTGAATTGGATTATGGATTCAAGGTTATAATTTGAGTTCTTTGATGATTTCTAGGTTTTTATAAATTATTTGGGGTAATTAGAATCATTGGAAGGTGTTAACATACCATAGAAGGACATAAAATGCCGAAACCACGAACAGGGCATAAAATGCAGACCCGGGCGCGCCGCACCTGCCTCAAAAGACTGAGGCCATTTCCTGGCGTACTGGTGGTGACCGGCACCAGGCCTCATTGTCAGAGGCTAGTTTTTGGCGCACTACAGGGCGAACGTGCGTGGACTCCCCAGGTGCGTCTGACGGACTTTTCGACTCATTTTTCAATCTCTAAACCGTCCAATCCTCCCTAATTCTTTCACCAAACACTTGGGACTATTAATACCCTAAATACCTACTGAAAACTGACAAACAATCCAGAGAAACAAGAATAAACCCACGATAGGCAGCCAATAATTCAATCAATAAGATTCGATATTTTTTTCAAGAACTTTAACCGTTAATATGAAATCAACTCATATATTTACCAAATTGAAACAAATTGTTGTGTGAATAAACTAACTCAACACAAAATATCTCACATACCTTATTTAGGATCACCCGTGACGAATTCCACTTCGAAGATCTTGGCGTTCTTGAGGAATTCTTGATCCTTTTCTCCCTTTTTCCTTATTATCATTTCTCTGATCCAAGCCCTAAGAATAAATAACCATTCTATTCTAAATTACAACTTATTTAATCCTTAAATAAACCCTTAAATCGAATTAGAAAATAGATGGGTGAAAAGACAAGTTTTCCCTTACAAAAGTGCGTAATTTGACTTTTCTTACATCATAAACCCAACTTCTGAAGGCCGTATCTCCCTCATAAGATATTGAAATCTTGAGAAATTGGGTGCCGTTGGAAATTTCTTTCCAACCATATAAAGAACTGACTCTAACTCCTTGTGAGCTAAAAGTTATGACTGTTTGGAAATGATTGAAATTCACCTTTTCTCAACTTGGTTAAGTTGTCCTGATTTTCCCCTTTGTTTCAAAATTGATTATTTATAGTGTCACGACCCCAGTCTATACTCTGGACGTAGCCGGCACTTGAAAACCATTATTGGTCCCAAAGCGAACCCTCATCCTGACTCACTACAAGCGGAGACTAACTTAAGCATTCAAAAGCTTAAAATTGAAATGAACAACTTTCAATAAAATAATATATTCAAGTAGCCATAAAATAGGCAACTTTAGTCTTTAAAACATTTAATAAAATAAATGATTAATACATACTCCTCAATTATATTGCCTATCTGTCAAGATAGAAGTCGGAACAAGAACCACGACACCCTGACTAAATTCAAAAAAGTAAATGAAACCTTTCAGAAGCAAAGAGACTCACCATGGCTAACTCGAATCTCGAATGTATCAACAAAGATTTTGTTTATGATCCTAAATACCTGTGTCTACATCATGAGAAGATGCTGGCCAATTGGCTCAGTACGTGGAATGTACGAGTATGTAAGCGGAAATCTAAATCATAATACATACGCTTGAACTTAATAAAAACGAAATATACTTACCTCTTTTAAACTCAAGTAAAATCAAGAATAATATACTCAACTAGAGATCGGAAACTCAACTCAATGATAGGAAATTCGACTTCTGATACTCAATTCAATATAAAGAGAGAATTATTTTCACTGTTTTAACTATTCTATCATGCCTGTAACTAGATTGTTACTTCGTACAACCTATAGGTATAGGCATGAAATATATAGAAAGCTTTATTAAAATAATAAAAACAAATTAGTTCATGAAAAAAATGCAATAACAAACTCAACCTTACTCATATAAGAATGTGATATAGTTTATGTGGGTGATTCACTAACCGACAACCATCACTCTGAGCCTAAGTGAGGATACACCGTTTTACCTCATGCTTCCAAGGACCATCATATACCTTTCTATCGCTATAGGACCTTACTTAACTTAGTGGATCCACTAGTTTAACTTACGTGAACATCTAAAAAGTATGACCCATTAATACCCATGATAACTACATGGTTTTCATGGAGACTTGAGTTAATTTGTGAACTCTCATCACACATCGGTGCTCAATATTACTCCAAAAATGTACTTAAGCTCGTGCTCTTTAAATAACCTCATTTCTTTGGGTTAATATAAATGCTCAACACTTAGCTTTTAAAAAGCTCTCTTGGAATCAATGTTCTCTTTTCTTGATAAATAGTCTTTCGGAAATTTTAGTGTCCCTTTAATTTAAATGTGAAAAAATTTATAATCTCTTAGGGAATACTTAGTTCCCTTGTCACTTTTGAGAAATGAACTCAACTCTCTGCTCTTTGCTTAACTTGAAACTTGAATCGTAAATCAACTCTCACAGAATACTTATTTCCCTTATAATTCATTGAAAGAAGGATTTCAACTCTTTACTCTTTACTTAACTTGAAACTTGATTCTTAAAACAAAGTTTAAAACGTTTTTAAAGACTCTTGAAAACATTACTTTTAGTTGTTTCTTAAATTTTAGACTCAACTCTTAACTCCTTTGACTTTGGTCTTAACTTTTTTTGAATTGGATTATGGATTCAAGGTTTATGATATCATATTTATCGATGATTTCATAATGTTCAACTTGGAGGGTTCATGATGAATTATGAGCATAAACAATTCAACTCAAAGAATTCATGGATAACATGTAATAGTCAAATGATTAGAAATATAAACTCAAATGGTTTAGAAATTTATTACTCAAGACTTAGCACTTGAATATGTTACTCATCTCAAAGGTACTAAACTAAGTGGAGTTCATGCGGATGTTATGGGCATGAATGACTCGACTAAAGGGTCAAAATATCAATAAGGAAATCATGGATACGAATCTTATCATCCTCATACTTACTTCCTCAAAACTTAGTTCAAATCAATGGTTTACCTCAAATGATTCACTATTGAACTCAAAACCTTTCTTGAACACTAGACTATTCGACTTATAAGGTCCATGCAGAACTATTGTCATGAACAATTCAACTTGAAGGTCTAAGTAAATAGATGGAACTCATGTACATGAATCTCTAATTCTCTTATTTACTTCCACAAAATATAGTTCAAATCAATGATGTATCTCAAACAATTCAAAATTTAACTTAAAGTTTCTTGAACTCTACTCTTACCTCTTTGTCTTGAATGTCAATTATGAAATCATGGTTCATGATATGGAGGATCTAGGTGATATTGTATACTTGTGAATACATTCTCCGGACTTTCATGCTAACTTACTTGAGACTTGAAACAAGATAATAGAAGTTGTAGAAGACTTCTCAAAAGGACTCTCTCAAATGGTTCAGAAGAACTCTCAAAACTTGATCTTAAATTTACCTTGAATTTTAATTATTTTATAAAGGTTATGATTCATGTTGTAAATGATTTCCAAGTGTTTAAAAGTAGATTAAAGAGTTTAGAATAAAAAAGGAGTGAAGATACACTTTAAATAAGCTCAAACGGAGTGACCGGGGGCAAACTGGAGGGGCAGATGACCTTGGGTCTATGGGTGGCGTGGGAAGCTGACCCCTCAAGTAAAGAGAAGGGTTTAGGTCACTCGGGCAGGCGCAATGTGCCCGGTCCCAACCCAGAAATTCTGGCGAATGTCGTTGCTCATTATCTCACCCTAACTCGTCTCAAATCAAACGGTTTCTTTCTCAATCACTTGGATACGATAACTTAACTTAATTACACTCTAATATACTGAAAAAAACACTGAAATTACTCAATTTAATCTCAAGAATTCATCAAAAACCCAACCTAACAAGATTTAGAATGAACCTCAAGGACACATATCAAGAACTCAAATCTTTAAACTTAAAGCATGAAATTTCGCTGAAAAATAACATGATTGGCGTTTGGGTGAACTAACCCAAAATTTATGGAATATTACATACCTCTTAGGGATTAGACCCATGGCGAAAATCCACAACTAAACTCAACATTATTGATGAACGCCTTCATCCATTCATATTTTCTCTTCTTTTCTCTTCTTGCCTCTTCTTGAAATATCAACTAAAACCCTAGATGTATATTAGGATTTTAAAACTGAACCTAAAAGGACTATAACCTAAAATATTTCTAAAAATGAATTAAATCTTATTGGGTAAGGAAAGGACAAAAATACCCCTCATATTTTGTCTAACTTTCCTTAACTGGAGAACCTAACTTCAAAGGTCATATCTCACTCATCCGAACTCGAAACTTAGCAATATTGGAGGATTTTGAAAACTAATTCAAAGGTCTATGCTACGGTATCTTGTATCACACCTAATTCATCTTGTGATAGGTGTTATGATCGTTTGAAGTTTATCCAAAACTCATACTCAGCTCTCCAAATTTCAAATTTTTGCTAATTCCAATTTATTTTGGTTGGAAATCTTGGTACTAATTCTAGTGTAATGACCTTAATACTTATGAAATTTTAAATTCCTTAGTAAAATCTCACTAATTACGATGAACAATTAGAGTGTTAGTTTGAAATATTTTTTGGGGTGTTACAATTAGTTTCTCAGCTTATTCTTGGCTATTACGAGTTGCGAGTTGTTTTATATAGCTTGCACATCTAATCTTCAAAATGATTCATGTGCAATTAGAAAACATTATTCGAAGTCGACCAGTATTAAATGGGTGAATTAGATTGAATTTAAAGGCCTGTGCAAAAATAAAACATAACCTTTATTTTCACTGACCTTGAATTGTTTTTTAAAACCTCATCATTTTGATATACTTCGCTTGGGCTGAAGAAAATTTTTCAAGAAGCAAAACTTATTCATCAACAATATTAATGTCACAATTCATAGAAGCAAACTCATCAAAATTAAAAAATGAAACAACAAACATCTGAAATTTCATTTGAGTTACTATCTACCAAATTTCTGAAACAATAAAGTATATGTTACATTTTTTTCCAATATGTCTCCTGTCTTCACTTGCTAATTGACCTTGTGAAGTTCTTATCTTCTTTTGGGGGTGACACTAACAATGTAAGAAATTATTTGTACCCTTTCTTTTATCTTCAATTAGTCAAAATTGGTTCAGTTACAGTGGAACTTGGAACTGAATGCTACTTTCTTTATATTTAATTCTTATTTGGTATGCCCAATTTTTTCTGTTTTTCCTCAAAATGTAGGGTATCTGTTACTACTCTCTCGTACATCTTTATTTATATGTAGATGTTTTATTTAATACTCCATTAAAAATAATAAATAAACAAATAATTTTACTTTATCACCTTTATTATTAAATATAAGCTATTTAAATATTAGGGAATAAATAGTATTTTAAAACAATCTTAAAATAAATATAAAGTGATAAAATATCTCTTGATTTTCCAAACCAAATTAGTAAAGTTCAATTACTATTTTTAATATAATGGAAAAGTAAAAGTGGACGGTGGAAGTATTTCCTATACTGAAAATAAATATTTCATTTTACTCGTTCATTTTCACTAATCAAGATCAGTATTCTTACACTACCCCTAGTATTAAATAACCACATGAAATAGCAAGAGTATTAGTCGAATTTAGATTTCCGAAGTATCATTACTAAGGTTAGTTTAACACTCTCTTGTTATCTTTTAATACTTTTCTACCATTCTAAAATTCATTTTCATTCATGTCGCTTTGATATATTAGGAAAAGACAATTATTTTTTCATGTTGTACACTTAACATTAATTACGTATTTCCCAAATAATTTTTCATCTTCATGATAAACATTAAATAATAGGAGTAATGTGGTAAAATAGTCATTTCAAATATTTATTTTATATTATCATTGTTTTTTGAATGGGAGTGTAAATTCCAAATATAACAAGTAAAAGTTAATGGACGTAGTAAAACACACATATGAATAAAAGCCTAGATAGGCCGGGGCTGATCGAGTTTTGGCCTTTACGCTCGTGTGGGGATTTTAGCATTCGTGATGATAGTTTGGGTTGGTTGGTTTCGATCATGAGGACTCGGCTGCAATTATAAAGATCAGTTGTAGCTACTAGTATGAGTTTTGTATAGATGTTTTAATGTTTGAGTTTTAGCAGGTTAGGGAAGTTTAGGATTGATCCTCACCATAACTTTTGATAAGGTTTAGTCTACAATGTTGTTGAGCACACATAGATTCATACTCACACTTATTTCTATACCTTTTTATGCAGATTCGGATCCAAGTACTTTGACCTGTGATCGATAGTGGTGTTCAGATAATTCTTCTCAAGATTCTGATATTGTTGCTTGATTGATCGGCATACTTCATGGATGTCTTCTCTCCTCTTACTTTCGGTGGATTTCCCTCCTTTGGATGATTTTGAGAATTATTGAGCTGTACTCAAATTTAAATAGACATTTACTAGTTTTGGATAGTTTTGTATGGACTTTCCACATTTTTTAAAATATTTTTTAAAAGAAGTTGCTTATTGCCTCAAATTTTTTTCCTTTCATATATTTATGTTTCGCATTTGGGCTGGCTTACCTTTTTGCGTGGTTGACCGAGGCTTCATCAGTTTCCTTATTTTGGGTCATGATGTTTGGCGTCAAAATACAAGAAGTAACTTGTAAAGTCCTACAAATCGTTGCCGAGATTTATTTTATCTATCTTTAATAGTTTATTGGACTTTAGGAGAAATTCATTCTTTCTATCTTATTGTGCGTACTTGATTCCATTGGTTACTAAGATTCCTTTTTCTACTCTCTCTTATATGTTGAGGATATGTGCTACCATGGCTAGAGGTCACTAGATGTAATGACTTTGAATGTCATTTTGGGAAATTGTTAGAAAATTACAATTTTACCCCTTTCGATAGTTCCCAAGAGTCATGTTTGATCGGTTTATGAAGTCATTTTTTAAATTTTATTGAAAACCCGTGATTATTTTTTGAAGTTTCAAGGGTTTGGAGAGTTAAAGTTGTCAAAAGTGGGTTTTGTGATAATTGAAGCTATGAGTATCGAAATGAAATTTCGTCATTACTATCAGCTCTACAATATGAAATTTTGTCTAACTGTGTTGTCATTATCTGTTTTGGAGTTATTACATGGATTTGAGCCTTTAAGTGAGCATGACTTTAGCGACAAGGGACTCACAGAAGCAAGGCCCACCTCTTGTTGACCTGTCTCTTTTAGCAACTTTGCTGGACGCTTAAGCAGCACCTGTATGGTCTTAAAAATGAACTGGAATAAATTTTGTTCCTTAACATGTTCCTACGATTTCTCCTTCTATGTAACTCTAAATTGGGTGGTTTAAATTGGTTGTTTTCAGTAAGCTTAGGACTACACATTTTAGTTATTGGGGAGCATGGTGAACTCTTAATTTGAGGTAAAAATTGTGTTTTGTGGGCTTCCATGGATTTTTTTTTCTCTTTTTGGTGACGTATTTGCATTTGCTAAATTCAAGGTGTTTTGAGCCATGAATTGTGTTCCATTTGAGGACATAAGTTTGGGGTACTGAATTGGACCCTTTAACAAAGTCATTTTTGGAAATTCCAGTGTGGGTCTAACGCTTCCCATCTGGATTCTAAAATTGGTTGTTCTTTGTTTTATCTGTTTATAGTGTCTTCACGACCGTTTTAACAATGTGATACTATTTTTGGTAGTGTGACATCATTTTGAGGCCATACAAAAAGGAAAAGCTCCAAATATGTTATCTAGAGCAGGAAAGGTCACGCTAAATGTAGGCTACAACTTTCCTTACCCTAGATTGATCTTGAATGTGTAAATTCATGTTTATTTTAGTGAATTGGGGGAATGTACCTATTTATTTGGTATTTCTCAAGATTAGGAGCATTCTAGTTAGGGTGATGTGATAATCCTTATCTTGTGGTTTGTCTAGTTTGTGTTTTTGTTGTTTTTGTTTTGAATATTTAGAATGCTTTGTAATTGTTCTAGGATTAGACAAGAGCTTGCCATAGACTTGTGAAATGTGTAGCTTTTCTGGCCTTTTTTCATCTCCGAGTTGATTCAAATGACTTAGCTACTTTTCGATTGGTGTGGAAGACATTAGTCTCACCTGATGAGTCTTAGTTTAGGCGTCTGCCCAGATTTGATGACCTTGTATACTTCTTCTCTCATTCTATAGACTCGTTGCAATATTTAAGGTTTCATGCTTTATTGGACGATTCTGTATTGGAGTTTGTTTGATCTTGGAGCGTTTTTTAGATTACTTGGAAGTGTACGTCATTCAAAATTGGCATTTCTCATTGTTGTTATGAGGTACTTCAATGATCTTGCTGATGCCCCTTGTCTTACTTTTGCTAGCTAGATGGGTGCCTCTAGGAGTTAACTGTTTGGCTGCGCGGCCCCTGGGTTTACTCTTGCTAGCTGGGAAGGTGCTCCTTGGATTCTAGTGGCTTGATGGGGCAGCCTTATAATTATTTTATAACGTTTAGAGGCCCATATTATGCTTCTTGGATCTGGACTCAGCGTTCTCCTTTCTTAGTATTAGCTATTTTGTGTACATGTCGGACTTATGGGGTCTGTTTGAGATATTTTGTGTACCTTCTGGGCTTATGGGTCAGTTAGGTTTAGTTTAGATGTACTCAGTTCTTTATATTTTAGTATGCTTGTGTAATTTTCATTAAATTCCTCTTTATCTCTATTTGTTTCTAGATTCCCACTTTTCATATTGTCGTTACCTTTGTTGCTCAGTCGGCCTATAATTCTGTTTGAGTACCTATTTTTTTGGTACTCATGCTACACTCTCCATCTATTAGTGGAGATTATTTGACCTTGTTGCAACCTTTTATTAGAGGTGAGGGTGAGCACTTGGCGTCCTAGACTTTCTTGTATCCTTTTATATTTTGTATAGCTAATGCTTTGTTTTTTGAGACAAGCTTGTAGTTTGGTCCATTTTTGAGAGTTGTAATATTTTGTTAAAACTACTGTGTACTTGTGATTTCCAGGTTCTAGAAGAATCTTATGTATATATTTTTGGCTTGCTTCCGCTTATTGTCTTGTCCTTTTGTTAAATTGTTGCTTCTTCTTTTTTATTTTACGCTTATCTCATTACTTGTTATTCTGGGTTATCGGTTGGATTACCTACTATTAAGTTATCATAGGTGTCATCATGGCTCGAGAGTTTACGTTGAGAGATATGCCACACAAGTTGTTAAGGGATTTGATGAACAAGAGGTAGCTTGCACTTCTTGTTATTTTAGTAGTACCTCATTTAAGAAGGTAAAGGACCTTCAAGGAAGGGTTTTCATCCTTGTTCTAGAAGAATGTTCATGCAGCTATTCAAGCGTCCCGGGGAAGTTATTTTGATCAAGGCTCCTAGAGCTTGGGTCAGACTTTTCAGAATTGTTGTTAGAGCTTTTAAGGTCATGGTAACCATTTAGTATACTCAAATTCTTCTTAGTAGTTCCTAGACTGAGTCTTGACAAATCAATAGAGATTTCTCCAAGTTTAGAGCAGTAGGCCGACATCAATAGTGTTTTGTAAAGCGGTCACTTCATCTCTATTTTTGGAAGAAAAAGGCGTAAAATTTGCAAATTCAACTTGGGAAAAAAATCATAATAAACATTAAAATCGTTAAAATATATATATGTTATTTTTTGAAAAATGAATACAACTTATTTCTTTTTGCCACATTTGCATTAGCAGGTCTTGATTCATTCAATTCATATTTGACCACAATAAGACTTGTACCAAATCTAGGAATTCTTCTTGTTTTCTCTTATTCATTGTCCTCTATTAAATTAAAGTTCTTATTTCTCGAGTTATCCCGGTATATTGTCCATATGTAAATCATTTCACATATGTTTCTTTGAAATTTTCAATATTCTATCGGTAAAGCGATATTGTGAAATATTTTTGACCATACAAATTAATAAATTCTTCAAACTTTACTTCAAATTTATTAGAAACTCACTCCTCTTCATTTGGATTATAATTATCTTACTTTAATAGTCTTGACTATAGAAGTAAGTCCACCTATATTGAAGATGGAACTGTAGTTAAGGTAAAAAATCTCCATATTCCCTTTAAATAATCATGAAAGAGAATGCGGACCATTTTTCTGGAGAAGATAATAGTGTTCTCCTAATTTGATGCGTGTAATTTCTTTTCGCAGCTGCAACAAAAAATGGTCGAAGTTATAATCGATAAGTAGGATATCTCACATTTATCTACCATCTTCATGTACTTCTACTTGTTTGCTCATTATTCATGCAAGGCGATTCAAACCACATGGAGGATTGTCTACTCTTAAGTCTATGACACAAGTAGTTGATCAAGAGAAGGATTTCAATAATTAGTAGATTCCTCTACTATAGAAGTCTAATGGTTAGGGGATGTCTGATGAGAGTTTGATATCTAAAGAGCAAATCCTCCTTACTTATTGTGTATGAGAGTATTGGCAGCATCAACAAATTCAATTCCATATTATTCTCTAATTGAGAAATGGATACACTCTTCTAGAACAAAATCATTGTATCATATCATAACATAATATACCACTATACAAAAAGTGGGTGCAAAACTCAAAAAGTTCAATTACTAAAATACCCTTTATGGATTTCTTTTTTATTCTTCATAAATTAAACTAAGAGTTAGTAAACAAAATTGAAAAAGAAAACAGTTATAATGAAGAGGAATACCAAAACAGTTATAATATATATATATATATATATATATATATATATATATATATATATATATATAATATATATATATATATATAAATTAATTCTTCAACAGAATCATACAAGATATAAACATTTGTTATCCAAGAAAGAAATAATTAAATTGAATGAGAGTTCATCAATTTTAGCTTGTAATTTTATACAAATTTTTGTTACGAATTTACAACATCAATATAATTTATATCGTATATACCAAACAAAGTTGTGTAAAGATTATAGAAAAGTCATGGTGTCCTATACAAATCTGTATAACAATTCTCGACCACTACTAATATAAGCTTTCAAAAGGAATATATGCACTTCACTTTTCACTAATCTGCTTTACCTTCTTTAATGGCTGGAGCGAATAGCCACCATGCAATCTGATGTACTGGAGACTGGCTAGAGCAAAGGGCGAGTCGAAGTTGATGATACATCATATTTCAGGACGATCTTTTCTTTCACACGATCATGGAATGATGTCCTTATTTCGGGCATAGACTATTCTACTTATTTAATTTGATTTCATTATTACTTTAGACTTGGAGAATAGAGAATAGATGTTCTTGATATGATGAATTTTAGCTTTTCGGATAATATGTAATAGATTCTAGATGTTTTTCTTATTTTTAATTTAATAAGTTTTGATCTTCCACATTATGGTTGTTTTCTGTAAGTTGAACAATTGATATAAGTTGAGGTTGAAATCGTTGGTTCGCCCACCTAGAAGATTAAGTGTGGGTGTCACTCATCAATCATTTTT